>JAUMHQ010000069.1:18118574-18135534 GCA_032361165.1 Enteromius paludinosus
TTCTTTCTTTCTTTCTTTCTTTCTTTCTTTCTTTCTTTCTTTCTTTCTTTCTTTCTTTCTTTCTTTCTTTCTTTTTCTGTGACTTCATTTCATTATTTAATTTTATTCTATAACTTTACTCTCCCTATTGACTTTTCCAGACTTTTCTGTTCTGCTCTCAGTGTGC
Source organism: Enteromius paludinosus (assembly GCA_032361165.1). Taxonomy (NCBI): domain Eukaryota; kingdom Metazoa; phylum Chordata; class Actinopteri; order Cypriniformes; family Cyprinidae; genus Enteromius; species Enteromius paludinosus. The sequence continues at coordinate 18,118,741 of JAUMHQ010000069.1, forward strand.
AGAATAAATAGTTTTGAGCCGGCTCACTGTACACCGAGGGCCCGTCGTGCTCAGGGGCCCCGCAGCGCTCAAGGGTCACCTGCTCAATGAATATGAAGGTGCTTCCTATTACAACTCTGTCAAAGACAAATAACAAAGGGGGGCTAAATGAAATGCTACATTGCACCATTTTGTGGAGGACAAGAGACATTTTCAGCTTGGCTGCTCGCGTTCTCGCCTCATGGCCGGCCCTGGAAAACCACTTTGTTTGACCCTAAGGAGTGAGAATTGACAAAGTAAGCCGGGAGCATTTGTTTCATCTGCTAAGTCAAAGATTGAAAATGATTTCCCAACGTGCCGTCTGAGGATCCCGTGAAGGGGGTCATCAATTATTTCCTGCAACGTGTCGGAGTGCAGTAGCTGTAGAGTTTTCTGCAGGGGAGATCACTGACTGCATGTGTTCACAGGTGCATGCTTTCATCCACTGCATCTTTTGCTCCTTTGTTCTTTTCCAAGATCAGATCAGATCTCATCAATATGCAATGATGAAATATTACATTTGTTAATAACGAAATTTTGAGTAATTATTATTTCAGATTTGTATTATATTAAAAGGCAAACCAGGATTATTGTAAAACATACTTTAAATTATTTGAGTTAAAAAGGGGGAAAAAAAGAAAAAAACTACAACAAACATGTAAACGTATTTTATTTCGGCTAGTTACCAATGCTGTCAGACTGTGTGTTGAGTTCCTTGTGTTTTGCTCCCCATGTGCCTGCCCATATTTGGTTGTTCCTGTCTTTCGTCTAGTTCATCTATGTTAATTAATGTCCAGCCGTGCTCCCCATGTACGTTGAGTTTTGCCCTCGTCATTGTCTATACTTAAGTGCTTGTGTTTGTAAATCCAATGTCGATCCTCAAGTGTCGTACCCTTATGTTTACCCTGTGTCATGTCAACATACCTGAGTATAGTCTCTTCGTTTGCGACTTCTGTGCCTCCCGTGTCTTCCGTGTAAGAGCGAGCGTGACAAGTGCAACATGTTTGTTCTTCTCAAGTTTTTCTTGGTGTACTAAAAATGGCATGAATATAATTAGACATATAAAAGATAATAATAATAGAAATGACAATAACACACAAAAAAATACTTGAAAAATACTTTTTTTTTTAAAAAACATGTAAACACAGCTTCAGATACAGTCAGAGGTTTGGACCTCACTCTCCTATACATTTATAAACTTTCAGCAATATGAGCTCTCCATTATGTGGACATTTGAACTGAATGGCAACGTGGTCTGGAAAGAGTTTGGAAAATGAAAAAAAAAAAAAAAGTTTGAATTTTATATTGAATATCTCTGATTTAATTGCAATATTTCATGTCAACATGCTAATTTTGATCAAATCTGAGCAGTTTGGGAACTCTAAACAGGAATTGGTCTTTTTCTTTGGAGATAAATTAGAGAAGACATGGGATTTAATCGCATCGCCGTCTACGTGAAGCAATCAAGATTTTAGAGAGATCACATCTGTGACTCTCACGTTTGTGTTCTCTGGAAGCAAACATTAGCGTCTCGCTGTCAAACAGAGTGAAGCAGCACAGGTTTGTTCTGTTTTCGCTGAGAGGGCAGAGACTGAAGTGCTAAGTGTTGGTTCTGTGTGTAAATGGCTTTTTAAATTGGAGCCCTTTTTTCTGTTTAAGAAGCGTGCACAGCTAATTTGTGGATCTCCAGGCTCTGTGGCCCGGCCTGGCAGTGATTTATGGCCTGGTCCAGACACAAATTGACTTGTATGCAAGAAATTTAAATGGAAGTTGGACATTTGATGGAGAAGCTCGTTCCCGTTCTTTAATGTTTTAAATTAACCACAGAAACTTGTGCAGCCCCAGCTAAACGCAGCCCTCCCTCTCTCCAGCCCCGAACATCAGATGAATCATAAGTTAATTTATTATACAAACAACCATATTGCTCTAGATTTGCAAGGATCAATGAGTTTGATGAAGAGGTTTCATTTTAGGAAATAAACCTGCAAAATTAGCCCTGGAATAGGGTAAATATGTAGACTGATTTATGTAAGGTGGAGAACACTGTTCCTACCTGCTTTCTGTACAAATATTCCACCAAAAGTATAACAGAATCAAATTCTAATATAATAAACATGAATAAATAAATGAATCTATGAATTTATTTTCAAATGTTTCATTTCTACACATTTTAAATGTGTAATAGACGATATCATTCAATGCTTTTATAGGGCCTTTTATAAGTAAACAATGTGTTAGTTAAAACTGGGAAAAAAGTAAAAATAAATTAAAAAGTAAATACTGTAAACGTGTTTAAAAAAAACTAAAATATAAAAATTTAATATAATTTAAAATATTAACAAAAACATCAATAGTATATCAGTAAAACTAAAATAAGAATGGGTAGTAGTTTATTATTATTATTATTATTATTATTATCATCATCATTAATTATAAAATCGTACTACAATTGTATGTTAAAATGTTTGTTAATATCTAAAAAATATTTACATTTTATCTGACTACCTAGCATTCGCTGCGTAAACTCAGACATTTTGGTGGGGATTTATAGTATCCTGGTGTGTTTTGAGGGTGAGAAGGGCGTTCAGTGGGGTTTAAACCCTCTCAAAAGCCCCTTCATTCCCTCTGGACGGTCATTAAATGTTATTCCATCAATGCACAGACACTTTACAAGCTGCTCGTTTTGTAATGCTATCATGTTTGCCCTAGAGATACGCCGGAGCTTTTGTGCTGTTCTCGGCGGGTCTGTTGCCACAGATCTATATGGTCTTTTAAAATACTCGACAGGGGGTGTTTGATTACCCTGATGTATTCAGAGTGACTGAAAGACATAGAAAGGGAAGGAACAGAATATGAGCTTTTAAAGGATCGTTTCAGTGTGTCGTTTTTTTTTTTTACTTGATATGCAAGCGTGCCATTTTTTAGTTTGATTGACATGAAGTGTGTAATATTATGATTCTATGGAGTATTTATACAGTATAATGTGCACCATGAAACAAAGCACACTGTAAAAAGCTATTTCCCACAATGATTTAACCTGTGTGAGGATTTTCACAAACCTGAACAATACAGTAAATTAATTTGATGTTGTGTTAAGAATAATCCTGTACACAAAACTTCATTTAAATGATATGCATTTTAATTTCACAAATCTTACAGGATTAAAGTAGCTATTTTTTACATTTTGTATTAAAAAAAAAAACAAATTAAATAAATAAATACATATAAGTATATATATATATATATATATATAAACGCTCTTTTTTACTGATCTTTTGATTTCTTACATTTATGAAATTCTAACCAATCATTGAAGTAAAACAATTGAAATGGGGAGAAAAATTCATGATTAAATAAATGTTTTTCTCCAATATATGTTAGCCACAATTATTGCTACGTCCTTTTCCCAAGATAACAGCTCTGAGTTTTCTCCTGTAATGTCTGAAGTGTTCGGAGAACACCTGATAAGAGAAAAGAGCACTCCTTCATCCAGAATCTCTCCAGATCCTTCAGATCACCAGCTCCATGTTAGTTCTCCTCTTTAGTTCACCTCACTCAGGGTTCAGCTCAGAGGAGCTTCATTTTGTGCTCAGTGACTAATTCTTGTGTTTAGTTTGGATTATTGTTGCAGTGGAAGACCAAACCATGGCCCATTCTAAGATTTCTAACAGAGTCAGTGAATTATTGATTTGTTATCTGTTGGTATTTTATAGAGTCCATGATGTCATGTGTCTAAACAAGATCTCCAGGACCTCCAGCAGAAATATAGACCCACAACACCAGAAACACAGCAGTATACTTCACTGACACATGGAGTACTTTTCATCCCTGTGTTCACCAAACCCATCTTGAGTGATTGCTGCTAAAATTTTTTTTTGTTTCATCTGATGATAGAAGCCAGTCCCATTTGTAGTTCCAGTCCTGTCTGACAACTGAACATGCTGGAGAGTGAGGAGAATTTTTCTGATGTAGCGGTTGTTTGACTATTTTTTTTTAAAGGTTTTCTGACCCTGAGACTTTTCTGCAGTGCAGCAGTGGTCCTTGAAGAGTATTTATCCACTCAAACTGTACTCCTCTCCATGTATTAGGAGGATATAGACACACAGCCTCTTCCAGGCAGTTTCCTAACATTGTATGTTGATTGGAAATTATTTTCACTGCTCTAGCTCTTTTCTTAAAGCCACTTCACTAATTGGTGAAGCTCAATTATCTTTTTCAGCATATAAGAAATATATTCTTTGTTTTTTCTCATTGTGTTGATGATTAAGGGATTTTGGGCTTTGTTTTCCCTCCTATATATTTCTCTGAAACAGGAAGCCAGGGCTGGATATTCTCATGTTCATAATCACCAGGGAGTGCTCAAAAATTCTAGGGGTGCCAACAATTGTGGCCAACATGTATTGGAGAAAAAAATGATTTCCTCCCCATTTGAATCATTTTAATTCAATGATAGAATTAAAAATTATTTTGAACAATGCAGGTTTATTTTCACAGCCACCTTCGCTCAGATTTAACAATGGGGTCAATATTTGTGGAGGGCTCTGTACTGCATACAGTATAGCAATGTGTGTGTGTATGTAATGTTATTAGATTTTTACAGATGTTACATATTTAGTTTAGATATCAGGGACTATATTTTCTATCAGAAATATGGTATTTGAAATGGATTAGTAAAATAATGTTTCACGTTTCAAATTCTGTATATAACATAATGCCAGTGCAGCATTTTATACTTATATTAGTTACTGTACTGTATCTGGTAATATTTTACAAATATGTTTTGCATATTAAACTATTATGTACACATACGCAAAGCAGGATATTAGCATTTTTATCTGCTGTAACGTGGTCAATGTGTCTCCCATACTGAAACCAGACCTTTTCTAATGCAGGCCCTCAGGCCATGAGAAGACAGAACACACACGCACACGCTTAACAGGCATGTCTGCAGTGAGTTCATTTCAATATCAGATCTAGTGCTTAAGCACACGGTCCAGATGACTCAGTTTCAGGAAACGCCGGCTGACAGATTCCATATAACACAAGCGGAACAGAAGCCCAGCTGGAGGCTTCGAGTCTTCAGGGACATTTTCCCTCAGTTTTACTCATTCAGAAATAACAAGCACAAAAATCCCTCAACTCTCCTGGGCAAATTCATATTCAACAAACATGCATTTGGTTTTATCGCATTATTCAGGTTGGTGCAAATTATTCATTCCTCAGTCTGGAAATAAAAGGTCAAATAATAAGTGTTGCATTGTGGGAAACCATGTCCTTAGATGTACATTTTACTGTGCAAAAAGAAAAAAAAGAAAATTCTTATGATGAATTATGATAAATCACTAGATGATTCCATGCCCATTGCAAACTATTTATTTATTTACTAGTTTGTTTAAATTATTTATTAATTTTAATAATTTGATTGACTGTAATGAGTAATATAATGAAGAACAAAAAGGAACTTTGTCTTAGGATTTCTTAACTAGTTGCTTATTAGCATGCATATTACTAGAGTATTAGCAATACATTAGTATTTATTAACTTACCATTAATAAGCAGCAAATTAGGAATTTATTGAGGGTAACGTGGTAGTAAATAGTTACCTATTTTAAAGTGTTACCAAAAGTTTAATAACTAATAGAATTGCTATAATATAAAATAGAATAGAACTAACATGATACTAAAATAACTGTAACAAAAGCTATTAAGATTTATTTTATTATATGCAACATCTTGTTTCCTGTTGTGAGATGTCACTTAATTGTTCAAAGAAATAACACACGAGCAAAAAATAATGTTTCATAGACTTTTTGTAATTATTTCATGAAAGCAATACGGCACTCATCTTCTTGCTGTATTGTAAACATATTTGCCGCTCACATCTGAACTATCACCTGATTCAGAAATCGATGGGTTTCCTGGTGTTGTTGTTTACATCAAAGTAATGGTGGCTAAACTGCTGATCTGGAAAACCATTTAAACACGCACCAAAACTAACTTTTCCATTTGAACCCCAATAACCACACAGCTCCTGCTGCGACTCGTTCGCACTTTAATGTCCTCTTATTTGAGTGAAACTTTTCTGTCTGTCAACAGAAATAAAGCTATAGGGATCTTCACCGCCTTTCGCACAGGCCCATTGAGTTAACCATTAACCAACACGCACTCTCGCTGTTTCGGGATAGCGGTAATAATAATAATCCAGAAATAAGCCCTGGAGTTTGGGCTAGTTAATCGTGTGCTTCCTGGAGGGGGCCACATTAACAGTAAGTGAGTGTAAGTGACAGAGATTGGCCTAAGTACAATCCCAGCGTGAGTCCGGTTTTTGGCTCTAATTCACATCTGAATGAAATCACCCCCGCTAAGATCTCATCAGCGTTATTACTCCCGCGTTTACCCTACGTTTATACCATTGTCCGCCAGCTTCCCGTGGCTGCATGCGTGGGGTTGTAGCTGTTTTAACTCACCATTATCTGGCGTTCCGTTGAAGACGCGCTTTAATGTCGATGAAGCGATTTGGGGCGGGGGGTGCATGAGATGCTTTTTAGTTTCAAAGAAAGAAGATTAGCACCAAAAGATTAGTGATATGGCTGTTTGTTAAAGTTTAGCAGTTTTGGGAATATGATTAGTGCAATGCGGTGTTCAAAATGAGGGGTATTAGAGGGAGTCATGGACCCCTGAAGAGGTTAAGAGACCCCGTGAATGAGCTTGGAATTATTGCCCTGACATAACATGATTGTTTTAGCTAGTCCAATTTTTCATCTGTAATTTAAAAATTCAAGCAGTGAAGGATTTACAGAATGAAAATGGTGCAAATTGTCTACAAAAGTGGGCTTTACCAAACCAAATGGACCGGTTCCTTTTATACAGGATGTTTCTTATTGGAAATGGCAAACAGTTTCAGCCCTATTGGCCACTAAGGAGTACACAGGAACATAATGACAGAATTTATTAAGGCAGAAATATGCCAAAATATTTGAGTGCATTTACATATTTATGTAAGTTTTCTAAATTGGAACAAACGATTTTGTGCTTAATGCACTTTAATTGTGCAGAAGTAGCACTGAGATCCGACTAAAGATATACTGAAGTATATTTGATTGTGCTAATGTGAAATTATTGCAAGTATGCTTCAGGTGCTTTCGAAACGTCTTGGATTTAAAGACTAATAAAGGTTATTATGCCGAAATTAAACACCTTTTAAGAAATGTACATTGTGCAAAAAAGAAATACTCCAAATAAAGTTTGAGTCCAAAACTATGTCCGAATTGAAAAAAAAAGTGACCTCACCATCGTGTCAATCATGTTTACACAATGCCTCCAAAACGTTGGTCCATCATAAAAAAAGTTTGAATTTCTGTGTTTCTGCATCTGCTGCATGCATTTTAATAGGAAGGATGATGAATACGAAAAAATGGGAAAACACATGCGATAATTGTGTGCAAGGACCTTAAGTGATAAGTTATATGTCAATAAATACGTTTTAGAGTTGAGCAGATGCAATGCCGTTTTAATTTTTATGGCTTGATGCATGTGTATTTTTTCATCTTTGGTCACCTTTCATGGAAGCCAGTGTTGGAAATGGTCTTAAACTTTTATTGGTGTCTGTTTTCATATTGCTGTTGCCATTTTATAAAAGCCGTTTCATTTGAAGGCTTCTTATTTTTATGTTCTAAGAAACAATTGGTACATTTATGTACAGTACTTATACAATGCTAACAGTATACGACTTTTGGAAGATCAACTGTACTCCAGGCCGTCACAGAAACTCGTCCGTCCCCACCACGTTTTTTTAATTCATTCTTCGGTAAAGATGCCTCTCACGGATTGCTGCTCTCGCTCAGATAAATTGATCTGTCGGGTCACCTACGGCGTTGACTCCTCGATGGCGGGGCAAACAGGGAGGCCCAGAGCAAAGCTATCTTAGAGCAATATCAATAAAACTCTACAGTATACACCCACTGAGCTGTGTACACAGCCACACGACTGCGCACCAGCCCTCAGCTCCAATGAAATTGTTGTGCAGAATCATTGGGCCATGACCGACAAAATGGGGTGTAAATGTTAAATACAGTCAGATATTAGGCACAAGCGCATTAGAGGAGCTTTTCGACCAACAAACACGAACAGACAGAAATTCGCAATAGCCTGTCTAAAAATATCCAAGAACAGCCGTGTTGCAACCCTACTGACGTTTAAAAAACGAATACTACAGGAATGGAAAGGACATAGCAAGGTTTTTAATGAACATTTGAAGGCTTTTTCATAGCAAATATTATCTGCAGTTAAATGACAGGTCAATTCAGTGTAGACTTAAAGTGTAGGACTTAGAAAACTTGGTTGGCGTGACAGTGGACTTAATGACAGTTATGGCCTTTAGAAGAACATCGAGGGACTTCTCGTCTGATTTGTTGCAGCTCAGCAGTACTTGTCCCGTTAATGAATTTTTAATATCCTTAATGACAGCAAAAGAATGATGTAATTAAGGAGGGCAAGTTTGGAAAAATGCTGACCGGCACTCTTTTTGGAGAACATCTTAATAGCACTTCCCATAAATTAACATATTATCTTAATGAACAGATTGCCTTCAAGGCAACTGTGTTCTTGATCAAGTCTTAAGATAATAAATGAATTGAGTAGAGTATCTGATTTTTTTTTTTTGGTAAACAAGTGTTTTTTTTTAGATGCACAGCTGGCTACAACTTTAGCTTTTATCAGCACACAGATTCAGACATTTTCAAGTGTGATTTATTTATTTATTAATCAAAATGCTTGTTACAGATGTGAAAATGCAGAATGATGCATTTCACAAGGAAGTGAGGTCGTATTTATTTTTTTACCATGCAAAAAACATGCAAACATTTCAGACTCAGTGTGCAATGTCCATAACACTTTAAAATATGTCCTATTTGTTAACTATATTTAATAATTTAACTAACAATATAAACAATACATTTGTTATAGGTTTTATTATTATTGTTAACACTTTATTGGTAGTCAATTCAGGTCCATTAAATAATGTTAAGACACTCAAAAGATTTTAAAAATTTGTTAGCAAATGTTGTAAATATTGGTAAATTAGTTTAATGATAAAAAATTGAAATCAACATTAACTAAGATAAATAAATGGTTTAGAAGAAACTTTAGCTTATCTTAACTGTAGTTATCAAATGTTAACAAATAAGCGTATTGTAAAGGCCGATTCACACTGAACAGACAAACTGCCCCAACAAATATCAAGTGTCACAGAGAGTCAAATAACACTGTGTCTACAACAGACGTGAAATTTGTTGCATCGCACTACCTCCATTATAGGCTGTCACTGATTATAATAGAATCTCTGTTGTATTTTGTCACGTAGTGAGTCATTGTTTGCCAGAAAAGACAGTTTGTTGGGTGAAAACAAACTCTAACAGATGAGGACATCCTCAGACCTCAATCATACAATGAAAATGCATCATGCCTCGGACTAAAATGCCTTTTTCAATGGACCAAATGGCATCACGGCTTCAGGTCTCAGGAAAAACAACGTCTGGTGTCAAGTCTCGTAAAATCAGGCATAGGGCGAAATGGACTGCGATTAAAATGTGGTGGTGCTTGGGACTGCGGGGCAATGCAACACGTCACACTCCACCTGAGTCTGTTTCGTTTGAGGACTTTTTGTCTAATCCCTTTATAATCTGAGTTCATTCCGCCCCAAGCCTGATTGTACGAGACCTAACACCGAACATCATTTTCTCAGAGACCTGAAGCCTTTCAGTCTAAGTCACAATGCCGTTTGGTCCATTTTCATTTTATGACTGAGCTCTGAGGATGTCCTCAAACATACACCCTACAACAGGGTATCTCACTGATTCAACTAACTCCAACACACTAGTTTGTTGTTGGTGTTTGTCTGTGCCTTGGGACTTTTGGCCTTAATTAAAGTGTTACCTCAGTGATCTCATTTGACATTATAATATTTCATTTCCAAAATAATTCCACAAAAAATAGTCCATTTTGTTTGTCACAGCCATGCATGATTGGCTGTTAATTACTGCATGAGTAAATCTTCTAAAAGTTATGTAGTCAGTTGCATACAGTTGCAAAATCTTGGACTAAAAGCCACAGAACTCCAGTTAGCATGTCTTCAGGATTTGTAGAAAGACGTTTGTATGACATGAGCAGGTAAGATCCGGTGGCCTTCGGTGCGCAGCAGCTTCAGTAAAGAGAGCAGATATCCTTTAGCTAACTGTTTTATCTTACTCAGCGAAGGAGGGGCCCTTGTGTTATTGATTAAAAACAGAAGGAAGAAGAATCCCACAGGCACTAAAAGGAACAGGCTATGATTAATGTCCCTCTCGGAAAAAAGAAATTATATGGAATAAATTAAACTACTGCGGCAGCAAATTGAAAAATAAGGACGCAAATGAGGTTTGAATACTTAATATCTTTTGAAGAGAAATAGTCAATGAAGCACAAAAACGATGAGGGATTGGCAAAGAAATGTGATATTAGCACTAACGACCCAGGCAAGGTTTGCTGTACTGTCAGAATTCACCTGTCATATGTGATTTTACACCAGAGCAGTAAAACACTGAGGAATATAGCATTGTGCTTATCAAGGCGATCTGCAATACATGCAAACAGCTATTCGCTTTAGCCTTCCCATTCATCTCAATGGAAGATGCGGCTCCTGGAAATACACAAACCGCTCATCGGACATTTTAATGCTTGTCAGTGGAGAAATATGCTTTTTTTTCTTTTCAGCAGAAGCCAACCAGCTTTAGTTTCTATGCAAAACATACAGGTTTCCACACTATAAAAGCAAAATGAGTGCGCATAAATAATGACAGTATTTAAATTTAGAGTTCAATATTATAAAACTTAAAATATTGTCAGAAATATTGATGACCAGTGTTACTTTAGTATCATTGATGAACTGTTATAGTTTTTTGTAAGTATTTTGTACAAGATTTTAATATATTATGAATTATTTATTTACATGTTTTGTGATTTTGATGTGTTTTTACATTTATATTTTTTAAATAACATGGTGTTTTATTATTATTATAAAAATGAATACTGTATGTATATACAGTATAATTTAATTGTTTGGCTTTAATTCGCTTTAGTTATTTTGGTACTTAAAGTTAAGCTAAACAAGAATGAAACTCTGAAGTTTCTATTTCTGTTAACAAGTTTCAAGTAACATTTTTTAGTTACAGTTTTCAGTTGACTATAATATTCCAGTTTAAAACATATTTAAATATATATACATTACTGAGTGTAAAAAGATGGATCTACACGTCCCTCATCTATCATGACAACCTTTAAGAGTTCCTCCTCAGTCCTCATGTGTAGCACAAAACATGTTCACGTGGTTTATAACAAATGATTTCTAATGCAAATGAATTATACAAGCCCTCAATAACTTATAGCGAATGATTCATATTTCATTGATGGTTATTCTTCTTTGTCTTTCCTTAAAAAGGTCAGACTGTTGAAACGGGCCTTCGATACATCACACGCTGTCACCAGACAACTGCCTCAGTGCTACTGTTGCACCATCTATTAGGTGCCGGTGATGACACGGGTATCCCACAATGCATTTGTGACGTTTGATACAGGAATGGTGCTTCTCCAGTCAGGCATAGGTCCTGAAGGAAGTGTTAAAACCTTCATTGGGGTGTGACAATGTGCGGCACGGGTATGTGTGTGTGTGTGTGTGTGTGTGAAGCTGCTGTATAGCCACACCCCATTACCTGAGATGGATGTTTGGTGGGGAGGGACATTAAAACACTGATCGGCCACATGGAACCTTTAATTAGCCTCATTCTGCAGCATACACTGATGCCTGCACAGATGCTCCAAACCCACCACAGCACAACCGTTCTGCTACACACACACACACACACACACACACTCAGCACAGTGCTTTGAAATGTGTTTGTTTTTGCATGTGTTTGTCTTGAACAGCTATGTAGACAGTCACGTGTTATTATTTCTAAGCAGGAAACCCATCAAATTTAGACAAAACAGTACGTTCAGTAAAGTATTTTATTTTTACAATGTAAGTCTTCATAATTTAGATTTGAATTTGCTGAAGAAAATAGCAATAGCAAGAGACTTTGTTTAACCGTTTTTATAGCTTTTAGGCATTACTTCTGTGAAAATGAAATAATTCTGCTCAAGGCTCAAACATCTTTACATACATTTTTAATTTCAGTTTAAATTTATTTTGGACTATTTTTGTCATTTATATTATGTCTTTTTATTATCGATTTTTGTTCAGTTTTATTACTTAAGAAATTTAACTTTAAAAGACAATGAAATTATGAATTTTTGGCGAATATAATGAAACTAAATTTATTTGATAATTATATCAAATCAATAAGAAATTTTGATTAATATCAGTTGGTTTATTTCATTTAAATGTTTATAGAATTTTATTCATTTGTTTTGTTTGTTTGTTAATGTTTTTGGTTTTAACGATCTGAAACTGATGAATGTGAATCTGGCAACATTTTATTGTAGTGCGTTGGCTATTGTATGTTCAATATCATGGCAGATTGGAAATGAAATATCCTGTGCTGCTAAAAGTTTAATACTCGATTAAATTATTATTATACTATGGGGCCGTTGAATGCTTGAATCTGATTGGCTGACGGACATGCTCAGGTTTGCAATTTTGTTTCAGGGAACTGGACGACGAACATAGTTAATATTTTTCAAATAATGAAATGGCCCGTCATCAATTATTCCTTGCATAATGTATCACCTACACTAAACCTAACTTAACCAATAGTGTTGACCCCAAAAAAAACCTTGCTGCAGCAGCTGTGCCTTTCTAGATTTCTTCTACAACTCTTTTATTATGACTCATATCTCATACTTGAGTTTTCTGTACCACAACTGCAGTACTGTACCAGATGAGCTACAGATCCAGCTTATTATGTAAGAAAAGCAATATTGCATGTACTGAGCTGGTTATTAAAATATAAAGATGTATTAGTTTACAATTGATTCACTAAGCAAGAGTTGTTTTGAGGTCATAACACCACATAACACATTTTAAATGAGAATCTGTATGATAGCTTGAAGTGTGATACCTAAAACACAAACCAGAAACCATTTCTGGGAAATATCAACACCATAACAATCAAAAGTTTGGACAGACCATTCATTTTTATATTACAGCTATTTTCCATATTTTAGAATAACAGTAAAGCCTAGTTAAATTTAAGCTCCTTCAGAGTCACCATCCTTGACATCCCTCTCTCCATTAGGTGCATTCTGGGATGCTTTTTAAACATTTTGGAAGGCGTTTATTCTACCTGGACACATGACTGCTTCAGTGTCTGCTCTCTCTTAATTTATATTTGTCTGCTATACTAATTTCAAGGGTTTAAGCATAAGCCTTTAGGCCAAAAGGTCTGTAGGATTATGAGAAACACATTTAAACAGGGGTCTCCAAACTTTTGAGGGGTTCTGTGTATCCTCAGAAGGATAATACTTGAGATAATACATGTAGTCAATTCTGGCTCTTACACTATTTATCTGTTACGATAATCCTAACATAGTACAGTCCTAATTTGTGCTTTGTGGTGTATCAGAGGTATAAAAAAACAAATGAAGGCATCAAAATGTTTAGAGCAGAGCCTTTGAGGAATTCTGCTGTAATTAGCTTTTATAGTTGTTCTAATGGTTAGAAGAGAAACGAAACGACACGATCACCGCTAGTGAGACATTATGTGTCAATATACATCGTATTTAAAGACACTGTTCACTTGTGTGTCAGGAATTTTAATGGTTTCTGGCATCAGCTTCCTCGCATGCTCTCAAATCTTATTAAACTGTGTTTATTATCATAAAAATCTATGAACCAAAGAAGCAAAACAAACATGTACTGTAACACGTTTCTTGTATTAAACGACTTGTTACAAGAAGCGTTTAATACCTATGAAATCCTTCGAAATGACTGTAAATGTTAGCGTTCAGGCTTTTGATTGGTTGTTCATTACCATGAACTTCCTGCTGAGTGACAACTTGAAATTAATTACTCACTTCTGGGATTTTATCTGTTGATGGACAATCTTTATTTAATAATAAACCAGCAGCTTTCTTACAGGAACGAGGTCTGTAAAATCCTGCGGTAAAACTTAATTAGAAGGTGCCAGATTAAGTGGAGTGTGTTTTACCAGCCAGCTGACTCTTTCATAAAAAATAAAACGAAAAGAAATGCATGCATTAAACATCTTTATTGCTTCAAAAAAATATTGCAAAGTGATGTAAAAATCTTGGTTTTATTAGTTGTGTTGACCTGTGAAATGAAATGTTTTGAATGAAATATTTTGGAATTAGTTAAAAAAAAAAAATGGCAGCTGGACATATCAGACATCATACAGTTTTAGGTAGAAAAACTGAAATTGTGTTTCTGATTTGTGCTGAGCTTATTTAGCTTTAGCTTGTGATAACAGTCTCTCTCTCTCTCTCTCTCTCACTCACACACACGTAATTGGTGCATTGTACCTGAACATGTACAGTGGCTGATTTGGCCCACATTTCAGTTTTGCCCCATTGGTCTTGTGAGGTGATGGCAAAATGTCAAAGAGAGACGCAGCAATTTGCTTTCCACACAAAATAATCATGTTTCCCTCCAGAAACAAGGTTATAGGATATTAAAGCGAATGCAAAGACAACATTTTCCATTGAAAGCAGGTGCCTGAATGACAGCAACACTGTTTATTTGTTTGCATTCCCTACCTTCCTGTTCGACTCAGGCTTTTGAAAGAACAAACCTAGAACATTCAGAGAGATACAATATATGATACTGTATATGTAAAATGAACTGCAACCTTACACACTTTTTTACTACTGGAAGAAAACACCCATTATTTAGTGCATTCATGTAAAATTTTTAGAACAAGAGGCAAATGCAGAGACTTTGTAAAGTAGAGCATTGCATTAAGCGTTTTTTCCCTTCTACACAGTTGCATTCATCAGTGTCATACACACTCAGGGTTTATAAATCTAAATGCACTGAAGCATGCTGCTGTCTCCAGCCGCCTGTGACTCTCTATGGGAGAACGTGTGTATATTAGCCATGGAAATTCCTACTGTGATGTTTTCCGAGTCCATAGTCCAGAGTACGTTGTGTATTTAAGTGTTTTGTGTGTGTGTGTGTGTGTGTGTGTGTGCAATAACAGTAAAAAGATAAGAAAAGATGGTTCCTCTGTGGTATAGAAGCAACACATAAAATATGCAAATATTTGGAAAACTGAAATCCATTCTTCTACTGTAAAGGATCTCACCTGGAGGGTGGAAAATGGGCCACAGTTCTGTTCTGAAACTTTTTCAGCAGACGTTTGAGAATCTGAAAGGCTAGCTCTGCAGAGCAGCTGATGTAATGAGACTGGGCCAAATCCAGCAAATACCCTTTAAACTTCCCCATCAACACAAAGTGGTTGAAAAATACAAATAGTCACAGCACCCTCTAGTGTTAAACTGAAAAACTTGCACATACATAAACTACAATTTCCACAACACATTTTTCAGATTATACAGTGTAACCAGAACCACTTGTGTACAGTATGGCTTTCTTCATCTCATTCATTCTCAGAATGAGCTGGATGAAATATTGGCTGATATTGCAAGCATTTTTTGACACATTGTTTGATTGGCTTAACAAACATTTTTATGAAACCTTGAATAAAGAATGCAGAAATGAGCGTTTATATTGACCAACTATGTTATCCTGATATCCTTTTATCTGTAACTTTTGTGCTGTTAAAACAACACGTGGTTCTTCAAAGTTTGAAATAAGTCAAAGCTTGTAGGATGCTGTCAGTGATGACTGTCACATTGTGTTGTGAAAGAGACAGAGATTTTATTCTTTTTTTTTTTTTTTTATTTCATGCTTAGCCTTACAAGTGTATAGGAGTCCTTAAATCACCAGCACATCATGTCGGTCACACAGACAACTATCCAACAGGTTGCGCTGTGATGAGGATAACTGCTGTTGGATCAGAGCAGAGCTCCAGAATCTTTGAGTCAGGCCCTACATAGAGTTTGAATATGGTTGATTGCTGCTTGTGCAGGTTTTTTTTGTTTGTTTTTTTTGCACCTGTTTGTAAGATAAAAATAGAGTAAAAACAACAGAATATGCAAATTAAATATGTAATTGTGAGGCTGATAAAAGTAAAAAAACTAAAAAACATTCTCTGTCACTTTAAAATCACTGTCACTGGTTTAAATTAGAATAAAAGCCCAAAGATGGGTTAAATATTTATCCTTCTGGATAGTTTACTCAACAATTACTTATAAATTACTATATAAGTACAAAGTAGCATTTTTTTAAGTGTAATGTTGAATGTTCCCTTAGAATTGGCATTACAATAAAAGAGCAACAATATTTACCAGTCATAGTAATCAAGCTGCTTATGTTTCATTTTACAGCTGAATATTGCCAAGAAATCACTTAATCGGTAGCATCACTTTAATCCGGTGGGCCAGTGTTCTGCAGAGTTTGCCTGCAACCCGCCTGGACCGTTATTAGCTGCTTCAGGTGTGTTTAATTAGGATTGGAGCTGAACTCTGCAGGACACTGGCCCTCTGGTGACCTACTGCTCATGATCTCTAGAGCATAGAGACACCTTTTGCATATTCTGTGAATGGGACTTATTTAAATGAGTGACAATGTGACTTCTCAATATTCAGAATCAGAATCAGAATCAGAAAGAGCTTTATTGCCAAGTATGCTTGCACATACAAGGAATTTGTTTTGGTGTCACAGCT
>JAUMHQ010000069.1:18140944-18154279 GCA_032361165.1 Enteromius paludinosus
AGTTCAGCTGTGGTGCTTTCTGTTGTTGTGGTCTCTGCTGTTGTGCTTTCTACAGTTGTGGTACCAGTGGTTGTACTCTCTGTTGTAATGTCTGTTGTAGTAGTAATTTCTGGAGTTGTGGTACCAGTAGTTGTGCTCTCTGTGGTTGTACTCTTTGGAGTTGTGGTGCCAGTAGTTGTACTCTCTGTTGTTGTTGTTTCTGTAGTAGTACTTTCTGGTGATGTGGTGGAAGTTGTTGTGCTTTCTGTTGTTGAAAGATCCCTTGTGGTGCTTTCTATTGTTGTGCTTTCTGTGGTAGTACTTTCTGGAGTTGTGGTACCAGTGGTTGTACTTTCTGTTATGGAAATATCAGTTGTGGTACTTTCTGTTGTTGTGGTCTCTGTGGTTTTACTTTCTGGAGTTGTGTTGCCAGTTGTTGTACTTTCTGTCGTTGTGGTCTCTGTGGTCGTACTTTCTGGAGTTGTGGTGCTTTCTGTTGTTGTAGTCTCTGTAGTACTACTTTCTGGAGTTGTGGTGCCAGTAGTAGTACTTTCTGGTGATGTGATTCCAGTGGTTGTGCTTTCTGTTGTTGAAAGTTCTGTTGTGGTGCTTTCCATTGTTGTGGTCTCTGCTGTTGTACTTTCTAGAGTTATGGTACCAGTGGTTGTACTTTCTTTTGTAATGTCAGTTGTAGTAGTACCTTCTGGAGTTGTGTTGCCAGTGGTTGTGCTTTCTGTTGTAGTTATGTCAGCTGTGGTGATTTCTGTTGTTGTGGTTTCTGTGGTAATACTTTTTGGATAGGTGGTGCCAGTTGTTGTACTTTCTGTTGTTGTGGTTTCTGTGGTAGTTGTACTTTCTGGAGTTTTGGTGCCAGTGGTTGTACTTTCTGTTGTTGTGGTCTCTGTGGTAGTACTTTCTGTAATTATAGTGCCAGTGGTTGTACTTTCTGTTGTTGTGATTTCTGCAGTTGTGGTGCCAGTTGTTGTACTTTCTGTTGTACTGTCAGTTGTAGAAGTACTTTCTGTTGTCATAGTGTCAGTTATGGTGATTTCTGTTGTGGTCTCTGTGGTAGTACTTTCTGGGGTGTTGGTGCCAGTGGTTGTACTTTCTGTTTTGGTAATGTCAGTTGTGGTGCTTTCTATTGTTGTGGTTTCTGTCGTAGTACTTTCTGGAGTTGTGGTGCCAGTAGTTGTACTTTCTGTTGTTGTGATTTCTGTGGTTGTACTTTCTGGAGTTTTGGTTCCAGTGGTTGTGCTTTTTGCTGTTGTGGTCTCTGTGGTTGTACTTTCTGGAGTTGTGGTGCCAGTTGTTGTACTTTCTGTTGTTGTGATTTCTGTGGCTGTACTTTCTGGAGTTGTGGAGCCAGTTGTTGTGGTCTGTGTGCTAGTACCTTCTGGAGTTGTGGTGCCAGTTATTGTACTTTCTGTTGTAGCAATGTCATTTGTTGTACTTTCTGTTGTTGTGATTTCTGTGGCTGTACTTTCTGGAGTTGTGGAGCCAGTTGTTGTGGTCTGTGTGCTAGTACTTTCTGGAGATGTGGTGCCAGCTGTTTTACTTCCTGTTGTTATTGTCTGTGTGGTAGTACTTTCTGCAGTTGTGGCGCCAGTAGATGTGCTTTCTGTTGTCGTAATGTCACTTGTCATACTTTCTGTTGTTGTACTGTCTGCAGTTGCGGTGCTAGTGGTTGTACTTTCTGTTGTAATGTCAGTTGTAGTAGTACTTTCTGTTGTTGTGGTCTCTGTGATAGTACTTTCTGGAATTGTGGTGCCAGTAGTTGTGCTTTCTGCTGTTGTGGTCTCTGTGGTAGTGCTTTCTGGAGTGTTGGTGCCAGTGGTTGTACTTTCTGTTTTGGTAATGTCAGTTGTGGTACTTTCTGTTGTTGTGGTTTCTGTGGTAGTACTTTCTGGAGTGTTGGTGCCAGTGGTTGTACTTTCTGTTGTTGTAATTTCAGTTGTGGTGCTTTCTTTTGTTGTGGTCACTGTCACAGTACTTTCTGGAGCTGTGGTGCCAGTAGTTGTACTTCCTGTTGTTGTGATTTCTGTGGTTGTACTTTCTGGAGTTTTGATTCCAGTGGTTGTGCTTTTTGCTGTTGTGGTCTCTGTGGTTGTACTTTCTGGAGTTGTAGTGCCAGTTGTTGTACTTCCTGTTGTTGTAATTTCTGTAGTTGTACTTTCTTGAGTTGTGATTTCTGTGGTTGTACTTTCTGGAGTTTTGATTCCAGTGGTTGTGCTTTTTGCTGTTGTGGTCTCTGTGGTTGTACTTTCTGGAGTTGTGGAGCCAGTTGTTGTGGTCTGTGTGCTAGTACCTTCTGGAGTTGTGGTGCCAGTCGTTGTACTTTCTGTTGTTTTGTCAGTTGTAGTTTTACTTTCTGGAGTTGTGGTGCCAGTGGTTGTACTTTCTGTTGTAGTAATGTCAGATTTGGTGCTTTCTGTTGCTGTTGTTTCTATGGTAGTGCTTTCTGGAGTTGTGGTGCCAGTCGTTGTCCTTTCTGTTGTTGTGGTCTCTGTGGTAGTACTTTCTGGAGTTGTGGTGCCAGTAGTTGTAATTTCAGTTGTTGTGGTCTCTCTGGCAGTACTTTCCAGAGTTGTGGTGCCAGTCGTTGTACTTTCCGTTGTTGTAATTTCAGTTGTGGTGCTTTCTGTTGTTGTGCTTTCTGTGGTAGTACTTTTTGGAATTGTGGTGCCAGTAGTTGTACTCTCTGTTGTGATTATGCCAGTTGTGGTGCTTTCTGTTGTTGTGGTCTCTGTGATAGTACTTTCTGGAGTTGTGGTGCCAGTGATTGTACTTCCTTTTGTAGTAATGTCAGTTGTGGTGCTTTCTGTTGTGGGGGTCTCTGCTTTTTTACTTTCTAAAGTTGTGGTGCCAGTAGTTCTACTTTCTGTTGTTGTAATGTCAGTTGTGGTGCTTTCTGTGGTTGTGGTCTCTGTAGTAGTACTTTTTGGTGTTGTGATGCCAGTTGTTGTACTTTCTGTTGTTATAATGTCAGTTGTGGTGCTTTCTGTTGTTGTGGTGTCTGTAGTAGTACTTTCTGGTGATGCGGTGTCAGTGGTTGTGCTTTCTGTTGTTAAAAGTTCAGTTGTGGTGCTTTCTGTTGTTGTGGTCTCTGCTGTTGTATTTTCTAGAGTTGTGGTACCAGTGGTTGTACTTTCTGTTGTAATGTCAGTTGAAGTAGTACTTTCTGGAGTTGTGGTCTTTGTGGTAGTACTTTCTTGAGTTGTGGTGCCAGTTGTTGTACTTTCTGTTGTTGTGATGCCAGTTGTTGTACTTTCTGTTATTGTGATTTCTGCAGTTTTGTTGCCAGTGGTTGTACTTTCTGTTGTAATGTCAGTTGTAGCAGTACTTTCTGTGGTCGTATTGTCAGTTATGATACTTTCTGTAGTTGTGGTCTCTGTGGTAGTACTTTCTGGAGTTGTGGTGCCAGTGGTTGTACTTTCTGTTGTTGTAATGTCAGTTCTGGAGCTTTCTGCTGTTGTGGTCTCTGTAGTAATACTTTCTGGTGTTGTGGTGCCAGTAGTTGTACTTCCCTTTGTTATTACGTTAGTTGTGGTGCTTTCTGTTTGTATGGTCTCTGTGGTAGTACTTTCTGGAGTTGTGGTGCCAGTGGTTGTGCTTTCTGTTGTTATGGTCTCTGTGGTAGTACTTTCTGGAGTTGTGGTGCCAGTGGTTGTACTTTCTGTTGTTGTAATGTCAGTTCTGGAGCTTTCTGCTGTTGTGGTCTCTGTAGTAATACTTTCTGGTGTTGTGGTGCCAGTAGTTGTACTTCCCTTTGTTATTACGTTAGTTGTGGTGCTTTCTGTTTGTATGGTCTCTGTGGTAGTACTTTCTGGAGTTGTGGTGCCAGTGGTTGTGCTTTCTGTTGTTACTGTTTTTGTGGTAGTACTTTCAGGAGTTGTGGTGCCAGTGGTTTTACTTTCTGTTGTCGTAATGTCAGTTGCTGGCCTTTCTGTTGTTGTGGTCTCTGTGGTAGTAGTTTCTGGAGCTGTGCTATCTGTTGTTGTAGTCTGTGTTGCTAATCTGCTAATTGTTGTGGTCTCCTTTGTGGAACTTTCTGGAGTTATGATACTGTGGTTTGTTGTTGTGGGCTCTGTGGAAGTACTTTGTGCATTAGCAGTGACCATGATAGTTGTTTCTATTAATGTGTTTTTTGTGTTAGAGGTTGTTTCTATCAAGATAGTTGTATAGGAAATGCTGTTGTTCCCAGTGTCTGAAAAAAAAAATATATATATTATTATTTAAACATAAAGCCTTTATACATAAACAATGGTGGCCAAATTGATTAGAACACTAATATTTTCAACAACTAAAAGTAAGTTTTTTGTGTCAGTAGGAAATGTCAGTTTACATTTTCAAACACTAAGTTTCCCACTAATTGTTATATTCCGATGAGATTTTTGTACAAGGAGTCGAACAGCCGAAGCTCCACACAGAGATTTAGATGACAGTTAATTAGTTTTAGGCACATGTGTAAAAATGTTGTCAAATGAGGATTATGTCAAAAAATAATCTCATAAATAGATTTATTAATTAAGTTCTATTAACTCAATGAAACATTTTTTGTGAGTAGCTCTTGGCCTAAGTGCACGTATAGTTGCTATCCATATAATAAATCCTACAGATTTTAGCTCAGCATAATACATTACCAGTTAAGGCCATTGTTGTACTGGCTATTGTTGAGGCTTTCATTGGTGTGCTAGTAGTGTGGGTAGGGTTAATGCTCGCTACAGCTGAAAAACATTGATACATTTTATGTCAACAACAATCTAACTATGATTTATGTAAACAAAGCTCAAATGTAAATGTATTTACCTGCACAGTATGCCAAGGAGCAGAAAGTGGGTTTCACAAACTCGTAAACAAAATAATTGCCTGGACAGGCTTTGACTTGAATAGGATTGGAGTTGAAATAGCAGCAGTTATTGTCCCAGTGACCGCAGACATCTCGAGTGACCACTCCATCCTCAACTGTTGGATGTCCTCCTCTCAGCCAGAGTGGAGCATGAGTTCCGCAGCTATACTCTTCAACACATGTGTCTGGCATCTGAACACTCTGATTCTGAATGAAGAGACGGTACCAGCCGTTCCAGCTAACTTCACAGTCACACATTATTTCAGAGGTATATTGATTGCTGGTGGATCTCCATGGATCATCTAGCACATTGTAGTTATTGCAAGGGTCAACTGGAGGAACTGCTATTAAGGAAAAAAAAAATATTTTGTTAATATTGTATAGTGTATTGTACATGTTGTGTACTTTTTATTGTTGGATAGCTGTAGTATAAAATACATTTTTAAAGTTTAAATCAATGTTTGAGTCTTAGAATCTCTTTTCATTTGTGTTAAAGGGTCACTCCAACCCAAAATTAAAATTTTAGAATAAAGTTGTTATTTTTATTTTCTTTGCATTTGCGTACACAAACGCTGATGACAGAAAGATTATTCTGACTTTGACTTTTCATACTTTACTGGACCATGACAGTGTAATTTACTAGGCAGTCAATGGGAAGTTTGTAAACATAAATTGTGTTTTGAAGATAAACAAAGCTTTTACGGGTTTGGAAAAACATGGGGGTAAGTGATTAATGACAAAAGTTTCATTTTGGGGCAGAGTAACCCTTAGGGTTACTCCATGGTGGTTCATTGTGCTTATCGAACACAAAAGAAGATATTTTGAAAAAAGTTTGTAACCAGGCTGTTTTGGTCAACACTGAGTTCTGTAGTAAGGAAAAAAATACTATGGAAGTCAATGGTGACCCAAAACAGCCTGGTTACAAACTTTTTGAGGGTAAGTAAATGATGACAGAATTTCCATTTTTGGGTGAACTATTCATTTAAGCAGAACCTTTAACAACATTACAAATCTGTGTGCGTAGGTTGTGCCAGGTGAGTAACTTTTTGACTGACATTTTAAAGCATGAATTCTGCTGCGAGTTTAATGTAAGATCTAATCTGAGACTTAGTCAGTCCAAGATATTTATGATGTTTTTTGCACAGCCTTTTCTGTGTAGTTCAGGGTTTTTTTTTTCTTTCCTAATCATGCCTTGTACTTTTAAATTAGTTTAGTAAACCTGCAAGATTATTTTTTCTTCAATTATATGTAAATTGTGCCAAAATACCAGCTAGAGTTAGATATAACTCCCTGACTACACAGATGTTCTGTAAAACATGCTTTTCATGTGACTGAAGTTAAACAGCTTTACCAACGAAATGCCACAATTAATGAATTTTTATGAAAGTTTAGTTTATATTTCATCCCTTTTTAGAGATCTGTTTTCACTTTAAAGGGATAGTTCACCCAAAATGAAAATTGTGTCATTAATTAATCAATCAATCAATCAATCACTGAATTACCCAAGATCTTCGTTCATCTTCAGAAAATAATTTAACATAATTTTGATGAAATCCAAGAATTTATGATGACTGCATAGACAGCAATGAAATATATTCCCAGGCCTAGAAACTTACAGTAGTAAAGACATAGTTAAACTAGTTCATGCGACATCAGTGGTTCAACTGTAATTTTATGAAGCTATGAGAATATATGTTGTGTTCTAAGAAAACAAAAAGTAACAATTTAAAAACCCATAGCTTCTTTAAATTGCAGTCGAACCACTGATGTCACAAGGGCTATTTTAACGATGCCCTTACTTTCTGTGCCTTGATCATGGTAGTAATCTTGCTGTCTGTGTAGGGTCAGAGAGGTCTTTGATTTCATCAGATATCTCAATTTTATGTCTTGAAGATGAACAAAGGTCTTACAGTTTTGGAACAACATGAGTGTGCGTAATTAGTGACACAGTTTTAATTTTTGGGTGAACTCTCCCTTGTAGGCTGATGATACATGTGGCACATTTTTGAGCAATGTTACCGGGCAACTTTGGGCAGTGTTGCCATCAATGGCAGCCATGTGAGACATAACCACGAAATTACTCAGATTTGTTGCCCATTCTCAATGGGAAAATGTCCAAGCAACACTACTCAAAACGTTGCCCTGTACTTTCTATCCATGCTGTCAATTTTATGTGCTTTTAAAAATGTTTAACCATTGCAATATTTTTTAAAAGCCTTTGACGTTTGACTTTATTCTATTTTTAAAGGGCTATAAATACTTCAACTCATTTCCTTTTATATATTTAAATATTCCAGCATGCAATCAGCTCCAAGAAACTAATGGCACAAATCAGAATCAAAATCATAACTGCACATTTCCAGTTATTATTTACACAAAATCATTAACTTGAACATAATCTAGTAGTTCTCTAGATTGTAAAACATTACATTACCAGTCGTAATTGTATATGTGGTGTTGATGTTTGCTACATCTATAAAATGAGAGAAGGAAAAAGAGATTAATTTCATATCAACTTACATATATTATGATATAGTATTTTATTACAATTTATTTACCTGCACAATATGCTAAATAGCAGAAAGCTGGTTTCACAAGCTCATACACATAATAATCGTCTTGACATGCTTTGACTTTAATGGGATTGGACAGAAAAGAGCAGCAGTCATTGTCATAGTGACCGCAGACGTCTCGAGTGACAACTCCATCCTCAATTGTTGGATGTCCTCCTCTCAGCCAGAGTGGAGCATGAGTGCCACAGCTGTCCTGCTGCACACATGTGTCTGGCATTTTAACGCTCTGACCCTCAATGTAGAGACGGTACCAGCCGTTCCAGCTGATCTCACAGTCACACATTATTTCTGAGGAATATTGATTGTTAGTCGCTCTTCGTGGATCATCCAACTCATTGTAGCTGTAGCAAGGGTCATCTGTTATAAAACATCAGAATTTACAGTTTAGATTAAATGAGATTAGTTGTTGTATGAATATTATGAAAATGATTCCCTTAAGCTTATTGAAGTTGCAAAAATCTAAACACTGAGCATCTATTTTCCTTTAGCAGTGATAATGAAGATAAAAACAGTCTAAAGTACTGTACTGTTGTAGGGTAGTGTAAATTAAATGGTAGTGGGAAACGTAAAAGAAATGGAAAACGTGTAGCTCAGAATGTGAATTATGACAGAATAGATAGGTCGGTTTACAGTGGCAGGGTGCACACACCTACAGCATGTGGTTTTAAAACGAAATTCCATGACGTGCTACATTCCATTAGTTCCATACACTATAGCAACAAGTAAAAAAAACAAAAAAACTTGTGGACTGAATTTCAATACAACACAAGTCTTTCCATTTATTTAGTGTAACTTAAAACAGTTTATTAAGGAACAATATATAATTCTACTATCAGGATAGACTGGGAATACTGGAGACTTTCATGTCATGAAATCACAGTAAACGTTTCAATTCTTAAATTACTGTACTTAAAAAAGAAAAAAAGGGGGGTAATTTTTATTTAATTTTTAGTTTTTACTATATATTTTACTGAGCAAAAGTAATATTTGGTTTTTCCAAACAGACTTTTACACCCAGCCAGCTATTTCAATGCATAAAAAAGTACAGATTTTTTTTTTTTTAGCTAATATAGGTTTCTGTGCTATTGAAATACTGAAATAATAAGTTACACAATGAGAATCTTTCTGTATGGTTTGTCTTATGAAAAGCTAGAGATCAAAAAGAGAAGCAGTAATAAAACGTGTGAAGCGAACGTTTTGTTTTAAGCTCTGTTATTAGCAAATGAATGTAAAGAAATACCTTCAAATTGTCCATCAGTTATTTCACCTTTGAAGCAGAAGAATATAAGAATAATGTTTTAATTATAAAACAAAATACAGTCATTTCAAATTTTAAAAAAGTATTAAAAGATGTATAAAACACTCACCATAAAGTAACAGTATTGAAACGCACAATGAGAATATGAACCTCATTGTGAATAGTCGCACCTCCTGCACCTGTGCACACACATATAAACGTCCCTATAGGTACACTGTTGTAGTAAATTTTGTTTAACTTGTTGTCAACAGATGGGAAAACAAGTTAAAAGCAGTTATTTAATGATGTTTAATTTAAATTTCATAAAATATATTCCAAAGTAATATGTAACATTTAGATTTAGCAAAAAGAAGATGAGTGAAACAGTGGTAACAGCTTAGTGGGATAAAATGAGACAAAGTAACTTTACCTGAGACAAAATGTTGATACACAGCCAACTCCAAAATACAGTAATGCTTAATCCAGTTACGGAATACAATGAAGAAAGAACTTCAGGTCTCAAAATTTAGTCTCTGACTCTATTAATAAATGTGGGTGGAACTTTTTGAAAACTTGGGTTGGGCTGAACAATACACCACCTCCAACAATAATTCAAACCAGTTGTTATTTCTTCCTTTTCTTCTTGTCACATGACGGCAGTATTTCTTTGTACACCTGCTATTGAGAAAAACATTTTTTAGTCTTGAATAGATGGACGTAGATAGAAGACAATCAGATTTACCTGTATTATGATGAGACGCATTCCCAGGATCATTGCAGTCTATTTCAGGGCTATTCTAACTAATATCATCAACACCAACATGTAGAAAAGGTTAACATTAGTGCTGTCTGTAAATTGTTTAAAATAAAAAAAAATATATTATATATATATTTTATTTACCTGCATATTAATATGTTTATATTGTCATCATTTCACATTGAACCTTTAAATTAATGTAGAAACAATATAAAGATGGTTTACAATAATTATGTGTTTAATGGCATTATTTACTAAGTAGTAACAATGGCCTGTTCTTATGATAATAATTCATTACTTAAATGCCTTCCCCTCAATTTTAGCTATCAATTATAGCAATTCAATGTTACAGTACAAACGAAAAGCCATTATTTCTAACATTTAGTATCGGTTCTGAAAAATATAATTTTTTAACTTTCAAATTATTTCAATCCTGAAACAATCCTCACATGAACTATAAATTGTATATGCATAAATTAATCTTTACTCAAACTTACAAAACTTAATCAGCAAAAGTTAAGTGATTTCTTTTCTTTCGTTCTATGATTTTTATAACGGACCTTCGCAGATTTCAGTTTAAAAGTAGCGGCGTCACTTTAAAACCTGATGCACATGACTTGCGTGAATGGTGGGCCAGGCTTGGCCGGCGGGCTGCCAATTTAAAAGCCCTGGTCTAGTTTATGGAGCCATCTAAACAGTTCTTAATTTTCCTGAACATACTGTAAATGATTCATGATTTAATGAAAATATGATATACAACATTGTTTTACAATTCTACACGCAAACATCTGATTTAAGGTTTACCCGTAAACACTAGAGCTAAGCCATACTTCCACAAAGCACAATTTACAAAAATCCACAGAAAGAATTGCAGCCTGGAAAGAACAGATAAATAAGAGAAGAAATATGAGGAAGAGGAGGGATGATAAAAGAAAGAGTGGAGAAAATTGGATGATATATGAAAAAGAGAGAAGAATAGTACAAGCATTATAAAGAGAAAAGTCAAATCATTCTAGCTATGATTGTGTTTAGAATCAGTGGTCAGAGCATCACCAGCTTTCCTGTGCTGTCTGGCCCATAAAATACAGAAAGATACATTATGAAAATATTCTTATCGCCATCCATTGTAGTAAACATATCAGTTCTGGTCTGTTTACTACAATGGATTTCTGTTTGAAAGGCTGTTTTCTAGCCTGACTACGTCAGACTTCATACTTCTGCTCAATTTCTCCATTCTGCTCATTTCTCTCCAGCTCCAAAACGGCTGGACCAATCAACGAATAGAGGGCAGACTTAGAGCCGTGACATAGACGCTCAGTGCTGAGTTTAAGTATATAGTTTAGGTTAGGGAAATGGAGACACTGGATGCTATTCGCTCAGTTGTGGAGAAGATTCCCCGCATTTGCCAACTGAAGCCCGAACAAGAAGAGTGTTTAGTACACATTTTGAGGTGATGTTGTGGTCTTACTCCCAATAGGTTTTGGGAAAATATTATGTGTGTTCGACTTGAAACAGTGCTCGATGTATGACAAAGTACCACCAGAGCATTTGACAGCTGATCGTTCCATAAACTTTGATGTCATACATCGATTGGTCGCTGCAGCACTGCTTCAGGTCAAACTAAATCGTCAGCGAGAAGTTGGGAAGGGCAAAGTCCGTTAAGGCGATATGTGATTGGCATACGGGTACACCAATGATTTTACACTTCACCCCCACCCCCCAAGAAATAAAACACTTGTCAATTATGCCCTGCTTTACTTAATGTGAAGTAGCATCATTTGGTATTACCAGGCTAGCTGTTTTCATTGTTTTTGAGATCAGTGGGTTTTGTCTGGACAATGTATGTAAAAATCCATAAATTTATGTTTTTTTTTGTGCTATGAATCCATAAATTTTTTTTAAAAGTTTTTTTAAACCACATTACATAGTTGTCCACTATCATAGAGGTCTGTAAGACTGATGTGGCATACCCACAGTGTGAATAAATTCACATTTTTTAATTTTCCTGTTGTAATTTGGCTCTGCAGCGACTCAAAATTATAACATGATTTAAATGTAAAATTCAGCCGTGACAAATCAACACCTTTCTCACTGTGATACTGAGTTGTTTTATAAGTTCATATTAGTTTCAGTCATTTGTAGTTAGTCATTTGTTGCTTTAATTACTTACATTTATTTACTGTATATATTTACTGTATCTATTACTAATTACTGTTCACTTCATAATGTTATGCAATTGCTATAGCTGAAAAAAAAAACAATTAAAATATGAATCTTGGGTGGATCTGTGCCCTCTGGCCCTTTTATGGCCTCTCCCCTGATATGAACAGCAGCAGCATAATGACGTGCATCTATGTGTGTGCATGTTATGAGCATTTTTGTGTGTGTGCCAAAATGCCCCGTCTTTTTATTGCTGAAGTATTCTTATATATTCACTAGGAGTGGCAGCTGTCCTTGAAGGTTGATCAAAGCCTCGTGCAGCCTCACCTGTGTGAACGATTAGTATGATAACAATAGATCACCAAAATTCTGTGTGTAACAAGAAATAAACCTCACCCTATCAACCAGTGCTGCAACATTCTTTAGATCCTTTAGAAATGAATGTCCATTGCTACACAAAATTGACGCAAATAAGTATCTGTATCATCACAATAGAAAATAAATACTATTGCTCAGATGGTATTAAAATATTGATATCACATTTATCTTTGTTATATTACTCAGGAACTAAAGAAAACTGATTATAAAGACAGCTCTTTATTTCATATTTGAGAAAATATGTTCCTTTTTTTTTCTTTTCTTTTTTTTAATACCTTTTTTTTATATAATTGTTTTATAAATATCCCTGTCTCTTATCTAAGTATAATTTATTGCATTAATGTACATCAGAATTAAATTATAATAATTTTATGCTTGTGGGTAAACACATTACATAATACTACACTGACGTTTTGAGACCCACGACCAGTGAGATCAAGTTGAGAAGTGCGAGCATGTTGCAACAAAACATTCCTAAAGAGTTTTTCTTTTACAGCGTCTGTTTCTTCTGTGCCTTTCTATCAAGGTAGGTGTATCATAACACTTTTACTGCCAAAGTCGTTTTTTTTAAGCCCTTTTAGTGATTTAGACATCATAGTACAACGTTGATAAATAATACAGTATGACAATTGCTGTTTACAAGTTCCCCTATTATGCCATTTTAAAGGTGGCTAATATTGTTTTATGAGTGTCTTAAAACAGGTTTACATGTATGCAAGGTCAAAAAACACTTTAGTTTTCTCTAAAAATAGGTTTAATTTTACCCCATTTCTAAATGTTTCGTAGCCATCGTTTATCATTACTTAGGCCACATTTACACAAAGCCGGGTATTTAGAGAATTTAATAATTCCTCCCCTCCGTTTTCAATAATAACAGTGTGCACACAACATCGTTTTCAAAAAAAAAACTTGTCATTTATATCAACTCCCATAAATACGCCGTCAACCGAGATAATAACTATGCAAAACCTATGTGATGTTAAATAGGCTGCTCACATGACGTTAAGCATTTTCTGGCGCATAACCAAAACTCAGGGAAATACCTGCGTCTTCCCCCCTTCCTGTAAACAGGGCCTTAAACTCACGATGAGACAGACAGACAGTCAAGCTGCATCAATCACAAACAGAACTACAAGCTAGCCTGTTACCAAGACATGTGCAGGGTTGTTACACAACATCAAGTACACAAATACGATCGCAAGAAAATACAATCATCAATTATCAATCTTGATTACAGGTAGAAGTTCAGAGGAGCAAGCCGGTCCAAATAAACTGGGCTCTGGTCCTTCTTTTAAGACCAAGTGTTTGGTGAATATAGCGTTGTACTTCAAGATTGGAAAAGCAGTCATCAGTAAAATGAGGCGAACACAACAAGAGACTGTACTGCTGAGGTGTTGTTGAAAAA
>JAUMHQ010000069.1:18185088-18216465 GCA_032361165.1 Enteromius paludinosus
AGCCTTGGAAACGATGGTCCCAGCTCTCTTCACGGCATTGACCAGCTCCTCCCGTGTAGTTCTGGGCTGATTCTTCAACATTCTTAGCATCATTGATACCCCACGCGGAGAGATCTCTTCCATTTTCTGGCAATTGCCAGATAAGCATCTGGGGCCTAATGTATAGAGAGTCTGACCTGTGACCCAAAGGTCGTGGGTTCGAGTCTCAGGTCCGGCAGGGATCGTGAATATCCAGCACTCTCTCCACCTACCTCCAATACCACGACTGAGGCTTCAATACCCTTAAGCAAGGCACCATTCCCCCAACTGCCTCCCGGGTGCCGCAGCAATGGCTGGGAAACCATACCTGGCCACTTGTCACTTCCTTAAAATCAAACAGATACACGTAACAATGAAATTGTTGAAGTGTTGCAGAAACATTTGTGCAGATGTGGATGGAAACTTGTGTCTATGAAGACCAGAGTTGTCACTTGTGAATTATCTGGAAGTCAAACAAAAAAAGACAATCTAAATCTTTCATGGCACAATATTAAAAAGAAATACACATCTCCATTTTTTATTTTTTAAATAAGACACACAACTGACAGGGCCAACTTTGTCTGGAAGAAAAGACTAAAGTAATGCTAATAGTAAAATGAACACAAAACAAGTAATAATGTTATGTACATATATGTTTGCAATGTTTTAATTACGTCCTCTTTATGCCAGGTTTTCCTTGGTTGTAACAACAGAGAAGGTTTTTAAAAAAGTTACAATTACATTTAATGCATTAACAGTAATTTACACCAAGAAAGCACCAGCAGTCACTAAAGAGAAGAGAACAACATGAAATTAGTTTATTCAAATTATACCAATTGCACATAAAAAAGACTAATTACAAGTGAGCAAGATAAACCATATAAATATCTCAATTTGAAAATAATGTGCATATCAACACATTGTGCAAGTAATATTTTGAAATAATTCAAAGTATTTACATTCACAATAAGTTGGACTTTATACATTAACCCCCAGTTTCACAGACAAGGCTTGAACTAGTCCCAGACTAAATTGCATGTTTGAGCTGTCTCAGGTGAAAATATCTTGCTCTGACATATCTTAAAACATATCAGTGTCATTGTTCTGTTTTAAGACGTACATCTGTAATTTCTTCTTATAAGGCATTTTTGTAAAACTTGCTTAAATATCGTAATTTAACTAATGCCTAGTCCTGGCTTAAGCTAAGCTCTGTTTGTGAAACCGGGCCTATGGCTCCAACTATTAGGCTACTATCTAAATTATTTTGATATTTAGGGTAGGCTATTTAAATAATTGTGCAAGTAAATAATACCCACAATTACATATCTGAGAGAAATATATAGTCCTACTTAAACTAGAGAGAGATAAAATATTAATTGCAAGTTATCAGGTCTAAAGCTGCGTGTTATTCTGAGAACACAGTCCATTGTATTCAGTGTTGACCACGCCTTTAAGGTAACAGCTTAATATTATGAGTATGCTTTAGGTACTCCACTTTTAAAGAGTAATCTTTAAACAAATATTTACTTTACACACCCGGAAAATACCACGCTAGCATCCTGTTCACGGACAAATGACTCCTACTATGGCTAAACCCTACCTCATGCATATTTATGACGTAACGGGAAGATCGCCCATTCGTCCAAACTGATTGGCTAACGGTTGAAATGCCGCCGATGCTGCTGGCGAATCAACGAATCTTAAATATAAATACATTACGCGGTTGGATGCGGCAGGCAGGTTAAAGTCGACGTCAGTGCAGCATAATTAATATTCATAAGCAAAACCTTTGCCGTAGTAGGATTGGTTATTTGGCGTCGTGTTCACCTGCGCCACAGGTGCGCGGGGGACAGATCCGAGCGAGATGGGTAATTCAGACTCCAAACTGCACTTTAGGAAAGCGGTGATACAACTTACTACAAAAACACAGGTCAGGTTTGTTTTATTTGACGTACGTGACTTTTATAATCATTTGTGTAGGGTCAAAAATGTTCCAAAGCCCAGTTAAAAGAGTAACAGATGTAATACTGTGTCTTGATGTATTTTTCTTAAATCGTCTGGACATTTAAACTTTCTTTTGGCTAATGTTGAACTTTATGTTTTTAATCATAGTTTCATGTCGAAGCATTGAGATCTATGCAAAAACTTTATGACAGCTGTTCCATGCTGTTTGTGTTTTGATTATGGTCAGTCTGCTTTTCCTGTTTCTTACTGAGTTTTAAAGGGGACGCTAATTTAAATTGAAGCTGACCTGATTTAATTCTTCGTAAAAACATCCTGTTTGTGAAGGATTTAAATTCATTGCCATAATTGTGTCATCACCCTTTCCTGTAACAAACAAACAATGGTATAAGTAGTATGTTGTATTTTATAAGAAAAGTAGGCATTTAGGGTCATAAACATGTTTTACACTTTTGACAACTTTTGTGAGTTAAGTGAAAAGATGCACCCAATTTAATGAAAACAATCTATAGGGAAAGATGTGTATATATGGACTAAAGACATCACCATCTCAGTGCATTTAAATTTTGAATAATGGACATTTTCTGAATTTCTGAAGCCTGTCGAGGCCTCTGAGGATGTGTTCTGGGACCAGTTCTGGACTGACGTCAACTTGACCTCGCAGGATATTTTTGCTCTGGTTCCTGCTGCTGAGATCCGCGCTGTGAGAGAGGAGTCTCCATCCAATCTGGCAACTCTCTGTTACAAGGTACAGTCTGTGTCCGGTAATAAAGGTCAATAATGAGAAAAAAGTGATTATGTGATCTCAACACGGTGGCTACCATGATAGGGGACCACTGATAAAAATAATAATTAAAAAAACAAAAATATTTGTTGACCAATAGTATGATTCTCACATGAACGTACATGTATTTAAGATGCCTTACTTGCCAAACTATAATGACTGTGAAACATTTTTTATTGGATTGCTCTGTTGTTAATGTAAATGGTCAAGGGTTTTAATTCAGAGGTGAGTTTAAATGATTTATTTAAAAATGTGTCACCAGAATGTATTTTACAGTGTTTGTCTAGTATACATGTCTTTTCATAACCTTTTGTTAATTGTATACCTTGTGTAATTTATTCAGAGATAAAATTGAACTTCTTGTTTTTTTATTTTTTTTGTCTACAAGTTAGATTATTCTCAAATGCATTTGTAAAATATATTCAGACTCTTTCCCACATCTTACAATCCCTTTTGGACAAATGTGAATATGCATGAATACTAATCGAACTTTTCAACATGGGAAAAAAATAGTTTTTACCTAAAATTGAAAGTGTAAGCTTATCAAATGGTTTTATTTTGCTTGAAAATCTTATGGTTTTATGGATTTTGAAATCCAGCCTTCAGAAATAAGTTCAAAGAAATGTAAATCAATTGATTTGACTAAAATGCAAGTCATTTCTTAAGCTATAAATCATTGTAAATTTTTTTGCAGGCAGTGGAAAGGCTCGTGTTGAACGCTGACTCAGGCTGTGTGTGTGAGAGAGACCGGCAGGTCGTGCTGAGCTGCTCTCGTCTGCTGACCCGGATTCTGCCGTATATCTTCGAGGATCCAGACTGGCGTGGATTCTTCTGGTCCACCGTGCCAAAAGTGGGCAAGTCTGTGGTGAGGGAAAATGCTTTCAGAGTGGTTAACTCTCCAAATGGTTGAATATGCACTAAAAAAAAAGACGTGCGGTTTATCATCGGCGAACATGAGCTGTGTGAGCAGGTTTTAAGAACAAACACAAAAAAGCTTTGCTTAGCTTGAAGTTTGTTTAAAACATGAGTTGCGTGTGTGAGAGAGTTTGTTCTGCAGTGCATTTTTGCGGTCTCCTGTTACCGGCCTAAACACTGCTCTGATTGTGTCTGTCTCAAAGATCGACGGCGTATTAAATATCCTGTGATTAAGAGACGAAGGGAGCAGAATGAGTGTATTGATGATGTGATTGTGTGTGTATGAAAGCCAATAGCCCCTCAAACACTCGTTAGACAAGCTTGAAGTTTGCACTTTTGAAAAAAACCCACAATGCATGAATTTGTTTTTGTGATTAAAATCATAATTTCTTTGTAAAATGAGAGATATAATTGGTGTGTGTGTGTTGATATAGGATGAAGGTGATGATGAGAGTTCCCGGCCGTTGGCGGAGTCTCTCCTCACAGCTATTTCTGATCTGCTTTTCTGTCCAGACTTCACTGTGGAGAGCCACAGCAGGACCAGTGCGGTAACCTTCTCTCTATATCTCTCGTCTTCCTAGTCTGGAAGAGGTTTTGACTGATAAAATCAGAGTTATACTACTTATTCTGGCCACTAAGAAACACCTGATTACACAGAAAATGACACCGCAATAGTTCATGTTTTAAAGCATCATCTTGAAGCGGGTTTGTCTGAAACAGCCATTCAACAAAAAGGTTGCTTGTTTAAATAAAGGCACAGAAGACTCAAATGTGTGCGCAGACAGCACAAAGTAATCTGCAGAAAATTCAATGCATTCGGCAGATGTGCTTTTATCCAAGATTTTATCAGTATCTTTGTTCCTTGCGTGATTTCCAAACTTGTGATTTTTTTTTTATGTTAAATATGTACTTGAAGTACCCCTGAGAAGTTAATATTTCAATAATATGATATTATATTTTCATAAATAACTTTAATAAAAAAAAGTATTTTTAAAAAATGTTTGTAAATTGTACTATTTCAAAAAGTTGTTGTTGTTTGTTTTTATTCATTTATTTACTTTGATTAATCACATCCAAAATATTTTTTTCACGTGTGTGTACTGTGTATATTTATTATGTACTATATAAATACAGACACATGCATGTATATATTTAAGAAAATTGTTACATCTATACATATTTATATGTAGTACAAATTATATGAATGTAAATATATACATGTAAATATTTTCAAAATATGTACTCTGTGAGTGTGTCTGTCATATATATATATATATATATATATATATATATACAATTATTTTGAATGTGATTAATCATGACAGCACTAGTTTATATATAATTTAATTAATTCTTAGCTTTCGTTATTTTTCATAGTTTGAGAAACCCTACGCAGGAATGCTGTTTCTGTTCGTCTACATGTGAAAAAAGACATTTATAGACATAAGTTATGTGTGTGTTCAGGATGATATCCAGTCCATAGACAGCTGTGAGTTCATCTGGGAAGCTGGCGTTGGATTTGCTCAGACTCCGCCTCTCAGTCACACCCATGACTCCAACAGGTCAGAGATCCAGCTGCCTCTTTACAACACTTATATTTACTGATTATACACTCTGTCACCGTTAAGGACCACCTACTCGCCTGTCAATCACCCACTGCCCTAAAAGTTTAAAGTTTAGAGAAATTTAGAGAAGCACATACACTACCGTTCAATAGTTTGGGGTCACAATATTTTAACATTTTTGAAAGACGTCTATTTTGCTGACCAAAGCTGCATTTATTTGATCAAAAACAGAGTAAATGTTGTGGTGGTGTTTTTTTTGTTTGTTTTTTTGTACTTAAAATAACTTTCTATGTAAATATCTGTTGGAATGTAATCGATTGCTGTGATACACAGCTGATTATTCAGCATCAGTACTCCATCCTTCAGTGTCACGTGATCCTTCAGAAATCATTTTAATATTCTGATTTCCTTTATTAAGAAACATTTCTGTGTAAATTTCTGTATGTGTTTATTGATTTCATTATACTTTAAATGTTGCATTTTTATAGAAACCATGATACATTTTTCAGGATTCTTTGTTGAATAGAAAGTTCAAAAGAACAGCAATTATCTGAAATGGAAATCTTTATAAATATCTCTGCACTCATATTTGATGAATTTATAGCATCCGTGACGGCTAATAGTATTAAGTATTATTTCTCTGTCTTTTGCGCTCTCTCTCTCTCTCTCTCTCTCTCAGGGCAGAGTTGTTGAAGCTTTTATTGACATGTTTCTCAGAGGAAATGTACCAGTCTCCATCCGACACACACAGACTCAACCCCTGGGTCTTGTTTTTTTGCTCTAGAGAAAACAGGTAATCACTTACCCACTCATTTGTTATCATTCATGGGTGATGCAACAATTAAACATTGCTCTCTCTCTCTCTCTCTGTCAGACATGCCCTGCCGCTCTTCACCTCTCTTCTTAACGTGGTATGTGCGTATGATCCTGTCGGGTACGGCGTCCCGTACAATCACCTGATGTTCTCTGACCAGCGAGGGGTTCTAGCAGAGCTGGCTCTGCAGACTCTGATCGTTTCACTGGAGCAGGAGCTCACTGATAACTCAAACACCAGCAACAACACTGACACCTGCTCTGCTGATTACAACAAGAACACAACTGCTGAAGGATGCCAGGTAACGGGACACATCTTTTTCTTGAAGACATTACTTCTGAATTAAACATTTAAAAAAAAAAAAAAAAAAACTTTTGAATTCAAAAAATGTAATTCAAACATTTTGCCTGCGTTTCCATTAGATTACAAAAACACATTGTATTTACGTTCTCTTAAGAATGTTTGCTCATAACTTGGATAAAATCTTACCAGGCAGAGTTCGTAGACCATTTCCTAGATGGGATACTAGTATATGTGAATGGAATTTTGAATGTTGTGTATAGCATATGAAACACATGTGTGGAATACATTAGTAGTACCTGTAGAAAATGATATCCCACAATGCAATGTAATACATTTGAAACTGAAACGATGCATGTATGTCTGAAGAATCCAGAGCCTGTGTTCAGTATTTTTCCTCATGATATGTTTCAGGCGACGAGAGGCGAAAACCTGTTTGTAAACTATCTGTCTCGAATTCATAGAGAAGAGGTTAGACACACACTTCACAACCATCCCAAATCAACCCTCAGATTATACCTTACGCAATACTATCAAACACTGTATATGATCAGTATCCTCACATATCGTCTTTATAATAATACCTAGCTGTGTTTTTCTAAATGCATATTTTTTTTGCATGTAGGATTTTCATTTTATCTTGCGAGGAATCGGCCAGCTGCTCAATAACCCCCTGCTGCAGACATACCTGCCCCATTCTTGCAAGAAAATCCAGTTTCATCAGGAGCTGCTGGTGCTTTTCTGGAAACTCTGTGACCTCAACAAGGTGCCACCTTATCTTATTTTATTTCATATCATAAAATCTTTAATAAAGTACTTTTTTCAGTTACTATTTGACTGAGGCAATTCATATTTTACTGATCAAAAAATTAACTCTGCGCGCTGACGTTTCCTAAATTTCAGAAGTTCCTGTTCTATGTGTTGAAGAGCAGCGATGTGCTGGATATTCTAGTACCAATTCTATACTATCTCAGCGACGCTCGTGCCAATCAGTGTGAGTATCTGAAGCCTTTAACATTACACATACATATTTTACGAGACTTGTTAAAATTATTTTTCAGATTTCATTATTTTGCTGTGTTTTCTCATCTGAATTCTGTTTATTGCCCATTGTAATGGTGTTTTATTATTATGAACTTCGGATGTGATAACAGCCATATGTATTGTTATATATGCATCTGTTTGCAGCCCGTGTCGGTCTGGTCCACATCGGCGTGTTCATCTTACTGCTGTTAAGTGGAGAGAGAAATTTTGGGGTTCGTCTGAATAAACCATACTGTGTGCGTGTGCCAATGGATATTTCAGTGTTCGCTGGGACTCATGCTGACCTGCTGATTGTGGTGAGATAAACACTCATGTACCTTTGTCACATCATATTGGAAATGCTGGAAATGTTTAAAAGACACAAACAAAATTTTATAAAAGTGCAGTTCATATGACCTGTGTGCAGTAATGCATGTGTTTTGACGCCTTTTTGTAGCTTTTTGTAAAGAGCAGTCACAATTTAATTTAAGTCTTTCAATTTTCTAACAGTCACACAGTTACAAATCTTAATATGCATCCCTCATGCATCATATTACTATATATATATATATACATATATTTTTTTTTTTTTTTTTTTTTTGCACATATATGCACCCTTAATTCATGTTGTGTGTGTATATATATATATATATATTATAAATATATAAATATAATATATAAATATAAATAACTCTTTTTTGATTGACAGGTTTTCCATAAAATCATCACCAGTGGGCATCAGCGACTGCAGCCCCTGTATGACTGTCTGCTCACTATTATAGTCAACGGTAAGCAAGGCTAAAAAGTACATACTTTTTGAGAGATTGTTTTCACTGCCTGATGAATCATTGCTCTTGTGTTTTCAGTGTCTCCTTACCTGAAAAGTCTGTCTATGGTAGCAGCCAACAAACTACTACACCTGCTGGAGGTTTTCTCAAGCCCGTGGTTCCTGTTCAGCTCACCTGTTAACCATCACCTGGCTTTCTTTTTGCTAGAAGTTTTTAACAACATCATTCAGTACCAGTTTGATGGTAAGTTGCTTTTGAAGCGTGACCACTGCTGTAAATACAGTTCATTTAAATGACTAATAAATTATGAAGCGGCAAAAGTCTGTTTATTTGAATGCAAATCATGATTTCTGAGGTAGACCTTGGTATACAACCCTAAAACTTTGGTGTTTGCAGCTCAGTTGTTTATGGTCAGTTTTATAAGCATGTGTATGCACGTGTCTCTTAAAATCAGGTAACTTTAACCTGGTGTATGGCATCATTCGCAAGCGCAACCTCTTTCACCAGCTGGCTAACCTGCCTACGGACGTCAACTCGATCCAGAAAGCCCTGCAGAAGAAAAGCAGGAGCAACAGCTCCCATAATGCCGTCTTCATGGAGACCAGCAACCCATACAACGCTGCCTGTGGTGAAGGAACGTATAAAACCACACCGGTTCAAACAGGCACTCTGAACGCAAGCTTGAAGGCCATGCCACGTACGTAACACACTTCAGCACACACGATTGATTTCTTCCAGCTCAGTATGTTGGCTGTTAAGAGTCCAAAAGATTTGGATGCACAATTACTAAATAAATCCTTTGAGGTGCAGCAAAAATACCCATGTGACTTTACAGATCGTGTGATTTGAATACCTGAACTAGCCATCTGAAATACTGTTTGACATCTGTCATTAAAATGATTAGCTATAATTACCTTCGCAGAACTGTCTTACATAATGGCATTCCTTCTCCACATTTGAGGAACAATTATTATGTCAAAAAATAGTCACCGGGGTTTCCCCAGTTTGTCAGTTCGAACTTAGCGACAATATTAAGTTTTCTAGGAAGTCATGATTTAGTTTTTTTGAACACATGGGCTGGAAACCATTAATTTGCAACAAATATACAATAATATTGCAATAAAATATTGCAACAAATGCTATTTTGGTAAGTTAACAGCCAATATGTTGGTTTATTCAAATTTAATAAATGCATTTATTTAGAGATGTTTAACTGATGTATATTTATAATTATCGCCTAAATGTATTTTAGATTTTTTTTGTCTATTGGTCAATCTATAATTATTGTTAAATGTATGACTTTGTTATTCATCTTTTTCTTGCTATAATAATAGCCTTGTTGGTGACATTAAAAAAATATTGCATTAAAAAAACTTATAAATGATTGGTTTATGTTGTAGGCATTGATAAGCTAACGGAAACATCACAGGTTTGTGAAGATGGAACGACACTGTTACTGCAGCAGAGAGACTCGACCCACAGCCAATCAGATCACAGCTCTGAGACACCGGTCAAAGACACTGAGCCCATCTCGGGTGAAGACGACATGGTACAGCAGCACTGATGGCCCTGACAATAAATCTGTGTTACCTGGTTCTCTTAATATCAATAAAATGTCTTATTTATTCCTTAGAAGTCTGAAAAACAGGATTGTGATGGAAGTCTGAAACGTGTGTCGTCTTCATCGGACTGGGCTCCAACTCCAGACTGGGTCAGTCATAAGACAAATAAAAGCTTGTGAGGACTTGCAGTATTTTTGAGAGATATTTCAGGGGAAAAAAGGAAAATGAGTTTTCCTCCCCAAAACATTCATATCACATCTAACCTCTTCATGCTCTCTTTCAGGTCCTCTCCTGGAAGAGTAAACTTCCTCTGCAGACTATAATGAGACTCCTGCAGGTGCTGGTGCCTCAGGTGGAGAAAATCTGCATAGACAAGTGAGACACACACACACACACACACACACCCTGAAAGAGTTTATCAGTAACACTTCACATAAATGTTCCATTTGTTAACATTAGTTTCATTAACTGTGTTAATTAACGTTATAGAAAAAGGCTTTCACCATTTACAATATTAAATCAATCAGAAAACATTAATATTGCTAAGATTATTTAATGGATATTTCATTAATAATTGTTTTTATTTACAAACATGAACAAAGATGTATTACCCATTGTTACTCTGGTTATTATAAAAAATATGATTTATATGCCTTTCATGGTACTCAAGGACACCTTACAAAATCCATAAAACAGGGTGAAGCAATGATATTAGATAAAAGCCGATACAAATCAGACATAAAAGCCTGTTTAAAAGACTGGAACTATTGCAAACTAACAAAAAACAAAAGTTTGATTCCATGGAAGTTGTTCGAGTACGTGCAGAAGCAGATCTTAACAATCGAGAAGATCTAAGATATATGGAGAAGCCAATCTGTTGAGTGCTTTGTACGTTTAAAATAAAATGTTAAAATTGACCCTGAATTTAACTGGGAGCCAGTGCCAATTTTGGAAAACAAAAAAACATTGTTGATGTGGTTTTGAATCTTTAAGCATGTGCATTACACTTTAGTTTGACCTGACTGAGCGAGGATGCTCTTGTTGTTCTTGTAGAGGTTTGACGGACGAGTCTGAGATCCTGAAGTTTCTGCAGCACGGGACTCTGGTGGGTTTGCTGCCGGTTCCTCATCCCATCCTCATCCGCAAATACCAAGCCAATGAGGGCACGGCTCTGTGGTTCCGCACGTACATGTGGGGCATCATCTACTTACGGTGAGTCCTGCGCTCTGTCTCCCTCTACAGGACAATTTAGGAGCTACACTCAAACTTACACCGCAAAGAATAAATTGTGATATACCTTTTATTGATCAGTGTGATGTTTTTTATGTATTTATATGTTGAACTCTGCTAAAACATGATAAAAGTACCTTTTTTTTCTTGTTTTAGTAATGTGGATCCTCCTGTTTGGTACGACACTGATGTCAAGCTGTTTGAGATCCAGAGAATTTAATGACAAGACTCGATTTCTCCAAACTGAAACGTTCACAAAGATTACATTCAAATGTACACTGTCTAAAAAGTAATTCAGTTTAAGGATTTGTTTTTCTGCCTTTTTTGTTGTAAATATATATAAATGAATGAATTTATGCTGCCCAGTGAAATACTTATTTCTGATACAGTATGCTTCATTTTCTTCTGAGTCAGTCCGTGAGGGCGGACACATGACTCTCAGGTCTTTGACCTCATGAGCAGTTCTTGTTTAGTTATTTTTATTGAAAAAGTGTTCTGTGTGGAGAGGTGTGATTGAACTCTGTGTGTAAACTGATGCAAAAACTTTGAAGCTGGAAATGCTGCATGTATAGAA
Source organism: Enteromius paludinosus (assembly GCA_032361165.1). NCBI lineage: Eukaryota > Metazoa > Chordata > Actinopteri > Cypriniformes > Cyprinidae > Enteromius > Enteromius paludinosus. Next base: position 18,196,624 of record JAUMHQ010000069.1, read on the forward strand.
ATACTATACAAACTCTTGTATGCCATTTTGTCAAATTTTTTTTTTATATACAAATCAGAAATCTGTTAAAAATCAACATGAAATGCTGCATAATCTCTGAACGGGCAATATTTTGTCTCTGAATAAAACAGGATATTTCTTTAGGAAAATGCAGGATGAGACTTCATTAATGCATTGTACATTTACTGAATAATTAAAAAAATAAGTGGTCATGGAGAAATAAGTGATTTGCAATGTCATCCTCAAATTAAAACAACTACATTTTGATTAAAGTTAATAAAGTTCAAATAACATACACTTTCAATAGAAGTGAAAACGGCAAGTACAGGCTTTCTATGGTGCTTTGACCAACAGCAGGACTGTGTATTTGATCAGAGCTGCTAGGATGAGGTTATGCTGAGGTCACGGCAGGGTTTGGCTCTGTTTAGACTGGATTAGTGTAAGATTTGTTGGCCCGGTTTCACAAACAGGGCTTAGCTTAAGCCAGGACTAGGCATTAGTTAAATTAAGATATTTAAGCAACTTTTACAAAAATGCCTCGTAAGAAAATATTACAGGTGTGCACAGAGACAAAAAAACAAGAGAACAATGACACTGACGTGTTTTAAAATATGTTCGAGCAAGATATTTTCATCTGAAACGGCTCAAACATGCAATTTAGTCTGTGAAACTGGGGGGTTGTGTATTAAGTTTCTAAACTGAGGAGAGGAGAATGCATGACGCCTCAAAAGAGAATTATAGAAGTTTAAAGCATTAATGAATATATAAAATACACAATATTTGAATAAATACAGGAAGTACATATTTTCAACACTGCAACATTCTAACTAGCCTCATTACAGTGTTTATTTAGTCATTTTGTGTGCTTTTATCTAAATGTAATTGCCATTCCCGTCAAAGCATTACATCATACCCTACATCAATATTGATCAGTCTGATAATGTACTTGTAACAGAGAGTGATTTTACCTGAATGTGTCACCGAGTTCTCATCTGTCAGGTGAGGTGTCGCTGAGCGGAAGTAGGCGTGCTCAGTCCAGGACTCCTCCCATAGCAACCGCGCGAGCGTGCCTGCAGTCCCTCGAGTGGAGACGCCAGGAGCGCACGTGAAATCTCGCCAACACAACACACGCCAAATGAGCGTCCGTGAGCCGGGATAGAGGGGTCAGTCGCCGCCGCCATGAACGACAAATACCACCGGGCGGCTCGAGACGGTCACCTGCACCTGCTGAAAGAGGCGACGCGCAAAGATCTGAACGCGCCGGATGAGGATGGGATGACGCCGACGCTCTGGGCCGCGCACCACGGCAACCTGGACGCGCTCAGACTGCTGGTGGCACGAGGGTGAGTGATGCGTCAATTATTCATGAGGAATATGTATATTTTAATAATTGATAATAATTCATACACTCACTCTCTAAATTTTAGCTAAAAAATGTCTAGCTACAGTAGGACATTTACAAAATATCTTCATGGAACATTATCTTTAATATCTCAATGATTTTTGCCATAAAAAAAAAAATACTAATAATTTTGACCTTGCTGATAATTGCTGTTGACAATTGCTATAAATATACTCGTGCTACTTATGACTGCTTTTGTGCTCCAGGTTCATATATTTGCTGACTAGTCAAAAAATTCCAGGGGACAGTTGTTACTGAGATATGTTCTTTTCAAAAATATTTAGTATAGTAACATCTGTAAAGCTTGTGTTGTGTCAGACTGACATTGTGTAAATGTGGTTTTGCTGACAGTGTACCATCTGAAAATCTTAGCATGAGAAAATTTCTTTCATTCATTCTTTTTATTTTTAATGCCTGGGGTCTCTGAGACCCTTAACAATGCAGTATTGTCTAGAGATGATTTGTGATGCATATATTGCACACTGTTAAGTACTTCTTTATTGCATCCATCTGTAAAACACCTTTTCTATTTGGTTCTACTTGAAGCATATCATTCTAAGAGTTTAAAAAATAAAAAAAAATGTTTTTTAATAATTATTATAATAACGCTCTGGTTATGTTTTGGCATATGTCGTTTCATTAACAGGATGGCAGTTCTGTGTTCTCCTGTATCAGATCACATCTGCACTGAGATAGTTTAGCCCTCCACACAGCCGCTGATGGATATCTGGACTGTTTTATTTGCATATTTACTGTCCTGGGCTAATTAAAGTAAAGGTCACCCAGTAGAACAATGCAATTTTCTTTTGAGTGTCACCACTGTTATTACTCCTTAGAAGTACTAGATCTAAATATTTAATTATAAATTATGTGTTGCAGATAAAAACATGCTGCAATAATCTGTTATGTCACAGAAATCTGAAGCATTCAGCTCAATCTAAATGAAATAAGTGGCCAAATATGAAACACTCATGTTGGTCCAAAATCAATGTTGTTGTTTTGATTTGACACATAGAACAAGCTCCATCAAGATTCTTCAAACAATATATCCTTCTGTATTGAAAATATCATCTTATGGTTGTGAAACATGATGGAAAGTGAATAATAGCACAGTTTTCTATTCTTTTTTTTAGAGCTGGCTTTAGGAGAGAGCAGTATTGTATTGTTTATCAAGTCATTAGGTAATTAGATCTAAATAACCTGGCTCTTATCTCATGACCAGGTTAATAATGGAAGCTAAATGTTCTGCTCTGTGAACACCCTCACGGTTCTCTAATTAGTGTTCTGCATCAGTCCCTCCAGATCTCTGACTGAACCAGATCCACGTTCACAAACAGAGACGACTGCGGTTTGAGTCATAATAACACTGCATTTCACAAAGTGTGCGTTTAGGACAGAGGATCACTTTGATATTTATAGTCTGAGGATGTATTTGGGTGTCATGACTGATCCCATGGAAATGACAGAATTCATTTGCCTTTCCATGTTTTATGGGAATGATTTGTACTTAGTGAAATCTGTTAAGTTACATGATTTACCAATTTCTGTTGTATTTCCCAGTAAAACAAAATATTCAGCAAGAAGAATGTATGGCAGATGTTTGATCTTTATCCTCTGATTATGGATTATGATAAATGGGCATTAGATTAATTCATAATGCACACAGAGTAATACACTTTTTTATTTATTTTATTTTTTTTTGTAGCTGAAAGCAAAATTATGTGGGTTTTCCACTGCTAGGAACAATTAATGATGGGATCGATAAAACAGACTTTGCATCACAAATTAAGCATTACAGCCCCAATATATCTGGATTACAGATGCTAAACGCTGTGCTACATTTCTAATGGGCAGTAAGTTTTAAATGTGTCTTTCAAGAGAGTTCAGGCTTGCATATTCATGGAGAGGAATTTTACACATGGCCAGACAGGGAGAAAGATGTTAATGCATCACAGTTAAAGGTCAGCATAATGAATTAGGGCTATTCCTCTTCCGCCTGCCTGTTTCCTTGGCTGTTGGCATTTTGCTAACTTTAATCTTGTTACCCTGCACGTCCCATAAAACCTCACATAGTTTCTGCCAATCTCTGCTATTGGGCGGTTGCCATTTATTCCTCAGCAGCTAATGTGAGATGTGAATTTCAGACTAAAAGAGAAACACTGAGTAGTTGCACTGGCTTATTAGATTTAGTGTGATTTGACCGCTTAAATATGCGAAGTATATACAGTATAAAGCATCAATTCATTGCATCTTGACTAAGGTCTGTTGAAGGGCCATTGAAACCTATATTATCTGTTTAATGTTCACCATGTAACACTAAGCTACAGTAAAGAGGATTTTGCACTTGTGCTAAATTACCAACATTGTGCTTCTTGAATGAAATGCAACCGGAATGAATTGCATATAAAGTATGATAGGTAATGAATACTGCAGGTCTCTTTCAATGCAGATGATGAATGCATTACATGGTGCACAGTTTTTAATGACTTGGAGAGGTTAGTCACTGTGTGTGTGTGTATACATGTGTGTTACAGTGGGTAAGTGGAGCTCCAAAGCATCAGGTTACGTATTCAGATCAACACCTCGCCACACAACAGAGCATGAATGCATGCACTCCTTCACCGAAATGCACATGTGCACAAACACATGTATTCACACACCCTATATTTTCACTAGGAATTGATTAGTGTATTGGCTTGGTTTAAACAATATTTGGCCATTTTGAGAGCATCGGCCAATAACCATTTTGCATAAATATTTTGTTAACATGTAATTTATTGTTACTAATTTGTATTATATATTTGCCATCACCCATCGTGCTCTCTAAGTATCAGTCACTGACAAACCCATATCCATAAACCACAAATTTTGGCCATGGGATATAACCGATGTGCTGTTGTTTTGTTGGTCCACAGAGGAGATCCGGATAAATGTGATATTTGGGGAAACACTCCTCTTCACCTGGCAGCATCTAATGGCCATCTCAACTGTCTGTCGTTTCTGGTGTCATTTGGGACCAATGTGTGGTGCTTGGACAATGACTACCACACCCCACTGGACATGGCAGCCTCTAAAAGCCACATGGAATGTGTGCGATATCTGGATTCTATCGCTGCCAAGCAGATCACCATCAACCCCAAACTGGTGAGCAAACTGAAGGACCGCGCCTTCCGTAATGCAGAGAAGCGCATTAAGAACTGTGAAAAACTTCAGCGTAAGCATCACGAGCGCATGGAGAAGCATTTCTTGAGAGAGAGTGCTGCAATGGACACATCGGATACGATGAGTTACAGCAGTTTCAGCAGCACCCTGAGTCGAAGGATCCCTCAGTTCAACACCCTCGACTCCAACATGACATACTCGCAGGTACTGTTCCTGGAAAACACATGGGTACTAAAAAGGCATAGAATCAGTAGAACTCAGCATAAAACTTTTCAATATAGGGGCAATATAGGAAAGCAGGTTATAAATCCAAACCTATTTCTAGAGGTCCTCAAGTTTTAATCAAACACACTTGTAATTCGCTAATCAAGTACTTCAGGATCACAAGAAACCAGGTTGGAGAACATTGGCCCTCCAGTACTGGACAACCCTGACTAAGACTGTAGCCTGGCTTTTGTGCAAGGGATGCACGATACTGATCAGCCAATATGTTTGCGAGATTTGTCAGTAAAGGCGGTCCTGTAATCAGCGGGTGCGTGAGTCATATATACACTATATACAGCCAATGTTCACTGACATATCGGCCGATCAGTATTGGTGCATCCCTACTTTGTGCACATGACCATCTTCATGGTACTATGGAAAAGTGTCCTATCTTAGTTACAAATGGTGATTGCATGACTTGAACTTATGCTTATTACTAAATGGTGTAGCTAAAATATGCAAACCTGTAATTTAGAAGAGGGTGTCCATATACATGAACTCTCTTAAACACTTGGCAGTTGATTGTAGCAGTTGCTGGTTCAATCCCCGCATGATTTATCATCATTATTGCATATCCTGGGATATTGCTTTAGATCAGAGGTCACCAAGTTTAGTCCTGGAGGGCTGGTGTCTTGCAGAGTTTAGCTCCAACCCTAATCAAACACACCTGAAGAAGCTAATCGAAACTAGTCTTACTAGGTATCCTTCCAGGCAGGTGTTGAGCTGAACTATACATGGCAGTGTGTGGAATCAAGTTTGATGACCCCTGCTTTAGATAAAGAATTTGCTAAATGGAGACTTCCTTATTAGAGTACCATAATGCTAGTTTACTAAGAGTAGTCAGTCTTCAAGTAAGGTGCCTAAATGTGTGTGATAAAAGTTTGTATACAGTGTAAAGTATCACTAAGTATATGATTAATATAAAGTTCTCTTTACAGGCAACGCTTCAGTCTACAACTAGAGGCCGGACCAAGATTCAGCGACGTCTTGAGAAGAAAAAGCAAGGTGACGGCACATTCAAGATTTCCGAAGACGGGCGAAGGAGCGTTCGCTCACTCTCTGGTCTTCAGCTGGGCAATGACGTGATGTTCTTGAAGCAGGGAACGTATGTCGACCGACGCCAACAGTCCAGCCCTCGGCTCAACATCCGTAACATGTTTTCTGGTAAACAGGATATCAGGCCATATGATGATGACGACGAGGTAGACACTGTTTCAAGGGCACTCAGTGATCCAGGTCTGTATGACGCTGCATACTCGGAAATAAGTACAGACTCTGGTAGAGACTCCTTGTTCAACCGTCCAGGACTCGGTACTATGGTATTCCGTCGGAATTATATGACTGATGGGCTGTCCCGAATGGGACGGAATGAGGGGAGTGTGGTGGGAAGTGAACCAGTAGGACGGGTCCCAAATGTCCACTTACGGGGGAGATTGCCCCTACGATCACCTAGTCTTGATGAAGTCAGCATCGGCAGCTCATTGAGTCTTCAAGAGAAGAACTTGCAGGTACAAACAAGAATCACCAGATACCAGACAAATTATTCTGGTTCCTATTAATAGAAACATACAGGGGTAGGCAACGTCGGTCCTGTAATTCTGCTGTCCTGAAGAGTTTTGCTCCAACCTTGAAAAAAAAACCTCACCTGCCTATAGCCCTGGTGATCCTCAAGACTCTGATTAGCTTGTGTGTTTGATTAGGGTTGAAGCTAAACCCTACAGGACAGTGGAAATCCAGGAACGACGTTGTCTACCCCTGCTCTGAGTCATTAAGTCATCTGATTAGTTCAAAGTTAATGCTCCTGGAGGGCTACCTTCTTAAAGTCTTTAGTTATAACTCTGCACAAACATGCCTGACTCTTGTTTTCAAGTAATCCAGAAGACCTTGAATAGCCCATTCAGGTGTGTTTGGTTTCAGTTTGGGGCTACACTGCCCATCAGAAGAAGGGTTGGCTAACCCTGAACTAGATTCTTACTATTTCCTGTCTTCCAAAACATAAAGGATAGACAACTTTTAGAGTGTTAGGCTGATGATACACCCGGCAACATTGAGAAATTCTGCCATCAGCAGGCAACCAGGTGAGACACAGACTGATCTAAAATATCCAGATAGAAATCTGTTACATATTCGCAATGGGAAAGTTCCCCAGCCAATGTTGCTCTAAAGAAGTTGCCTGGCAAAATTGCTCAAAAAGTTGCCCTGTGCATCATCAGCCTTACTGTCTTGCTGAGTTAACTTGTTCCCTGATCTGAAAAGTTTTGAGGATTTAAAGACAATTAGATTAGCTTAGCAGATCTATTCTGACAAGATCAAATACGTTAACATTGTCATGTCCATTACCATGCTAAAATCTCCTGAGGGTTGTCATGAGAGAATGTGCTTATCTGAATCAGTCAGTGTCAATCTGGAAGAGGGGCTTTTTGATAATTATGATGGTTCTTATGTGGTGGCATCCTGTAGGACTTGCCATGGGAGGAAGGAGACCTGGGTTTAGAGGAGGAGGATGACGAGATTCAGCCATCTTCAGCTCCTTTAGAAGTGTTCCTGGCATCTCAGGGACTGAGTGACTTCCTCTCCATCTTCCATCGAGAGCAGATAGACCTGGACGCATTGCTGTTGTGCTCTGAGCAGGACCTCATAAGCATCCACATCCCACTCGGACCTCGAAAAAAACTACTTGATGCTTGCAGCAGACGCAACAGTGTTCTGGAGGAAGCGAATGGCATGCAGGAGACTATGCTATAGATTGTGAATGTTTGTCCAAATTCGAGTGTACATTCTCGTTGCCTGCATAAACATCCTAGTTGAACTGTATCCTCTTAAAGGGTAACTCCACCCCAAAATGAAAATTTTGTCATTAATCACTGACCCCCATGCCGTTCCGAATCTGTAAAACCCTCATTCATCTTCGGAACACAATTTAAGATAATTTCGATGAAAACCAGGAGGCTTGTGACTGTTCCAATGACTGCCAAACAATTACCACTGTCAATTTGCAGAAAATTATAAAAGACGTCGTCTGAATGCTCCATCTGCCATCAGTGGTTCAACTGTTATATTATGCAGCTACAAGAATACTTTTTGTATGGAAAGAAAACAAAAATAACAACTTTATTTCAAGGTTTAGGACTGTAATGTCAATGTAGCGCAATTCTGGACAGCACCCTGTGTAAGCGAATTACGTACGCAGTTCTGTGTTAGATGCAATAGAAAGATTCGATTTTTGTACAAATCAAGTCAATACACGGTCAAGACGAATCTTTCAATTGCATCACACTTTTCATCAAAAATATCTTCAATTGTGTTCCGAAGACAGACAACGCTTTTACGGGTTTGGAATGAGATGGGGGACATTAATGCCAACATTTTCATTTTAGGGTGGAGTTACCCTTTAAGTGTCTACAGTGGCAGCAGCTCAACACGCCACAAAAAAAGTGCTTCTCATGCAAAGTGCATGGAGGTTTGACATGGACAAGTCTCCCATACATTTATCCCCCGTATTACAAGACTACCAGTATTTCTTTGAGCTCATTGCATTCTAAGATTGTTTTTCTGTAAAAAAAAAAAAAATGTATGGCCAAAACAATGTATTTGCAACAAGATAATTATGCTGCCCGTGTAAACCTCACTCCCCTGATCTCTAAAAGAGGCGCTCTAGCAACTGACACTAGAGGTCATGGCCTTTATCCTCCTGTTTAGAGTGCTTTCCTACCATGCCGGAGACCTGGGTATCGAGACCCGCTGTGAGCGAGGAGGATGAGTCGTGGTGGAAGCGGGTGGAAGCTATAAAAAACTACTACAACAACAGTAACCGTACTATCGATAATAAGCAACAAATTAGGAATTTATTGTGGGAAAATGCTTAGTTAATAGTGAATTTGTTCTCTAGTCTACTATAGAGTAACTTGCTTTTTCTGTGTATTGACTTTGCTTTGCTGATGCAGGCAATTGAATAATGTTAATCATAGCCAAATAGTTTATTTAACCGCTCATTAATTTCGATTCCAATTCTTTCAGTTTTAACTCTTAATACCAGATTGACAAGTCCCACCTTACTTGTTTTCCTAATTAAATATCCTGTTTCACTTTGAAATGTATGATGTTTTTGAAAAAAAAAACAGGTGGACAGGGCAATTCATATTTTTTAAATGCTTCCTATGTCTGTGTCTAGAGCAGAGCCATTGTGCGTGTTTGTGCATGAGGAAGTGATATGCCTGCCTGCCTCCTTTTGGCTGGGAGGAAAACTACAGGTCTTCTATAGTATAACTAACTCTTTAGCAAGCAAAACTGTCTGCTCAAAAAAAGTTCTACTCGGAAAATCAAATCTATATGCTCAAGATTTACCATCTTGAGGTTCATCATAGATAGTGTGGTTCCTGATATGCTCTGGGAATATTGCTTAGCATTTTTAATTTTAGCTCAAGTAGAGTAATTTTCAGTGATAATTAGCATTTTCAACTTCACAGTGAAGAAACAACACCTTTATTTTTACATTATAACATTATAACATCAAAAATAAATCAGCCCGAATGTCCCACATTGCCCCAGATAACGCTAATTGAGTTTTTTTATTACATTTATGTACCATGATGGAGAATTGGGTAAATAAATCCACACTTTATATTTTAAGCATTTAAGAAGAATCACTTAGATCAAAAAGTCTGTAAGATCATATATTCAGGTCTCATCGCTTACTGTAGGTACAAGCATTGTCTAATTGTTGTGTTTAGTTGTACACATGAAGCTTTGGACAGCATCAGTGTCCAGCCAAAAGACTTTTCAGTTATGTATGTGATTCAGAGTTCTCATCTTTTGAATTCTGATGATTATGATGATCGTATGCTGTGCTAACTGACTCCAGCTGAGAGGTGGTTGGAGTTTGGGTGTGTGAAATACCTTCATAGGCCACCTGATGTTTGTACAGTTTTATTGATGTACGGTTCTAACTGCAGTCAAAGCCTCTCACTCGGTGGGTGAGGTGTTTGTTCTGGAGCCGTGTTCCTCTGCTCTCTGCTCATTTCTGGGTGTGCGTGGCAGGTTTTAGAGGCTGATATGCTGAAAGCTGATATAACTCTTGTTACTTTATCTGTTGATCCATCACACTCCACACAATTCAGCTACACACGTCTAGCCCTTCTTACATGTACAGTATACATGACAGTATGTGTGTTCAGTACCTGTCTGAATACAAGTTTAGTTGCCTTACTGGCTCTTACAGTAGCTCAGATTGGTCCTCATGTAAATGTTTCGTAAAAAAGTACAGAGAAATGTATGACATAAAACTAAAAATCTTATGTAAATTGTAGAAAATAATCAAATCATTCATACCACTCCTAATTATTTACAAGAAATCTGTTCTGCTTATGTTTTTATTTTTTGTAATATGTTTCATGAAGCACAGTGTTTTGTTTTCCATTTGTTTTTCTCTCCTCTTTTGTGATCTTACATGAAACTCTAAATATTTTCTTTACATTTTATGAATGCCCCTGACTATGTCAGGTCATATTTCAGCCTAAAATCAAACTATTAGATTATATATACTTTTGATTTGAGGATAAAATATGACCCAAGACTCATTTTCAGGGTAGCCAAAATGCCAATGTTTTCAGTGACAAATTGTGGATAGTTGTTTTAAAGTGTTGATGTAATAAACTTATTTCTGTCCTGAGGTTTATTTTAAATAGTCTACATTCTGTGTACTGTATAGAATTACAATCACTAATATCCTGCTTGCTTTTTGCTGCAAATTTTCTTTTGTCTTCTGCCAAAGAGACAGACTGAATACATGGGCGAGTCAGTACATTAGAGTAAATGCATTATATAGCTGTAGGAAGCGTGTGTGTGAGAGAGAGGGAGAGAGAGAGAGTGTTATTCTTGTGACACAAGACGCCACATGGGACCAGCATGTGGACCAAAGGCATCATTGTAGGAACAGAAAAAGATGGGAACTTACAGATTTTTTTGTAAATAACTACATAACTTGTTGCATTTTGTTAGTTAGTTTTGCATAAATTTTTTAACCTTTGCAACTGTAATTAAAAAAATTTTTTCAGCAGAATTTCTGTGCAAGTAAAAGAAATTGTCAAAGGTCTATGTAAAGTTTTCATTAAACCAAACTATACTTACTTCTTTAGACTATTTGTTTATTTATGGTCTTATAAATGTTCAATTTATCTATTTCTGTGTAAAATTGTTCACCTGAATGAAAAATATAATATGCAAATTATTTACAAAAATGGGTTGTGTTTTTTTTATTGGTAAAATTCATAAGTTTAGTGGCTTTGAAATTCATTCTATAGTTCTGTGTGTGTGTGTGTGTGTGTGTGTGTGTGTGTGTGTGGTCCTAGTTAACCCTAGATGTGGACAAAATGTCCCCACAAAAGATGTAAACATTGTGTTGGACATTTGTCCTTATGGTGACATTTTGGTCCCCATGAGGAAACGAGTTTATAAATGATACAACACTTACAAAATATCTGAAAATGCAGAAAGTTTCCAGTGATTGCAGGTTTAGGTGCATGACGATATAATATACCGTTTGTACAGTAGGCTATGGAGAGTCCCTATAGAGCCTGTGTGTGCGCGTTCTGTTCTTGTGATAGGAGATGACGCAGGACTCTTGCAGCACTGAGGACACTCCTGCCAAAGGCATCGCCGTGGGAACGAGAAAGACTCAGTGTGTTTGAGAGAGAGAGAGAGAGAGAGCGAGAGAGAAAGATCCGTTTCTAGCGCAGTCAGCACTAAAGTCCCTCGCTGCCTTGTTGCGTGGAACGGGACAGAAAGTGTGTGCGTGAACCATGCGCCTCTGAGCTCCTGCGCTAGCATGCAGAACAACCCAGAGAAGAGGAGAGGCACCGGCAGCCCGCGAGGAACCGCGTCCCGGGATGGAGAAGATCATGGGGACGGAGCGCAGGGGAGGCCGACAGCGGACGCGGAGCGGGACACGCTGATGATGGAGCTGACGCGCCTGGTGCAGAAGAGTGTGAGAGAGAGCAGCTGGTGGGAGAGGAGAGGGATAGACTGCAGCATCCTCACCGCAGCCTTCATCAGTTTACCGGCAGGTACACACACACTTTCACCACTTTTTATTATAGACACAAAAACTGTCGAAAACAAAAGATGAACTCCTTATTTCGAGTATATAATATAACTTACATGAAAACATGCCACATTTTCACTGTATATATATTATCTCATATTCTGCAGCTGTGTGTTTGCGTGTATATAATAGTAATTATAATTTTACTGATTTAAGATGAAGAGGGAAATTACAAAAACACTAGTAAAAAATGCATTTGAATAATGATAATTTTACTAAGTGAAATGTAAATATGTATTGCATGCACATGGCAAGGCAAATGACTTTGTTTTCTTAATGCAAAATATAATTTCCTTTTTTTTCCCCCCATTCATATCATGGAGTGTGGGGAATTTACTATTACAATTGAGAACAAATTTGTATCCGTTGTATAGCCTGAAAATATCTGCATTTGGATTTAAGATGCTCAATCTCATTCCGAGGGGTTTTTTATCTTGTGAGTTTTTTGTTTTTTTATTTCAACATGTCACTGTGTTTACGCTCTGTGTGAGTGATGCGAAGGTGTTATGTCGATTAATGAGCATTAAAAAGTAATTGTTGTCTGGTTTAGTCATGCAGGGGTGGGACAGTGTGCAAGTCGGTTATTGGGTTAAACTTTGCTTTAACCCCCGGAAACCCAAAATATAGAAAAAAACTGCAAATTTTTTTTTAACCTTTCACATGTTGTTCTAGGAGGCTTGTGATGCACAAATCAGTGTTTTTTTTTTGTGACATTTAGTAAACTTTTTTGGGGGGGGTGTAAAGTTGCAGCGTTGGGCCGGTAGGGTAGCAGAATTTCAATGAAATCACTCACACTCTGAACAAATGTAAGTGACAATTAAAAGTGTATTTGTACTTTAATGCTCATAAAGGCCAACAGAAGTTTATGTATCTACACAATAACATTGGTATAATAGAATAAAGTATTTTTTATGAACAATGTATAATAAAAAAAATCATAATATCATATTTAAAAACACTGGATCCACTGGCTGTATGTGGAAATCGTGAAGGAAAAAAACACACTAAATGTGCAGGTTTCATTTGTTTGATTCAATTGTGGTCGTCCCAAAAGCAGTTATTTTGCTCTGAAAAGCAGAGGTAGACATTGCACTTCTTGCAAAGAATGTTTGTGTAGCCCTTAGCACAGTGTCTGCAACACCCTCTGTTGGCTTTGATGGGAAAATGTCCAGTCATGTCCTTGCAAACTTCCTTTGGAGGGTGTGCATTTGACTTTTTGGGCTGGAGAACCTTCATCACCTGTGAACAGCCTCTTGTGGGAAGTCAAGGGGCTCCCCCTCAATGACACTGGGCTTGAAGACGGTCGCCCTCACTTTGGCACTGATACACCTGTGCCGATCAGGATAAGAGAATTTTCCTTGTCCACTTCACAGATAACTTGAATCTGATTCAAATGACATTCCCAAGTCACTGTCTCTATTCTGGATGGCCTAAAGAGCATCCTGGACACCGTACCTGATGTGGCTTTTCCTGGTTTCAGGCATTCTGAAAGCTACAATAACAGATTAGTTCCCAGGACAGGTACTTAATTGTAGCTATGCCAACACAAAAGATTCACACATTCCAGAGATCAGCAATTGTGTCATGCTATGAGCACTTATACCCCCATCTCCCAGAACATTATCACCTTATCATTCAAAAAGCAGCTATCTGGGCAGCCAAGCAGAGCCCAGGAAGAAGAGAACCAGTACTATACTGTAGTATATTTCAAATCATGCTACATAAATCTTTCAAGAAACTCAATTCGTTGCTTATTCTCATTAGAATGTGTCTCCTAATTACTAGTATGATGCAATACATTATATTAGCACAACTAAGAGTTGTATTTTGGTCCAACATCAAATTTGTAAAATTGTAGGTCAGAATTGTTGCAACATTAAAAACTGATAAAAACAGTAATATTTATCCTAGTATTTTCACCATCAAACACGTGGAAAGTAAACTTCCTCAAGTGCAAGGTGCACACCCAACCTAAGACCCACTGTTTGTAAAATTACAACATGGACAAAACAAGCTCAAAACCTCACAATATCAGTATATTCCACAATGTCACAAAATCTTCATGATCTAGACATACTGTATCAATTATCACAGAAAAAAATATTTAAAGCTTACTTGAGTCTTGATTTCTCCTGTTCAAAACAACAAGATGATGTTCTCCATGGCAGGCTCCCAGGTTGTTTGACTTCATGGCCAGATAAACTGGCCTATTTACACATTTTACCATGTAATAGTGTTGCAGAACTGAACAATAGAACCTATAAGTAACGTAAATGTGGTTTTAAAAAGAAAAAAAAATGGGGAAGGTTTATTTTTGTAATTGAACTGTTAGCTGTCTATAGTTAAGTTATGCGAAAAAAAGACCTGTTTATTATTTCAAATGGTCAAAACTCAAAAGATAACATTAGTAATGTTGAGACAGTGATAAATGATAAAAGATTTTGATTGTATGTACATCTCAATGTTTGGGTTATCTTTACAGTACATAATGGACTTTACTTTCGCTGTGCATCTGGAACAATAATGCCTCAAGTCCCACCACTAGATCCAGCAGATTCCTATTAAATGTACTATTTAAATTTGAGTGGCCTAGCAATATTCTGCTAAAGATTATGTTTTCTTTCTTTGACTTCTAAAAACCGAACCTTTTTTGCAAAGTTTCTGCATATGCTTGTCCTCTTTCTTCCCACAAGCTGCTGACAGACACATATATTTGTTTTGGTGGTTGTTGCAATTAAGAAAATAATTTGAGTCAATTGAAAGATGTAGACATCATTGAATGTATTTTGGATCAAAGCAATGTTGCATTTCACATTGACTGATTGTCTGATCAAGTGATTTCTTGTATGTTTAGAGATGCATTTATGTAATTTAAGTTGTTCTACAAAGATGTTCAACTAACCCGATGTAGTCACTTTATGACAGGCTACATTTGGAAATTTATTACAAATAGACAATCATTAGTCACAATTATGTAACAATTAGCATAACACAATTGTCCATGGACATTTAAGTAAAAAAGTAAATGGTCCATGACAAACAATGTTTGTTGTGGCGATTGTTTGGCTGAAGAGTGGGGCACTGAATGCTACATATTAACCCAGAGTCCAGATTCATCATCAGCATGTGCCAGACACCAAATTGTAGACCTTAATAAGATAGATCAGTGCTAAATAGCACAAGTGAAAGTAGTGCAAATAGATCTCAAGCACTGGAAGAAAAGACTGAGGGCAAAAAAATTATAAAGCTGTAAAACTATGTACAAGTAGGAGTAAAAATCATAGAAACGTTTCAACTAATGTTCTGACATTTCCCGAACATGCTTTCCCATTTATAAGAAACAACGTCAGACTTCCTGGAGAGGCACTTCAGGAAAAACAAACAAACAAACAAACAAGTCATTTAAAACCAAGCTTCTGTTTGTTATAAAACTAGCTGCCATTAGACTGCCTACTAAAATAACAGTTGGCTTCGATCAGGATTCATTGAATAAGTTGCAGATAAAGTGACTGAAATGTTTGTGTTAGCAATGCCAGGTGTTTGCATCTGAAAGCAGGCAGCACTGCTGATGTTGGAGAACCCTGGTCTTGATTGGTGCTTCATAAAGTCTCATTTACTGCTCAGACTGAGGTTTAAAGTAATCATCTGTCCTAAATACACCCGGAAGCTCTTGATGTTTTTGTGATTGCCTTCTTGGGCTAGCAGTTTTCTGCAAAAAAAAAAAAAAAAAAAGAGGAGCAAGTAAACATTTGTTACCAGTTGTAAAAAGGCATGCATGTATATTATATATATAAAAAGAGCTCACATTTAAAAAACCTGGTACGGCCATTGTGCGAAAGAACTTCTTGAAGGTGCCAGGTAGGGTCCCAACTTCACCTTCGACTTGAGTAACTTGTTCCTCCATGGCGCTGACATTGTCGCCGACCATTTTGACAAAGGCCTGAGAATTAGACCGTACACTTGAATCAACAACAACCACAATGACAAACTTGTACATTCATCAACATGATTTACTGAGAGCATTTCAACTTATTACCTCCAATTTGTCAATTTTTCGGTAAATCTCTCTCATCTCTTCAGATTTTCTTTGTATCTGTGGTAGGTTGTCATTGACCACCTGTGAGGTGTCGTTTCGAATCTATCAAAGCAAAAAACAATTATTTCAAATATGGCGTGTACTGAGCAGCAACAATCGTTCGACTCTGCTGTTGCAGCTGAATGACTGTAAATACCAGCTAGTCTCATATTAATCTGGCAAAGAGAGAAGTCGCTTGACGACATTTTCCTACTGCTTTAATGAAGCTAACTACAATTGGTTACGGTGGCTTCAGGTTCCGTCGCTATGCATACGTCATTGGAATGAGTGGTCTGATTGGTTGTAGATTCGTCCAGTCGTATACAGAGGCATCTGATGGACGCAGGTTAAGTCCGCCTCCCAGAAGGCGGGTAGTAAGGTAGCTTGGCCAGACTAAGCTCCTATGAGCTTTATAGTCGTGGAAGCCAGGCTAGTGTGAACTGCTAGGAAGGAATAAAGTTATATGTTTCTCTGCAACTTTTTTTTTTTTTTATTCTAACACTGAAAAATGCTGAGAATTGGTCATTCTAAGGCAAGCACTGAGGACATATTGGTAACATATGAATTAAAGGGGTAGTTCACCCAAAAATGAAAATGATACGTTCTTTTACTCACCTTTGAAACACCTTAGGTGTATGTGAGTTTCTTCTTTCAGACAAATACAGTCAAAATTGTCCATACCCCTTCAAGCCTTTGAATGGGTTTAAAAGGGTGATAGCCATTACACTTAAAAAGACGTGAAATAATGTGCACATATTCATAATAAAACGTCACTCACACGGCTCAGGGGTGTCCTCCAGTAGTGAATCCATGTGTCTTTGTACAAACAATATCCGTATTTCAAACTTAATAAGCACATTTCTCTCACGTCTGCTGTTTGTGGAAACCGGAAGCAGTACTAGCCGATGAATGAGTCACAGGTGCCTCTGGGAAATGTCAACAAAGTCTCACGACCAATTCGTATGTATTCATACGAGGTGCCAAATTTGTGTTACTTCGTACGCCGTGAGATCAGGTTGGCAATGTAGTTTCAAAAGAAAAACATTTTTTGAATTTAGCTAAGGAAAACCAGTCTCCTCTTGGCTTATAGTGATATCCTCATACATTTTTCTTTACAAATCATCAGTTTGTGCTTCTAATTCATGACTGGCGTTTTGTTTTCTTCTCTCTCTGCTCGTCACTAATCGAGCTTACATCATCCGCCGGGACTGCTTCTGGTTTCCACACACAGCAGATGTGCAAAAACTGTTTATTACATATAAGTAATACATATAAGTTGGTAACACTTCAGAATAGGGGGTCAGAATAATGCATTAGTTAAGCATTAATTAATGGTTAATTTGTTCACAATTAAGCATTAGTTGAGCAAAAACACACTAGTAATTAATGATTAACAACATTTTAATAATTAATTAGTTGTGTGTTTTTTCTCAACTAATGCTTAATTGTGAACCAATTAACCATTAATTAATGCTTAACTAATGCATTATTCTGACCCCCTATTCTGAAGTGTTGCAAAAAAGTTTAACCGCTATCACCCGTTTAAGTCTATTTTTATGCATTCAATTAATTTTACTCTTACAATAAATACCCAAGTTGTGTCTTTGGACTACTTTTGGAAAGGTCTGTCTTTTCTCTGTCTGCTATACTGTAGATGTTTTTCTATTCCAGATGATAGACATACTGAGATATCTTTATATTGCTTGTTTCTTCTTAACTAGGGGATTTACATCATTCTGTCATCATTGATTGCCCCATCATATTGTTGCAAACTCACATGACGACTTTTCATCTGCAAAACACAAAAGAAGATATTGTGAAGAAAGCCGGGGTTCAAACAACACTGAATCCCAGCCCTCTGGTATAAAGTGACTATACTCTCCACACTAGTTTTTGAATAAATTTAAATGTACTGCAAACATGGCTCATAAAAGACATTTGGAGGTCTTCATTTCACACACTCACAAAGAGAAATATTTAGTCAATAAAAGTTTCAAGCTGTGCAAGGACGCGAATTAAAAAATTCCCTGCATTTTCCAGGCTTTTCATGAGCGTGGGAACCTCTATTGCAGTGAATTTACCGCCTGTTTCTCAGCCCATATCAGCTGGTGAATAATTCCCTGTATTAATCCAGATGAAGGTGCAACACCCGGCATGCCTGGAAGAGAGGCACGAATCTCCATGTGCTTAAGATCTCAGCGAAAGCAGAAGACTTCAGGGCTTCCCTGGACAACATGCGACTTGAGAGGCAGACCGACTCCCAGCCGAACATCACAAGCAGATCCCACTGTTTGTGAGTGCGTCTGTGCTGCTGGTTACTGATTCATTATTAATAAGAGCACTATGTATTTGATAACTTTGCCAGATTCAGCCAGAGACTGTTTTTAGCAGAAGGAAATAACATTTGTTGATGCACCTAGTTTGATGACTGAAGTCGAATTCCCAATTAGTACACGGAAGAAGTTTCTGAAGAAGTTCTCCAGCAATGCTGTCCTGAAAGTACCTCGACCAAACTTCACAGGGGCTTGTGGGAGCGACTGCGGAGGAAAGCTAAACCTGACAGCAGTAGAGGAGCCTGCTCGGTTTCTGCTTGTGCGAGGAATAAAAAGCAAACAGACTTTGTGCAGCGTCTAGATCTGTAACAAGAGTGGGTGTCAACAGCACTGATCACAGGAAGATCACTTTGAGTTGTTGTTTTACAGTGTTCAGAGACATTTCAATGCAACAGACACACACTCTGTGCTCCAGATGGAATAAATGGTGTCTTTTTAGCAGGGGTAGGCAAATTCAGTCCTGAAGGGGCCGGTGTCCTGCATAGTTTAGCTCCTACCCTTATCAAATATTTTTATAGCTACTTAATATAGCTATAATATTATTATAACTACTTTATAGGGTAGTTAAAAGGGAGAAAAGTCATCTTAGAAATTCTGAGGGGTTGTTCCAAACACAGTAACATGTTCAAGTACACTGTAATTTGTTTATCGTGCAAAGATGTAAAAAAGATTATCGGGTGTGTTTTTTAAGCAAATACTACTGTCTTGCCAGTAAATTACATTTTTAACTTGCCGTTGCTTCGGTATTATTTTTATATATTACAAAGTAACACAGATCTGTCAATTTACACCACACATCTTATACTGAACAGAAAACTGACAAAAGACGACTTTAAGGCACTTCTAGAAACAATAACAACAATAACAACTTGTGATGTGTTATAATATCTCATGAATAATCAAAAACAATTATAATGGATAATAATATAATTACGTACTATAACACACACCACCTTATTAAATCTACTTCATTTATCATGGACTATATCATATTTTGACATTGTATATTTAAGGTCTGCACAGTACCTTACAACATCTTGTGAGTGGTTAGGTGCTAGGTGTTACTTGAGTGTTTCCTGTCAGGCTGTATATGTTTATTATATAAACCTATGAGTATTAGTAGACTTAGGTAGGGTAGTTAGTATGTTCACATACTTTTAAACTATCCTATACTCAGTATGTCTGTTTAGGAACCATCAAAATAAAGTGTTCGCGTATATTTAGCAGACACACTACTAATACTCTAATGAAGCCTAGTTGACGTGTAATTGCAGTGTTACTCATCAACAGCTGGCTAAAGGGAACAATTAATACAATCAAACTGATATTATAAAAAGCAACAACAATAAAAAAGTGGTAATACAATGTCAGTACTTATAAGTGGTATGTGTTCACCTTAAGTAAAGTTAAATAAGTAAGGTCCCACTTTATATTAAAGGGATAGTTCACCCAAAAATGAAAATTTGATGTTTATTTACTTACCCCCATGGCATCCAAGATGTAGGTG
>JAUMHQ010000069.1:18222308-18251529 GCA_032361165.1 Enteromius paludinosus
CACATGTTCCTTTTAAAAAAAATTTACTTGTTGAAACATCTCGTCCAATCGTAAAACTTATCTGATTTTGACGTTCGTTTTTATACCACATATAAGTAATAATAAGAATCTAACTTATTTTCTTTTTGAAATAAAATTTTTAAAAAATATACCTCTCTTATAGTTAGGTGGGAATTTTCAAACCAGGAATTTCTTCTGATGGAAACCTTGGCTCTGTTTGGACATATTGGGCACCTCCAAATATATTTATCGATAATCGGCTGATAATTTTTCAATTCACAAAAATTTTCACAATGTGAACATTTTCGTTGATAAGCGATCAAGCCAAAATCCATGCAAAATTTGATTGCTGAAATATCATAATTGACTATGAAATTATAAAAATAATGCGGGTTTTATAATAATATCTTCTAAATTCATCATTTTTATAAAATACTTAGAGAGATTAAATTTTTAAAAATTTTTTATTAAATCAATTTAAATGTAGCCTTCAATTCAATTCAAAATTCAAAAAAGTTAATAAGTTAACAGCAGGTTATTTTTATAATTGAATTAAAGATCTGTCTGTCAAACTAGATTAAAAAGGAAGCACTAATCGATAAAGACATATGGTAAATAAATGTAGATAACAGTGAATGTGTGTGTGTCTGTGTGTCAGGTGAAGCCGATCGTGTCTCAGTACCTGAAGGAGAAGAAGCTGCCGTATCAAGAGGACACTTACGTCTCTCGTCTCAGTCTGTTCTTCCACAGATATCAGGAGCTGATGGTGTTCGCTCCACCCATCACTGAACTGGTGGGAATCCAGTGATGAAGGGATGAAGAGCAGAAGACGCTGACCCGACCACACTCCAGATTTTATATATGTTCAATTGGTGCACGAAGGCATTAGAATTAAAGTCAACATGAAACTCGGCTCATTTTATTTGTAAAACGTGATATATTTTTGAAAGACAAAAATGCGAGATGAGACTTGAATGATGGCATCGGCTGGAGAAGAAAGTGCTTTCAGAGATAGGAGGGATTATGGAGTTGAATGCACTGATGAATGGTGGAAAGAGCAGGAACGTGCAGGTACACTTAATGCCATGCAATTAGAGCTTCTTTTCATTTATGACAGGGCTTCCTATTCACTAGCTAAATGACATTATTGAATGTAAGGATGCGCTGCTGATGTCAGATCAGTAGTATAAAGCACTACACTATGACCTCTGATCCCAGATCAGCTCTTAGCTTCAACATGCAGCTTTTTGATGCATTCATAAAACTCACTAAACCAAAGTAAAGTGAGCTGTCTTTGCTGTCTTAAAGGGACAGTTCACCTAAAAAATCACATCATACAAACAGTAGACGGTAGTACTTTTTCCATATTATGGTCTGGTTACCAACATGCTTTCAAATGTTTTCTTTTGTTTAAAGCAGAAGAAAGAAACCCATTGCGGTCTGGAGCAAGTAAAGAAGGAGTAAATGACAGAATTTTTGGATAAACTATCCCTTTAAGAGACTGCAAATCTGTAAAACAATTGATTCCAATAGAGTTTGCAATGCATTATGGGATTGTCTTCTCAGCCAAGGTTACGTGTGATGCTGCTTTTAATATTTTGACCAAATGCTGTCTAGCTAGGCCACTCACTAAGATTTGAAACAGTTTTTATGTAGATTAAAGCAATTATAGGAGATTTTCTTTTTTTATTACTGTTGTAGGTTGTCATTTTTGAATTTGCTAACAATAAAGTTATAATCTATGCACAATATTAATACAGCACATAGTAGAGCTGAGTGCTTTTAACTGTAATGAATATGTGGGAAATGCATTTTTATGAACTTAACACATAATAATCATATATATTACAGTTGCACTGAGAGGTGGGATGCGGGGTTTTTTTATACGCATCCCACCTTTTATAATTCAGTGATTTTAATCAAAATCATTCACCTTTTGCTTGCTTTCGCTGAATGCTCATGAATGTGTGTGTGAGAGATTGTTACTCTCCTCAAGCCGATACTATGATGTTACTGACCAAATGTACTTTTTGTTTTGATTTACTGTTACATTCATTCTGCCAGATTTTCATACAATACAAGGATATGTCATGACTTCAAAAGACTTGGAATGTGGCACGCAATTCATATAGCAGCCTTTCATGTTGCTTTTATGGTGTTATCCTCTTTCCAATTTTAACTTGCATTGTTTGTAAATGGCAGCATGTTTTCCTGTGATCCATAGAAGATCAACATGAGGGTGAGTAAAAATAGTATTATAATACAATAATATATCAGTTACATTATTACATTAAATGTTTTAATTATTGTTTACATTAAGCATTTCATTATTATATTGTTTATGTATTCATGCATTTGAATCTTTTTATTTAATAATTAATATATACTTTTAACAAAAAAAATAAATGTTTATAGAAATTGAAATTTATAGTGAATTTATAGTCAAACAAGACTAAAAAACAGCTATAGATAATATGGCAATATATATATATATATATATATACATATATATATGTAAACTATTTAATTCAATGTAATAAATAATTGATTAAATTAGGCCGCATAAACAAAACAAATAAAAAGCAATGCATTAAATAGATAATAAAAAACATTAATAGATAAATTAAATAGTTTAATTTCAATGTAGGATAATTTACAAAAAAATAACATGAAGTAAAAAACACAGACGGCATTAGAACAACATAAGGGTGAATAAAAAGTGTATGTATATATAAACACACACATATTTACTTTTTTCATTATTATTATTATATTTGAGCTTGAAATCACTATAAAAGCTGTTGACTCGCTATAAAACACGTTTGAATGTATTTTTAAGAGAAGAAATCTGGCTTTGGATCATGTTGCAGTCTCTCTCTGTCCAGCAGGTGGCAGCACCGACCTTTATCTCGGAGAAGTTATCTGTCTCTAAAAAGCTTCTTCTGTTAGCATGAAACTTCACATGTGGCTCATTTAAAGAAACTTACAGGACACTTATTACAGGAAAAATCATCAGGTCGCTTAATTACAAAATGAACCCCTATTTAAAATATACAGAAGCATGAATGAGCTTGATAGTTATGGCAGAGGACAGTATTTTGGTTGTATAGAGCGATTAATTGACTAATTCTAATTCTAAAAAGACTAATTCAATCTTAAAAACGATACTCTCACTCAAAAATACAGCCTAAACAGCTAGAAGTTTCTAGGTCTGATTCATTTGTACATTGTAAACTGGTTTGCGGGTGAGTAATGGACTATAGCTGTAGACGTTAGTGACCAAAAATCACCAAAACATCATAATAACAGCAACCAAATTTGACTGGGGTTCATTTATAACACATATGAATTGGAGAAAGGCCTGTTTTTTTACCAAATAAGTTTTGTATTTCCAACTAAGTTAAGGAGATTTACTTAAAAATTCTTCATAACATTTATCCTGTTAATTCGACCATATCGAGACATTCTGATGTTGATGAGTCTTTTGTGGAAATGTGGAGGAAACTGCTGCTCACCTGTTCTGTGATTGTGGTATTACTAAAGAGTTACGGATGGACTTAAGTGCTAATATTTTTAACCTTACAAATGTGACCCATATCTTTGACCTCCAGAATATTATATTTTATTATGAAAACCCAAAGCTACCATCTGCCGAATTTGTTGTTAATTTTCTCACATTCAATGCAAAGTTCAAAAATGGCTTAAATCTCCTGTATCATTCACCCTCTTCCTTACTAAATTTAACCATCTCTTAGACTTACGAATAACAAAAAAGTGTAACAGTTTTGGTGCATTTTGACAAATTTTCTGAAAGGATGTAACTTTATGCAATATTTAATTTGTTTATTTCTTCTCTCTGCACTTATCTTTATGGATATTAATCCGTTAAATGCAAAACAAAGATCTTTGTTTGTTTATTTATAGGTATGATTGCACATTGTAAAACTATATCAATGCCTTTCTTCCCTGTTCTTGTATGTTTTATTTCTTGCATTTAAAAAAATAAATAAATCATAATAACAGAAACCGCGTGCCTTCCTGATCTGCATACGAGCCCCGCCCACCGCCGCTGACTGTATCAGTATGAGAAGAATATGAGGAAATAGTTGCGTGCCAGGGGGCGTGGCTTAGATCTAACTCATTCTCAGAAGTTTGGGCTTGGCTTTAACTTTAAAACGAAGTCAAAGCTCAAGACAGAAGCAGAGCAATAATGGGTGACGTGGTGCTGACAGCAGATCTGCCAGAACTCAGCTTGAGTTCAGAGGAACTCCAGAAGAACCCAGAGGAGAGCGATCTGAAGCCCACAGAGGAGAAGACCAGCGGATCTCCAGAGACAAAAACCCAGAGCGCGGGAGAGAAAGATAGCAAGACCACTGAGGAGAGCAAGATTCAGGAGGACCTCAAGGAATCCGAGGACCCTCAGAAGCCTCAGGATGAAGAGGAGGCGCTGGGGCCAAACGATGTCACCTGCGACTCCTGCATCGACCGGCCGTGCCGCGCCAAGAAGTCGTGCTTGACCTGCCTGGTGTCGTACTGCGAGGCTCACCTGAGGCCGCACCTGGAGAACGTCAAGTTCCAGAGCCACAGGCTGGTGGAGCCGCTGCGGGACATCGAGAGGCGCACCTGCGAGTCGCACCGCTGCGCGCTCGAGCTCTTCTGCTGCGCCGACGCCTGCTGCGTCTGTCAGGAGTGCGTGGCGGAGGAGCACCGAGGTCACAACGCCGTGCCCATCGCCGAGGCGCGCAGGAAGATTGAGGTAAGTCTGTTTGTTTACGCGCTTTACATGTATGCAAAGGGTATTGTAGCTGCAAAGAGAATCTAACTTCAGAAGTTTATTAAGGTCCTATGCTGAACAAAGCAGCATTTATTTGATCAAAAATACTGTAAAATTGTGAAATATTTTTATGATCTATATTACATGTTTTCTATTGCAATACATTTTAAAATGTAATTTATTTCTGCGATGCTCAGCTGAATTTTCAGCATTTAGTGTCACGTGATCCTTCAGCTGCGTAAGATGCTGATTTGCTGTTCGTGAAACACTTTAAAATATTTTTTTCAACATTGCTTCGTGTTGGCATATTTATTTTCCTGATTCTTTGATGAATAGAAGTTTAAAAAAACAGTGTTTCGTTGAAAATAGAATGTTGTTGTAATATATAAATGTTTTTAATGGTAAAAACAGGTAGTCCAGCTTCGAAATCATGCCCCTGGGCCAAAGATGCTCAAACTAGAATGCAAAAGATACTGTTTATAAATATAAGGCAGTAATAATAAGAGCATGCTGCTCCGAATTCAGGATTTGCACTCAACACTTTTCCTTTAATTTTACCCTCAAACATGCAAACTGTTCCTTATATCTAATGAATCTTTTCAGAGAAAGAAGGAACAGAATGTTTCCTCTTTCACACTCTCTTTGTGTTTGATGCAGATCAGATCAAGTCCTTCATCAGGTCACGAAATGTCACCAAGGCCTGATAATGGCACTGTGTGGTCAGGATTAATGACTGTTAGTGGTCATCAAGGCTGTTACTCTGAGGGTTTGAGATGATGTGATCAACCTCAGACAGTGAACTTTAACACTTCGCATGATGCTTCAGATGATGTGTCTTTCTGAGGAGAGTTGAGTTTTCCACTAAAAATATAACAATGCTATTTCCAATCAGAGAGCAAGAGAGGATTCACTTCTTAAAACTGTCAAATATTAAGAAACACTAACTGAATCCATCATTATTTGAGATTATTATTGGTAAATCTTGGTTAGTTAAGTATTTTGGGTGTACTGTAGTTGAGTTTCATTGCTCACTAAAAGCGAGATTTAAAGGATCTCTTCTGATTTCTCCTTTCCTGACAGAAAATTCATTTCTAATTATAATACACCGCTCTTTAATCTGAAACTGGTTCTACATCCAGTTGTGAACGTCAATTCATGACGTCCGCCTGAAATCATCTCCTCAAGAATGAAAAACATCTTCTTGAAGCATGACCACACTTATCAATAATGTACAGACGAACACAGAGCATTAGTAAGCAGAAAAAACTGTACGGTAAATACAGATCGCAAACACTCTTTTTGTAATGGGACATGTTCTCACGATGAGGCAGCTCTTCAACTAGTGGTTTAATGTCTCTTTAGAAACGTTCCTTGATGTCTTTTCTAGATGGGTTTTGTGTGTGAACACTGGGTTTTTTGCGGTCACGTTCGCTGGAATATTTGCATGCTAAACAAATAAAGGTGATTTTATCTGGTTGTGCATGAGCGTGCACCGTCGCATGCCGCTAGAAAAAACAACATTTACTCAAAAATGAAGATATTTGTCATGATTCAC
The DNA here is from genome assembly GCA_032361165.1 of Enteromius paludinosus. NCBI lineage: Eukaryota > Metazoa > Chordata > Actinopteri > Cypriniformes > Cyprinidae > Enteromius > Enteromius paludinosus. The sequence goes on from JAUMHQ010000069.1 coordinate 18,228,638, forward strand.
TCACCTTCATGCAATTTCAAACATCATCCTCAGTAAAGAAAGTTCTTCATTAACTTTTTCAAGTTGCATTTATTTGATTAAAAAATGGCAAAAAGCACCGTAAAACTAACATTTCTAAAGGTGTGCCAGTCGGCTTTTGAAGAATTTTCAGTGCTTGTTAACTTGAATTTCTTCAAAAGACAAAGAATACCATGAATGACATTAATAATTCACATATTATTATATTCACATATATATGTCTTTTTTGATCCACTTCACATGTTGACTACTGTATATATATATATATATAAATATTTATATTATATATGGTCCATGTAATGGGCATTTTGTAACCTAATTTACTGTGTGCTTTCAAGTGAAAAACAAATGTCACTGTTTGGTGTTCTACAAAACAAAAAAAAATAGGTTGAAGGCAGAAATGATTGCTTAAACTATTCAAGACACCAGAACTGTTAGGAAAACGGTTTTACTGTAAATGCCTCAGATTAAAACGATCCGGCCTGCTTGTTAGGGTGTTCCCTGCCGAGTGAATGAGTTTGATGGATTGTCCTCACGTGCAGAGCAGGGAGTGTTCAGGTCTCTTTGAGGATCTGAGGCACAGGGATGTTTTGGATTGCACAACACACATAGCACAAATCCTGCCTGACTGCGTCGCCAGAGCTAACCGTTCAGTCCAGTTACCTCGAGAGAAACTTCCTCACCGTCGATTAACAGGGAAGCTATGATACATATCTCGCATATCTCCTTTAAAATATCCAGTCTAACGACTGCAAGTGAGGTCACTGACGAGTCTGCATATGAGTAATAATCTAGCTCTTGCTTTGCATTGTCAGTGATGTTTCTGCAGTCCCATGGAAGGATTTTAGTAAGTATAGGTGGTTCAGTCTATTTTAAACTCATTTTAAAGGTTTCGACAGTACCGCTAAAAACATCAAATCAGCTTTATATATACTGAACTGTCAATACGCCCTTTTTACTGCAAATGCTGAGCATGCTAACTTAAGATTGAGTAAACACACATTGATGTGTGTATCTGAAGCAGCACAGGGAGGGTTTCTTCAGGGTCAGGTATCACTGCAGTTATTGTGGGCTTTTTGGGTGGTCAGGGTGGAGGGAAAACTCTTTTTGCTTCAATGTGTCAAGAGTCAAAGCTGTATTGTTTGAGATGCTTCCTTTAGCAAGCCTACAAGCCGAATAACAGACTATACCGCTGAACATGAGCTGGGTATTCAGTGAGGGACGGTTTTGTCTGAACATGTCTGTGGCATGCAAAGCAAAGACTGATACCAATCTGATTACTCATTTATGCAAAGAGATGCTGGGTTTGGTTACTTCTACTTTTGTCATGCATAATATTAATCCGAATTTATCATTGAAAACCTTTTAAAAATATTTTTTTTTACAGTGATAACTATCATTATTTTCATATAAATGGTTAATATGTTTATATATTTAATTACATTAGAGATTTTTTTTTTACCAGTGACTATATATGTGTGTGTGTGGGGGGGGGTGGCCTGCTATATTTATGGTATGTTGATTGATGTGTAAAGTAAAAGGGAAACTACTATCACAATTAATCAATTAATAAAATAAATTTTGTGTGCATAATATATGTGTGTTCTGTGTGTGTGTGTATATATAAATACACACACATATATATTTCATAAAAATATATTCTGTTTATATACTATATATATTTGAAATAAATTACATGAAAATAAATATATAAATACATATTTTTTTAATATATACAGTTTGTGTGTCTGTATATATACTTAATAAATATAACAGTACACACACATATATTATGTTCACAAAAAACTTTAATTTTGGATGCGATTAATCGTTTAATCGTTGCCCAGCACTAAATAAAAACCTCAATACTAACATTTAAAAAAATAAATAAAACAACAAACGCCCATAACAAGGATACTAAAAATTAAAAAATTAAAATAAACACTGATTCAAAAGAAAATAACAAGGAAATTGTTTTGTGTGTGTGTTTACAGAGAGAGCTCCAGGACAAACAGTCAGACATGGTGAAGACGGTCACAGCGGCAGAAAACGCCATTAACAAGTTACAGGTCAACACCGTGAATATAGAGGTAAAACACACACATTCAAACAACTTCTTGGAAATCTCTTTGCAGCCCATTTTACTTCTGTTACCTGTGTCTTCTGTGCAGTCGTTAATTGTGGTTATACAAGACTATAAAGTTAGCCTTGAGTGTTTAATAGTTCACATATTAACTAGAAACTGGTAATAGAGGTCATTTCTTCTCTTTCTAGGAATATTTGATGTTTTAGTAACAGGTTTAATATAAGATTATATTTGATAGGTCATCACTGATGAAATATATATTTGTCCCTACAATACATATTTGTTATTTAGAAGATATAGATTTCCCTCCAGCTTTATCCTGGCAGTGACTTTTCCGGTTGTCTCGCGACTCAGTCTGTGTTTCTGGCTGCAGGCGTCTGTGAAGGAGGTGCGTGGCGTGATCGAGGAGCAGTTTGACATACTGATGGCGGCTGTGGAGCAGGCCAAGAAAGAAGTGAGCGACATCTTGGAGGTGGAGGAGAGACAGGCGCTGCGGCAGGCCGAAGGAATACGAGTTCACCTGGAGCAACGCTGCACTGAACTCAAGAAAACCCAGGGTCGGGTCGAGAAAATCACCAAGAACAAAAATGACATCGACTTCCTGCAGGTGAGCAGCTCATTTCCTGTTTGCTGATGGGTTGTTCATGACCCTAAAGTGTCAGTTAAAGGTCATGTCGTCAGCACTAATAAATACAAATGAAAGCTGAATGAATATTAAACCTGAATAGTGACAAAAAAAAGCCAAAAACAGGATTACTACAAATTTAACTGAAATGTAAATGAAAAATAAACAAATGTAAAATATATTAATACAACTAATAAATCTACAAAGAAATTCTCTGCCTATAAATAAAAGTATATAAATAAAACAGGCAACATGTATCATTTCCATTTACTAAAATAACAAAAAATAAAACTGAAATACTAATTATTTGAACACAATATAGACATATTTTAAAATAATAATAATGACCAATGCACACAATACTAAAACCTAAACTAAAATGAAAATGATTTTACTCATTAAAAATATTAATATAAACACTAATTATCTCAATGATGATCAAATGTTATGCACTGATAGAAATAATACTAAAATAGCACTGGCAGGCATTAACACAAATGCAAAATGTGTCTCTGATCTTCCATCTCTAATTATATGTGTATTGTTTTCCAGGAGTATTCACATTGGAAAAAGGAAGCTGTGGATGTGTCTTTACCTGGCGTTTACATCGGTCTCATGGACCGGCTGCAGGCGTTTAGTCGCGTCATCAAACGCTCCACAAAAGAGACGTGTGACCAACTCCTGACCTCATACACCAACAAACTTAAAGACACCTGCAAAAATGGTCAGTATGTTGAGGAATAAACATCTCCACACAAAATCACACATCTTGCTATGAATTTGAGCAATTCAGAAACGTTGCACCTTTGAAGATGTTTGCTAATTCACCCAAATGTCTCGTTTCACAGATAATGTAGGCATAAAGACGACGGTTCATGCCATTATTGCTGCAAAAATGAACATGTCGATTCCGAAACCGGAGACCAGAGACGACTTTCTTAAGTGTGAGTGTTATTATCGTAAACCATTAAAACTGTCGCTTGAAATAAAATAAATGTCAAAAACGAAAAACGATATATGCCATGAAGAGCTATGCCATGTCCTGCCTAAAAATTATAAATAAATAGCAAGTCACATACATAGAGAGGAATAATCCTGTAGTGTTTGGTGTTTGTAAGTGCTGCTGCTGAAAAACAACAACTTTGAAATCTAATAATATACTGTCTCTCTTCAGTAAAATCTTACAAAACATAGAGAGGAATGTAACTGTTGTGTTTGGTGAAAGTGCTGCTGAAATGTAGAAACTACTTTTAAAGAAACAACTAAAAAGCAAATAGATAAAGTGCTCTAAAACCAGATGGAATGATGTACTGTATGAACCAGCCCCTCAGTACAACAATATTTACAGGAAACAGTGTACAAAAAAAAGTTTTGTAATCCAAATCTGCAAATGCAAATACTTGAATGAAGTGAAGTGACTTGTGGACAGATATGGTGACCCATACTTGGAATTTGTGCTCTGCATTTAACCCATCCAAAGTGCGCACACGCAGCAGTGAATGTTGTGTAATTGACCACCTACAATTCCTGCCAGACCTGGGACTCGAACCCGCAACCTTTGGGTTACAAGTCCAGCTCCCTAGTTCACCCATAAACAAGCATCCTGTCATTAATTGCTCACCCTCATGTTGTTTCAAACCCATAATATGAAGGTAAAACAGTAGCTAACTTGAGAGAGCCGCGGGAATGCAGACCTCTACCTGGGATCATTTCAGTTGTGTTGCTGTCTATTAAGGGTTGAATGGCTTCTCAAGAAATCCATCCAAATGAAGGTCTTACAGGTTTGGAACGACATGAGGGTGAGTAATTAATGACAGAATTGGGTGAACTAACCCTTCATGTGTAATAAACCCAGACAGCAAGCAGCGTTGGCCCAGATCTGGCTCACATCTGGCCCACATGGATCTCACACAGGCCAGATGTGAGCCAAAACTATGTTGCTGTCTGGGAAACAAACACTTAAATTTCAAAAGCTTTCATTTCAATAGTCTGAAACAACACATCATATGTCAAAATGTCCACAATCGCAACAGCTAGTACATTATCATACTGCAATAGCTGTGAAGCTCACTACAGAAACAGAGTCAGACTTTCCAGCTAGTTTTGCTTCACATTATTACATAGTCTTGTTTTCTCTCACAGACGTCACGCCTCTGACCTTTGACGCAGACACGGCCCATCAGTATCTGCGGCTGACAGAGGAACGGAAGAAGGTGATGAACACGACGCCGTGGCAGCAGAGCTACCCGGAGCTGCCCGAGCGCTTCGAGCACTTCAAGCAGGTGCTGACGGTGGAGAGCTTCTACCTGGGCCGGCACTACTTCGAGGTGGACATGAAAGGAGAAGGCACTCACGTGGGCCTGACCTACAAGAGCATCGAGCGCAAGGCCTCGGAGAGCAACGGCTGCATCACCGGGAACAGCTTCTCCTGGTGTTTGCAGTGGAACGGACGCAGCTTCTCCGCGTGGCACAGCGATGTGGAGACCCCGCTCTCTGGACCCAAAGCCACGACGATTGGCGTCTACGTGGATTACTCCGGCGGCCTGCTGGCTTTCTACGACGTGGAGAATGGAATGGCGCTCATACACAAGTACCAGACTGAGTTTCTGGAGCCGCTTTACCCGGCCTTCTGGCTTGCTAAGAAGGAGTGCGCCGTGCTTTTGGAGCCAGGAGCGGGATCTTCCCTGACGTCCACGTCTCCTGTTCCCTCTCCTAAATAAACTGCTTCTGCTCCTCGCATCCACATCATTTCCATCTTATAGGATCCCGTTTACGCCATATTTTCTTCACCTTACACAGAAATGCATGTATTGGTGTAAACCGGGCTGTAAGAGATCTACTGTAACCTCTGACTGATATTAAAGTTTCATGACTGCTTCACTGCAGATGCCTATTAAAACATGTTTTGTGCTTTTATGTGTATAATTTAAGTATAATTTCTCCTGCATGAATGAATATAATGTGTGTTTTTGTGATTTCTTGTTTGTTTGTTTACACAGTATATACATAATATAGTGAGATAAAATAGAATAATAGCACAGGAATAAAAGTTCATATTTTTGTTTGCGTAATATGTGAGTGTTCTGTGTATATTTATTATGTGTGTGTATATATATAAAACACATACATTGTTTATTTTGAATATATTTAATCCATATTTATATTGATATAATTTATATTATAAATAAATATTTACACATACACACATATATATATATTATACAACTTATTTATAATACATGCATACATATATATATATATATATATGTAAAATAACTTTTTTATATTTACATAATAACTATACAAAGCACACACATTTATTATGCAAACAAAAACTTATTAGCGATTATTTAGATGCAATTATTCGAGATATACATATGGCTGTCAATTGATTATCCTATTTATTTCAGATGAATCGTATGAGTATTGTGAGTTAACCCCTGATTAATCGAAATTTAAGCACACATTTTAATTTGATCTAAATGTACTTTAAATTAATAATTTTCAGGTTTTTGATACTTAAATTGACATGGGCATGGACAGATATGAATGCTTTATGCACTATATGTTTATTGTTAGTGAAACTATTGTTAACATAGTGCATAAAGACTGGACATGTTTCAAAGGTCATAGATGTTTTTCAAAGAACGTGTTCATGTCTATTACACACATACAAATAGAACACCAGGTTGGAATATCAGAATTACTGTTTTTTAAAAACAAAAACAAAGAAAGAAACTCAAATACGGCACATAGTGGTTAATGCAGGTGGTACTTTGATCTAAGCAAAATGTTTTGTTTTATTCTTGCATTGTGAATGTAAACAATGTTAAATAACATATATATATATATATATATATATATATTACATTGTTTATTCATGTTAAAATGTGTCAAACAAATGATCTCTACAATAATGTTGCATTGCACAAGTGACCAAACCCATTTGACGTAGCTGGATATTGCGGTACATTTCACTAGGGTTGGGTTATCTACAGGACAGATACGGCTCTGCTCTGTCTATATGCTGCTGTTTTCCTTTATATCTTACATTTTTTTTGTGCGTAGTATTAAATGTGACAGGTGACAGTTACTTTGGCAACAAAAAAAACGTGTCTGTCTGTGCCAATAAAACACTGTGACAGTGAACTGCTTATGGTATTTGTCCACATGTTTCGTTGCCGTGTGACATAACCGGTTACACCAGTCTACAGACAGAATGCCACAAAGCCAAGAGGAGCACAGGGATCATGTTTGACTGAGGATAATACTACCGTAACCGGGAGGGGACGCCTTCGCTTCACTTTAGTTTTGTCGTGGCGACGACACAATAGTATTATATACTATTTGTATAACCTTCTAATATATTAACTTGTTAGGGCTATATTTTTATATTCATTTCACATATTTATTTATTTATTTATTTATACCTAATTAACGTTTTGTATAGTTATTGCTAGTACACTTTGTGATTGTACACTGTTTATGCCTTTGCGTGATGATAAATAAGCGTGTTGTGTTTTCGTTTGCAAGATTCAGCGGCTGCACTAACCATTAGACGATATTAATAATAATCAATTCGCAGAAATAAAATAAAATATATTTAATTCAAACCCTTAAACTGCATTTTAAATTCCAGTTGCTATAATCAAAGCTTTATTAGGCTAGACTGTATTGCACATATTTGTATTCTATATTGTTGAATATTATAAAGTCAGAAAGTTATGTAAAAAGATCGAAATTATAGGCTATAATAGGCTAATAATAATAATGTTGTTGTTGATGATGATGCTAATAATTATTACGAAGACGACGAGTTGATGGACATTTAATATTAATGTTATATTTATTTATGATAAACCTATCACTTAACATTTTTTTATAATACAATAATTTTTTATAATAATTAATATTAATTCAAAATAAAATAAATTCGCTTCCATCTCTGATAATCCTGGAATAATCCTGCAGGTTTGTTTACTCAATAAACTAGTGGCCACGTCATAATATCACGTTCCCACGAGTTATTGAGAATTATTCTCCCTAAACTCTAAATTTAGAATGCTTAAAAAAAAAAAAAACTAAGAAAGTAAAATATCACTGCATGAGGAAAGAGCACATAGTGGCTAATGTAGGTTATACTTTTGTCAAAGCAGTCATATACGTTTATAATTTAGTTAAAAAATTGTATTTCTCTTTAAAAAAACAAAAACATTTCTGTTCAGGCGCGATTTAGTCAGTCCTCACAGACCCGGAAGTGACGTGTCGCGTAACGTCAGCAGCAGCACCAGCAACAACAGCAGTCGAAATGAAGCTGGTAAGATAAAATATGCTATTTTTCGTTATAAACTCTTCTCTAACATTGTAGACATAGTTTGTGTGTACAGCATGCTGGCGGTCATCCAGTTTTACTTTAAGATTAGGAATGAAGCAGGTTTAGCTTAGCCTCAGTCCTCTGACAGTAACTCACCACATTATTGAGTTTGTTTAATTATATGTTTAATTTATCTTTATAAATCTGTCATCTTGTCGCCTCCAGGACGCAAACGATGATGACGATGTGGCTTTATTTGATGCTGAGGAAGATTCAGCCACAAGAAAGAACAAAATCAAGTGAGTTTGTCATCGTTAATTAGTTTTGTTATATGGTCTGTTTAGATAGTACATCATGTTTTTTCTCTCTGTCTGTGACCTATATTTGATGACGCAGTTTTTTATTAGTTTTTAGTAATCATATAATAAATAATTTAATTAGGGGACGTCTCCATTTGAAAAATTATTATTATAATAAAAATATAACTATTTATGAATAATATATTATTTAAATAAATGAATACATTATTGTAAATAAGTTAAGCAAATGTATTATTCATATTTTAAAAGTATGTATACCTTTAAGTACAATTGTATTGTATTGTATTTTAAAGTTTACACATTTTTTATTAATGAAATATGTAAATACATTATTTTTATTAATTCAATATATTACTTAAAATATATGTTTTGTATATAATATTTGTAGGGTTTAATTAGATATTGTGACAATTATTTATATATTTTTTATTTGTATACAAATATTAAATGTCTGATTAACAAATCTTAAATTATTACAATTATTATTTACATTTAAATACATTTTTATTATTTATTAAATGTCTTATTTTTAATATTAAAAATGCAGGATGTTTAGAGCTTTGGGTTCGTTCATAGTAATTATTATTGCAAATGAGGTCTGTGCTATATCCCCATTTAGATAAATGAGCGAAATAAATGAGTGTGTGATTCCAGGCATCCGGTGGCTTCGTTCTTCCACCTGTTCTTCCGGGTCACTGCCATCCTGGTTTACCTGCTGTGTGGTTCAGTTGGGGGATCCTTCATCGCCTGTATGGTCACCATCATCCTCCTCCTGTCCTGTGACTTCTGGACTGTGAAGGTTTGTGTTTAGAATCACTGACCAGGTGTTCATAAATCATTACAGTTACTGGAGTTAGTATATTTAAAGATTCAAACATATCTCTAAGTCTTTATATGAAACATCAGCATGTAATCCTGTTTGTCTTATTGTAGAATATTACTGGCCGTCTAATGGTGGGTTTGCGCTGGTGGAATCAAGTGGATGATGATGGAAAAAGCCATTGGGTGTTTGAGTCCAGAAAGGTACTATTACACACACACACACACACACACACACACAGAGAACAGTATAAATATATAAAAAAAAATATTGCTGGGGAGCAATTGATTTGTGAATGTAATTTGTATCTCTGGTTAAATGTGTGAATATTTTCTCCATTTGTTGTGTTACACTGGCATGCTGTCTGTATGTTCTTGCAGGCCAGTGGGAATCAGTCTTCAGCATCCCGTTCCTCAAACTCAGAGTCTCGTATCTTCTGGCTGGGTCTGGTCATCTGCCCCGTCATCTGGGTCATCTTTGCTTTCTTCACGCTCATCTCCTTTAAGATCAAGTGGCTGGTGAGTTCTGAGCGGTCTGTCCTCATCAGGATGTTGTTCTGTGAGTGACAGTTTGTTGTCTCTCAGGCGGTGGTGATTTTGGGAGTGGTGTTACAGGGAGCCAATCTCTACGGATATGTGCGCTGTAAAGTAGGAGCCAGAACAAACCTGAAGAACATGGCCACAAATTACTTTGGGCGGCAGTTTCTAAAACAGGTGTGTGACTGTAATTCATCAACATCTGCTTAATAGTATTAAAAACAATGTATTTCTATTGTTTGATGGTGCAGTATGTAACTCTGTTTTATTGTCTTTTAGGCTTTCACAAAACAAGAGGAGTCTTAGGAAGGACCTCCAGAATCCCATTGATGAATTTTTAATGTTATATATTTTTAAAACGAAGGGCAGTGGTTGCTTTTTTTTCTTTTGTCAATCACAAACTTAAATAATGTGTTTGACATTTTAAATACATTTAACTTCTTTATGGTTTTTGTTTAATATCGAACTAACTTAAAGTGTTCAGAGTATGTGTTTTGTTATATAATATTGCATGACATCATGCATTATGCCTCTGTTTTGCAGACAGTGACAGGAACAAATGTACATATTTATATACTGTTGTAAATGACTGTATGCTTTCTGTAGTTAATGTTATGAAAGTTGATGAGTGATTATTTGATTGAATGTCACACTCAGTAAATTTCGGAAATAAATGGAGTTTGGAGTACAGCTGGAGGAGTCCTGAATCTCTGGCTAGTGAAGTTAGCCACAAACACCACAACATTAAAACCTGTCAAAATCAAAGTCCTTTTTACATTTACCACAATTAGAATTTGTCTTCACTTTGAATTTTAAATCAGTTTATTCTCTCTTTTTTTTGTGTGACATCAATTTTCCATTATAAAAATTAATACAATAAAATTATTTAATGATAAATTACTGTTATTCTTGCACAAATAATAGTTATGTTAATATTAAAGAGCTTTTAATGTATTGGTTCCCTCTGAATTGTTGAATTTGTGGTTAATATAGTTTTGGGCACTTGTTTTATATAAAAATAATTAAGGTGATCTTTAAATCCTAAAATCTTATGCATTACAAAAAAGCAAGCAAGCATGTGGAAGTTAAAAAAATAAAGATGATTGACGCACTTTGGTAAGATTATATATATATATATATATATATATAAAAGCCATTCAAGTAACCCCGATACAAGACTTTTATTTTGTATTTTCTATTCACTTCACTGCCCCTTCCGTTGGTGTTGTACAATTTCCGCCGTCTTCACGTTAATGTTGTAATATTATTGTGGATTTTGCCTTGATCCGGACGGATCCAGCTGTCATTTCTGTCACATTTCTGTCTGTCAGGATGATCCCGACCGAAGACGCGTCCGCCCGGAAGCGGGAGATCGAGGACAAACTCAAACAGGTCCGTTAAAAAGAGTCAAAACAGGAAGAATGAAGAATAAGATGAGAATCCCGTGATCGGGCGGCGGATGTTTTTAATGTCATTCAAGATCAACTAGAATGAGACTATGAGTGATTCTCGTAAAAATGATGTCACAAAGCATTTTAGAAACGTAATGATTAAAATGTTTAAAAAATTAGCATGGCTGAGGTAACAGTTAGCGTATTACTATTTACAGTAACGTTATGGATGACGTATCATGAGCTGTATGTGTTATTTATCGTCTTCCATCTACAGGAACAAGAAACCCTGTCTTTCATTCGTGAGAGCCTGGAGAAGAGTGATCAGCTCACTAAAGGAATGGTGAGAGATGATCAGGTCATATATTGTGTGTGTGTGTCTGTCATCCTGGTTTTAAGAAACAAGGTGATCGAAATAGAAGATCGTTAATGAAGATATTTTCTGTACTCATACCATTATCTGCCATTACTTCCGTTGTCAATGTTACTTTGTAGTTGTTTTTATAAATTAATGTTTGTATTGTTTCAGGTGTCCATCCTGTCCTCGTTCGAGAGCCGTCTGATGCAGCTGGAGAACTCCATCATCCCGGTCCATAAACAGACGGAGAATCTGCAGCGACTGCAGGAAAACGTGGACAAAACTCTCTCCTGCATGGATCACGTCATCAGTTATTATCACGTGGCCAAAGACACCGACAAGATCATCAGAGAAGGGTGAGTGTGACCTGAGACTGTTGTTCGGTAATGACCGATATATCGGTAAGACGTTATCGGCTGTGAGCTGTTAGTAGAAGTGATCGTTCGTCCTTGGTTCATTTGCAAATCAAAAATCTACATTTTATTTAAAAATTAATCATTTTAATATTTATAATTATTGACATTATTAAAAAATAATAGCATTTTATGTGTATTTCCTATTTTAATTAAATTATTTGTAAAAAAAAAAAAAAATATATATATATATATATATATCATTATTTAATTATAATATAGTTTAATGTATGTAATAAACATTTATAATTTATAATACTAATGTATAATAATGTATAACTTACTTGCAGATAGATATGTGTATATTTCATATCTTAATTTAGTATATTTTAATCATGTTAAAATGTATTTTAATGATAATTTTATATTTTAAATTCTTAACATTATTAAATAAAAATATAAAATAAGTAAATTAAATTATTACTAAAAATTATTGTAAAGTTCCCTGATAAGACTGCATACACTTGATCAAAAATACAATAAAACAGTAATATTGTGAAATATTATTACAGCTTTATATAACAGATAGATAAATAGATAGATATGTGTTTTAGTACACAGTAAAGAAAATATGTATTTATAATATAATGCACCTTAATTTTGTGCATATGCATGTTTTTTATTAAATATTTGAATAATGTTAATGTACTAAATGATTTACATTATTAAAGAAAAAATATATAAGTTACTGAATATTTTAAGCATTACTAAATATAATTATTTGTGAAGTCTCTTAAACTTAAAAAAGGCTCCATACACTTAATCAAAAATACAGTAAAAACAGTAATATTGTGAAATGTAGATAGATCGATAGATGTGGACGGGCTCTTATTTGTGAGTCACTGCTCTCGCAGGCCTGCAGGTCGTCTGGACGAGTATCTGGCCTGCATTGCAAAGATCCAGAAAGCCGTGGAGTACTTTCAGGACAACAATCCGGACAGTCCCGAGCTCAACACAGTGGTACGTACAGTTCGTAAGCACGCTCTCACACTCCTCTCGTGCTTCTTCAGTCTGTACGAAACTCTTCAGCGAGGCTGTCCTGTTACAGAAAGCGCGCTTCGAGAAGGGCAAAGAGCTGCTGGAGGCCGAGTTTCGCAGCCTGTTGACGCGCTACAGCAAGCCAGTGCCGCCTGTCCTCATCCTGGACGCCATCGGAGGAGACGAAGACATGGAAGTGCAGGAGGACGTGACGCTGGAGCACCTGCCCGAAGCCGTCCTGCAGGACATCATCTGCATGTCCGCCTGGCTGGTGGAGTACGGACGCAACCAAGGTGAACACACAAACACTTGTATCTGTGCCGCATGTAAGGAAGTGTGTTACTGCCATCGGTGTCATTAGTGGTGCTTCTGTAAGTATTTTTTTTATTCATTTTTCCTGAAGGGAATTTAAAAAAAGTAAGCAGTGAACCAAACAATCTAGTTAAAGCGCAGAAACACAATGCTACCAACTAGGACTCTTAAACAATTGATCGCATCCAAAATAAAAGTTTTTATTTCCATAATAAATGTGAAATAAATAGTTAATGTGTATGTACTGAGTATATTTATTTAATATATATAAACACAAACACATGCATGTATATATTTTAGAGAAACATGTTGTTTATATATTAAATATATGTATTTATAATATAAAATATAAGAACATAAATATATAAATGCATGTACATGTAAAAATTTTCAAGATATATACTGTGTGTAAAAATGATGTAAACAAAACATTTATTTTGGATGCAATTAATCATTTGACAGGACCAAATATAAAGATTTTATATTTAAATCGAACATATTTTTCCTTAATATATGCATGTATGCATGTGTAATTTGTGTGTATATATATATATAGAATATAATATTTGAGGTAAAACAGTATTTGAAGATCCTGACTATGATCCTGTGAGGCATTGCAAATGACATAATCAAATTTAAAATGATGAAATATAAAACCATTCATGTTTTTTAAATGAAATAAATGCTGGTGAGCAGAAGAGAAAGAATTTATTTTTTTTATTTAAATGTAATTGTTGAATATAGTAAACAGTTTTAATTGTTAATTTAAAACACCTAATTAAATTACATAAAATAATTGATTCATTGTATTTATGAAAACTATGTATTTTATGTTTATTTTAAATTTATACACGCTCTCAATTATTTTAGTTTGAAAGTAATCATGGGTAATGCAGTTTTTAAGAGTTCTGCGCTTTTGTATTTTAAAATATTTGAATGAATGTGAACAGATGGCTTTAACAAAAGCATATATCGTTGATTAATGACCTCACAGCAGCTCTGTCTTTAATCATTAAAAATCCGTTTCCACATGGAGAAAATCAATGTGTTTTACTTTCAGAGCCTGACTGTTGCTCTCTCTCACGTGGTGTGTTTGTTTCTCTGCAGACTTCATGAACGTGTATTTCCAGGTCCGGTCCAGTCAGCTGGATCGGTCCATTAAGGGTCTGAAGGAGCATTTCCGTAAGAACAGCGCCACCTCTGCCATCCACTCACCCGCCGTTCAGACCAAACGCAAGGAGACGCCCACCAAGAAGCCTCCCAAAAGACCAGGTCAGTGATCTTTAACCCTTCACGCACTAGACTGGGTCTCCTTGGGTTTCTGGTGGTCCTGATGGGTCCTGAGCTCATTTCCCGCCGGAGTTCTCCTCTTTTCCCATTCCTAGTGTGTTCTTACTAACCGTCTCCTCTCCCTGTTTCTCTTCTCTGTCTCACTCGAGTCTGCTTCTGTTTGCAGAGCCAGAGCTTCCCATTACACACACACACACACATGCAACAGAACTTCTTGAGAAATACACAAATAACTATTCACACAGTGTGTGAGACAAATGTGTATTTTGATTTATTTTTTTATTATTTCTGTGATGTTCATCTGTATTTTCAGCATCAGTACTCCAGTCATGAGTGTCACATGATCTTCAGAAATCATTCTAATATACTGATTTGCTGCTGGAGAAACAATATCGCCCAGTATTTTAGTGAAAATCGTGATGTAGTCTATATTTCAGGATTTATTTGAAATAGAAATAAATAAAAAATGCCAATTGACTGCCTCCTTGCTGAATAATAGTATTGATTTCTTCAAAAAGAAAATCTTACTGCCCCCAGATGACCCCAGACATTTGAACAATAGTGTTTTATGAACCATTTAAACCAAATTCTTTCTGATTGTCTTTCTTGAATGTGAGAAGGCCTTTATACATACATAAATGGACACATCAGATGCATCCAGACACACACACACACACACACAGCCAGACCAATTGATTGTTATTAATCAGGATTAGTTTCTTATGACAGTTAGCAGACGTTGTCCTTCCTGTCCATTGGAACTGCTTGTCAGTTTGGTGTCTTTGGTGTTACTGTATTTTCTCGGTGTGGAGGGCTCTGTATGGAGTACGGGGAGTCTCTTATTGAGAAAGATGTTTTTTTTACTAACACTAACCGCATGCTCACCCCTCACCACAAGGATGCGCTGTGACTGCTCTGCGCTCACTAACACACTGACTCTGTTTTGCTCATGTTTGATATTATGCTTATTATTGCCAAAGAAAGCATTTACTAACTGTTAATAAAGGGGTCATGTCACGGTAAATTTACGGTATTTATTGTCCTTTGTGTGATTTAGTTATTTGTACTATGAAAACATTTTAATGTTTGCAACACAAAAGATGAAACTAGCCCACATGAACAGCTTGTTCAGAAATCTTCTTGATTATTTATGACATCAGCCATGAGCTCACAATCGACATAAGTCATCATAGAGCTGATTTACATACACAAGTCTATAATAACAACCGAATTAAAAATGCTCTAAAAGGTTAAATGATTACAGCAAAAAAACTGATATGATATTAAATGATGATATGACCCCTTTAAGACCCGTGCCTTTAGTTTCTGTGGCACAGTGACAGTGGGATGTGTTGAGTTTATGATTGTGTGTGTGATGACTTAATGACTGTATTAACATCACTGTATGTGACACAATGCTGTGGTTTAATAGCTGTGATGGATTAACCGGTTGTATTTTCTCCTCAGTGTGTGTGTGACGTGTTCTTCAGTCTGTTTAGCTGTAGACATTGTGATGTGATGTTTGTGACTTTGTGCCCCGCATGTGTGTGTGTGTGTGTGCGCGGTGTGTACGCGCAAGGTCCAAAATTAACTTTCTGCCACTCTTACCAATGACTAGTCAACTGAGAACGTTTACTGGCAATCAATCAATTATATGTATGTGTGTGTATGTATATTAGTGCTGTCAAACGATAATCAGTAATTAATTAATAATAAATCTAATACAAAATCAAAAAAATAATAATAAAAAAAAAAGTTTTAGTTTGTATAATTATTATGTATATATAAGTACACACACATACAGTATATATGGTGAAAATATTTACATGTATTCGTAATAAATATATATATTTAATATATAAACTGAATATTTTTCTGAAATGTATACATATGTGTGTGTATTTATTTATACATGATACATGACTGAACGCAAAAACTTGTATTTTGGATGCAATTAACTAATATATATATACTAACAGATTAATAACATACTTTATATATATATTTATACATTTTTTGCCATGTTATATTTTTCTCTAAAATAAACAAATTCCAGCTGAATTGGAAGTAAATAAATACACTATTAATTTATTTAAAGTCCAGGCACTTTTATTACGTGCATTTAACATGCATTTAAATTCCCAAATAAAAATTATAAAAAAATTAAAAAAAAGTTATTTATATATTACAGTAGAAATTATGGAGCACTTTTTTAAATCAAAAAAGCACACAACTTTTCAGTTTACCGGCTTTAATCAGGATTGTCAGAGGGTTGGACCGTGTGTGTGTGTGTGTGTGTGTGTGTGTGTGTGAGTGAGAGTGTGTGTGTGTGTGTGTGTGTGAGATAGCTGTGGTGTCAGCTGTAGTCTCGGAAGGATCTGGATTTCTCTCAGTCGTTGCTCTGGTGTCGGTGAACAGGGTTTCAGACGCCCTTCCTCTTCCTCTTCCTCTTCCTCACGGTGTCTTTCTCTGTTTTCCTCCTGCAATCCCTGCGTCTCTCTCTCTCTCTCTCTCTTTCTCTCTCTCTCTCTCTCTCTCTCTCTCTCTCTCTCTCTCTCTCTCTCTCTCTCTCTCTCTCTCTCTCTCTCTCTCTTTCTCTCTCTCTCTCTCTCTCTCTCTCTCTCTCTCTCCCTCTTTCTCTCTCTCTCTATTTCTCTGTTTGGGTGTTGCTGGGCGCAGGCACGATCCGTAAGGCTCAGAATCTGCTCAAACAGTACTCTCAGCATGGCCTGGATGGAAAAAAGGGTTCTAACCTCACTCCTCTGGAAGGTAAAGCACGCTGTCTTTCTGGTTTCCTTCCTCTTCTCAAGCTCTGTCTCTGGTTTTTTTCTCACTTCTGGTGTTTTTGAACTGTTGTTCCTGCGTTTCGGAAAACAACAGTCGGATAACACAGAAACTTATGGGCTCACAATGAAAAGAGGCTAACCTTCCTGAGAGAGCCACTGTTTGTCTCATCTGTGCAATATATGTTCATTTAGTAAAATTATAAATATTTTTTTATATTTATATATTATTAATTAACAATAATTTTATGTTGTTTTTAAACTATAATAAATAATACATGTGTATTTATTTTTTGTTATTATTTAAACATTTTTATTATTAAAAAAAAATTAATTAAAATTGAAAAACACTTTAATTTACATTAATTTACATTAGTTTCAGTTACTGGAAAACATGGCAATGAACAGCAGCATTGAGCTACACACATTACCAAAATATTTATAAATATTTATTGCAGGATACATTTTTATTTTGCTTAAAAAGTGATTATTATTTTTTATTTTTTTTAAGTTCACAATGAGAAATAAAGCTGAAATAAAATATAAATATTATTGAAAAACTTAAACTAAAAAAACCTAAATGAAAAATAGAAATGTTGCCTTGGCATCTAACTGAAATAAAACGACAAACTAAAACTGAAATAAATATAAATTTTATCGAAACAAAAAATAACTTAAAAATAAAAAAGCAACTAAATTACTAAATCAAACTCAGATTAAAATGATAGCTAAAAAATATAAAAATAGTATTGAAATGTTACAAAAAAGTCAAATGGAAACTGTCAATATAAAAAATATAAAAATACTATTATATAATAATAATATAAAAAATTAAAAATAAATATAAAAAAGTATATAAATAACTAAAATTACTTAAACTATAAAAATAATATATATATAAAAGTATGCTAAAAATTAAAAAGAACACTAACCATAAAAAAAATTGCATATTTATATAATTATTTACAAAAATCATATTTTTAGTCCAACTTTATTCCGTTGACTTTTCCCAGTAGAAAGTAGGAACATGGCAGGAGGAAGGTTTTGGTCATAGTTTTCTCTCAAACTGAGGATAAGCTGTACATCAGTGTTTCCCATGAGTCTCTGTGTTTTGCCGGGTCCATCGGTGCACTTAGAGCCCCACTAACATCCAGCCCTCGCTCGAGCCTTTGCTTTGTGGTGGGTGAGCTTGTTCAGCACTCCCTCTGTAGCCTGGGGTGAGTGACCCAGGTCATGTGACTATATCCTAATCAATCAGGTTTTGATCATGACCTGCGTGGGGTTAAGCACCTGTCTGACGACAAGCATGGGGCGGCTGCAGGTGAGTCTGACCACGATGATTATGAACAAAGTGTCAGTTTATAACAAAATAAAAAAAAAATGTTGTAATTTGTTACGTTAGAGTGAACACATTTTGTGTAAATCCTGTTGTTGTGTGTTTAAATGAAGTAATGTGAATGTTAATATTGGGTTATTATCAGTTTTTCAAAGATGCTGTTGTTACAACGCCAAATACTAATTGAAGAGAGGTTATACAGCAATATTGGGTTCAGTTCAAAGAAAAATAATTTAATAAAAGAATTATAGAGCACCTTTTTTAGTTGTATTAATTTAAACTGAAAGTGATTATTTTTATTTATTTAATTTTATTATGATCAATATAATTTTTTTATTGCATTATTTAAAATTATTATATTTATTATGTATCTTATCTGAAAGAGGATGCCCTACATTTAATTTAATTATTTGAAATTTATAGGACATTTATGAATCTTTATTTATCAAATTTATAATTCAGTAAAATGTATTTTGTGTTTATTTTAAAGCATTATTATTGTTTTTTATATATTTTTATTGTTATGGTTAAATTTAATTAGTCATTCATTACAATATCAAATATTTACTTCAGTTCTGTCAACATTGTGCCAGTCCTTAAAAATTCAAGTGGTCAGTCTTTTGCTTATAATTGTCACATTCATTTGAACATGAACATCCAGTTTCGAACGTCCAGTAACATGGTTATTAATTAGATGCGTCACTGTGCGTGTGTTTGTCTCAGGGAAAGATGACGTGTTGGACATTGAGTTCGATTCGTACATCCACTGCATCAGTGCGTTTGTGAAGCTGGCTCAGAGCGAATACGCCTTACTGACCGAGATCATCCCAGAACATCACCAGAAGAAGACGTTCGATTCGCTCATACAGGTCTGTTTATGTGTGTGTTTAAGAGTTTCTGTGATCCGTGTGTGTGTGTGTTAAGGGTGTGCAGTTCATATCTTTTGCAATTATATCATAATTGCATAATCATTATAAATTGATTGAGAACATAATGAACCATTTCCAAACAAAGTCCTTTGTATAAAACAACAGAGATAGTTTAGCAAATTAACCAAAATTGTCTGTTACATATCAATATATGCAAATCAGTCTCTCTTCATGCAACTCTGTCATATAATTCACAATGAAGGGTTAAAAATGTACAAACAGTAATAAATCTTAGAGCATAATAATATAATGGTCCCAACATTGATCCTTGTGGAACTCCCATGACAATCTTTTTTGGACTGAACACCTGAACACCTGAACACCATAAACATGAAATGTTCTGATAGTAGGTGTGTGTGTGTGTGTGTGTGTGTGTGTGTGTGTGTGTGTGTATGTGTGTGTGTTTAATCAGAGTATTTGTCGCTGCAGGAGGCGCTGGATAATCTGATGCTGGAGGGCGATAACATCGTGGCAGCGGCGCGTCGAGCGATCATGAGACACGATTACTCCGCGGTGCTGACCATCTTCCCCATCCTGCGCCACCTCAAGCAGACCAAACCTGATTTTGACGCCACGCTACAGGTACAAAGAGAACAAATGAAAAAGAATAAAACGGTTGGCCTAGTGTTGTAGCTGATGATGTCACATCCTGTCTTTGTGCAGGGAACGGCAGCCAGCACCAAGAACAAGCTCCCAGCTCTCATCACTTCTATGGAGACCATCGGAGCTAAAGCGCTGGAGGAGTTTGCTGACAGTATTAAGGTAGGTCACACACAACCACTAACGATTCCTGCAGAATTGTGTTCTTTTATTCATTTGGATCATTTTATTATAATGATTATTATTTAATTTATTGTTTAAAAAAAACTCTTATTATATAAAATAATTATTTAAATAAATTTAAATGAAAATTTGTTTAATTAGTTGTAATATTTAAAAGTGATGTTATATATTATTATATTAACATTTTATAATTAAAATAAATATAAATTATTTTAAAATATATTTCATATATATAATTATTATTTATTTGTATTTTTATATGAAAAAATATTATTGTTAGAATATTAATCAAATAATATTATAAATATATTAATATTTAATCATTTTATTTATTTAGATTTAATAATAAGCAACTGTTTGTAGAGATATATGTATATTTTATTAAAACAAAATTAAATTAAAGGTTATGTGTGTGTGTGTGTGTGTGTGTGTGTGTGTGTGTGTGTGTGTGTGTGCGTAAAAATCCAGTCATTTCTAGTAAATGTTACTATTTTATCATTATACTAATCATTATTAATTACGTTTGGTTTTCATAATAATAATCATGCTAATAACTGAAAATAAATAAATAAAATTTTGTTATATTTTAAGTGCAACATATGTTATATATTATAAAATATAAATGACGTTCCTCATTACACTTTACTGTATATAATTGATTATTGTTATGTTCTCTAATCTGACAGAATGATCCAGATAAAGAGTACAACATGCCGAAAGACGGAACAGTACATGAGCTCACTAGCAATGTAAATCCCTTCATTCTGTACAGGAACAATACCAGTAATAATGATGATGTTGTAAAAGCAGAAGAAGACGCTCTTTTTCTCTCACGGTTTCTCCTCAGGCCATCCTGTTCCTGCAGCAGCTGCTGGACTTCCAGGAGACCGCCGGAGCGATGCTGGCCTCTCAGGGTGAAGCAGAAACACAATCATGGCCACAAATAAAAAACAGACACTAACAGACTGATCCAATACTGTTTCTAGCACACACAGATATAAGCTCTGTCTTGGACAGCTGACATGTCTGTTTTTTATCATGTTCATAACACACAGATCACTGTCCTCACCCTCCTCTCTCCTCATTTGTCATCTGTTCACATTTCCTGTGGTCTGCATTTCCTTTTCCTTTGGTTTTCCTGACGTTCTACAGAGCAAACCTGATCAGCGCTGAGAGCGAATTCAACCGTTTTCTTCTTCCTCCGCCCTGCAGAGAGGGCTCTAAATAACAATATACTGCTCAAAATACCACTTCTGGCATTAATTATTCATCAGATATTATTTTTAGAAGTTGGATCTGCTAATCAGTCTTGCATTATGATCAGATTATCAAAAAGTAAGAGTGTGATTTTGTTTAATTTAATTTTATTATAATAATTATTCTATTTATTTATTTAGTTTCATTTTAAAGAATTATTATTATTTAATATAATTAATAATTAATGTAAATATTATTAATTAATATTACATCTTAATGTATTTGTCTATTCTGCAAATTCATTCATGTATATAATGTTATAGTTAATCTTTTAAAATAAATGTAATGATTTTTTTTTAATAATGAATAATTCATAGTTGGCCTCGTATTAATTAAAATATGATGATAAGGTAATATTATGTTCATTATTTTTTTTGTATGTTTATTTATTTATATTTATTTATTATGATTAATAATTATAAATAATTATTTTATTATTTTATTTTAAAACATTATTATTATTACTGTTGTTGTTAAAA
The DNA here is from genome assembly GCA_032361165.1 of Enteromius paludinosus. NCBI lineage: Eukaryota > Metazoa > Chordata > Actinopteri > Cypriniformes > Cyprinidae > Enteromius > Enteromius paludinosus. The sequence goes on from JAUMHQ010000069.1 coordinate 18,250,666, forward strand.
TGGTCAGAGACAGTTAGTAGTATTGTTATGTTCTCTATGTTAATTTATGTAATTGTATTATTAATTAATATTATTTATTATTCAAATAATAATATAGTTAATATTATTGTTATTCAGTAAGTGATTAATAATTATTTGCACTATTATTAATTAAAATATTAAATGAGAAAATAATGTTACATGTTCTGTATGTTCATTAATTTATATTAATTTATTTAATTTTGAAATCATTCTTATTGTTATTATTATATTGATGTTCTGTACACTCATGTTCCCAGCAGTGCATGTCACACTGTAGCTCCTCCCACTGTGTTCTCAGCCCCGCCCACTCCTCTCTGCTTTTGTCACATGATCTTGCTCGCTCATCCTGGCTGGCTAAAAGTGGTGAAGCCCTTCACTAACAGAACTATTTTAACTTCTCGCCCTCTGCCTCTTTCTCTTGTTCTCTTCTCTCTCTGTTCTGCTTTGCTTCTGTCCTGTAGTACTCGGGGACACTTACAATATTCCTTTAGACCCCCGAGGTAAGCGCTCGAGCGGACGAGTAACATGAAACCACAGCTGACTCCATTTACTGTCTTCATCCGCGTCGTTAATGATACTAAAGAATAACGTTTACAAACACCTTTCACTCAAATACTTCAAATTATGGACGCTTAAAAGCAGCTTTCCTGTTTCCACGCCAGAATTTTGCAAGATTTTAATTTAATTTGCAAGATTTAAATTATATTTAATTTGTTGTAATGCTTTACTGTATCATTATTATTATAGAATATATATATTTTTTAATTATATAATATCAAAATGTATTTTATATTTTTATATATATATATATATATATATATATATATATATAATCATTACAAA
>JAUMHQ010000069.1:18256889-18278142 GCA_032361165.1 Enteromius paludinosus
GTTGTAGACTCCGTCTCATGCTAGCACTAGAGTGAAAGCACCGCCAGCATTCAATATTGACCAAAACATCAGCCAGACAGCACAGGAACTGAGAGTCTGTGGTCACCACCTGCAGAAGCACTCCTTTACTGGGGGGTGTCTTGCTAATTGCCTATAACTTCTACCTGTTATCTATTCCATTCACACAACAGCATGAGAAGCTGATCGTCAATCAGTGTTGCTTCCAAAGTGAGCCGTTTGATTTCACAGAAGTGTGATTGACTTGGAGTTATTGTGTTGATTAAGTGTTCCCTTTATTTTTTGAGCAGTGTAGTTTCAGTTACTTTAAAGTTACAGTAACATAAAGCTACTTTATATACATCTAAGTGTGCTTCTGTGTGCATATATAGATAGGTATATGAAAAGTTTATTAAACAAAAAAAAAAAAAAGATCCATATAAAAAAAAAGTTGTTTTGTTCATTGTGCCTTCCAATTCATCTCAATCAAACTGCAGTTGGGTTCTTTTTTTGACATAAACAACAGGATTGTAAAAAAAGTGCAAATAAGCTCGCTCTCTCTCTCTCGCTATATATATATATATATATATACTCACCATCAGTTATTACATACTATCATATCACAAAGGGACAAAATGTGTGTAAAATGTCATGACTAAGTCCGGATCATCGTAACAGCTGCGCGCGTAAATCCAGGGCAGCTGGTCCCACCGTCACCATAGTTACAGAATCTGAGGTGATGATGTCACTGACCCACAGATGGTGTTTTGAAGCACTGATATCACTCACAGGAAACCCCTCACTCACAAAAGCAATCACTAACGCAACACTGAACAAGATTAAAAACTACTTTTAAATAATAGCATAAATATAGAATATTTGAATATTTCATTGGAATCAAGGTACAAACCTGTCACTGAGACCTTAACCTTCCAACAGACACTAAGATATGCATCTTTAAGGTACTGATATGTTCCATTTAGGGGTAAAGAAGGAACAAAGATGTAGATTTGACATGTTTTTCTTTACCTGCTAGTTTCTGCTTCAGCCACTAGATGACAGACTAAAGACACTGAAGTACATACTGATAGTCAACTCTTCCTTTGTGTGCTCAAGGGAACTGTAGGCCTAACCGCTGGATTGTGGTGGATGAACAATATTGGAAAAGATGATACATTAATGACATATGACACACTCACCAATGCTAAAAAATATTTAGTAGAGGCTACTAAAATCAGGAAATATCGGGATGTTTGGTATAAACTCTAAAAATAGAGATTGTTTCATAGAATCATCCATTACATGACAACCCAAGTTTATATTGGCAAAGATACACTTACAAGGAATTTGACTGCTTGGGTTGCTGCAAAAAAAAAAAAAAAAAAAAAAAAGTCAATGCCATAGCAATTACTGCAGATTTAATATAAGCAGCAACTGTATTAATATAAGAAATAACAAATATATATATAAAGTAAAGTAAAAATGTAAAATTAAAGCAATAGTTTTCCCAATTCCATATGGGAATTATTATTTTATACTTGGGGTGAATTAATTCAAAAGTAAAATGATCTAAACCAAACAGTGTTTCATTTAGTTATAACATTAAAATAAACTGCAAATATGTAATATTGCTGAAACATTGCATTAATAAGTGTCACTCATGAGAGCAAAATCTGACGTTCTCTATTTATATAGCTAAAGGTGAGGAACACACACACACACACACACTCACACACACGCATGTGTTTACTCTGTGCTCTCTTAACTGACTTCCTCAATTCTTTCTTTTCTGGCTCTTCCATATTCGGTCATGCAGCCTGTTGTGGGTCTCTGGGCAAATTCTTGGGCTGTTTGAGGCGTCTGTTGGGTTGAAACTGCTTGAGATCCAGCTATTATTATTTCAGTTTGATCAGTTGAAGACTGCAAGCTGCTCTTATGATTATGAATGTGAAACATGAATTAAATATTGATATAACTGTTGTTTCCATCCACTCATAACCTAACTTGTCATATGCATGCATTTGAGTTCTCAAGAGTTTCAACACAAGTTTGTTTATCAGTAGGTCTACATAATAGCTGTAGCTGTATCTGTCCCAGTACAAATGTTATGGCAATGCCATGACAAACAAAAATATACACTGTAAATGAATTCATTATATTGTATTGTTTCAGTACTGATTTTGTTGCTAATAAAGATTAAACTAGATCCTCACAAGGCCTCAAACAGATCCTAAACAGTGTTGAGCAATATTTAGAGCCAGCAGATCGCTTTGTTGCCCCCTGGCACTCAGAATTCTTTATCCTGAACAGTAGAATCAAGTTTCCTTTTTAGGGCATGAGAATGTATTACGTAATTTTGGAAGAACTCGCGTCTCTACAAAGGCAATGGGCGGTGCCTATCAGGAAGAATGACGTTTGCGCAAACCAATCGCATTCACGGGCGCGCCGGCGCTTGCTTTTTGATTGGTCGATGGAGAATATGCGTCACCAGAGAGGCTTGGGTTAAGTGCAATGTGGACAGCCGCGAATCGATTCTTTCGAACGAGTCAGTTCAAAGAGAGAGTTCGTCATCACGTATTCCTAGTGGTTTAAAGAGTTCACTGATATATGGATAATGGATAACGTCCAGTGCTTTAATCTGTATTGTTAAAAGTGCTATGTAAATAAAAGTGATTCATAGCGATTAATAGCAAAGCCTTTAGTGGCCTCTGCAATAAATTAATAAAAATGGCTAATCCTAGCACTTTGTTTTAGGCTAGGCTTGATCCTTGTCTGTGAAACCGGGGGTATATATAATAATATAAGTAGGCCTAGTGTGGTATAGCTTTTTCATAATAAACCTAATACTTTAACTACTGTGCTTTGGTAATATTGTAAATGACTTTATAGTAGTAGGCTAGTTACATTGAAAATATTTTATTACATTTTTATTATTTAACAATAGTTATAACACACACACAATTTTCATTTTAGTGAATAGATGTCAAATATGTTGTCATGTTCAGTGAGTTTTTGATTCGAAAAGCGCGATCAAATCTTTTCGCGAACTGGAGAGAATCGACTCCAACGAGCGATTCATTCGCGAGACGAGTCGCTTCCCACGATAGTTAGTTGGTTGCATGAAGGAGAGTCAGTGTGTTCTTGAGTGGGATAGTCTCGGCGCTCGGACACGGAGAGGGGAGTCTGGAAACACACTTGGAGCGAGAGTTTGCGTTCTCTTAAGTGCTCATCATGCCGGTGTTTCACACGAAGACGATAGAGAGTATCCTGGAGCCGGTGGCCCAGCAGATCTCTCATCTGGTCATCATGCATGAGGAGGGAGAGGTGGACGGGAAAGCCATCCCGGATCTCACCGCTCCCGTTGCCGCTGTGCAGGCGGCTGTCAGCAACCTGGTCCGGGTAAGACTTTCTCTCGGTTCTGAGCGCGAGTGCATGTTCAAAACTGTAAGGGTGGATGTAAACTATCGCTGTTTGATGTTAATGAATCGGTGAAAGTTTCCTGAAGTTCTCTGGCTCTGATCCAGACCGAGTTCCGCCTTTTCCTCTTGGATTTCGCCCTGCCCACTGAAACACCGCTGCGCCACGACGCGCCATTCAATTCATCTGATAGATCTGAGCCGAAAAAAGCCCAACTAGTCGTTTAGCTGATGATTGCATGTTCACTCCCCTTCAGGAACATGAGGTGAGCTGACTTGCTCAAGGTTACACAATGAAAGTAACGTTACACAAATCAAGTGATTCATTCTTAAAAAGAGAGGCGTACAAAGAAGTTTTAACATCGATGAAATCTTTGTTTTACAAGAAGGATAGTCTTTGATAAAAATGTGTGATGCATCAAGAAAAATGGTTCTTTGGGGAACCAAAACTGGTTCTTTTAGAGTCGTGTGGCTTGAACCCACATTCTTTCATGTAGAGGCTTTTTGCGCTTAGTCTCTTTAGACAGCCTCTGACTAACCTCAGATAACCACAGAGTCTACAGCGGCTCGTAGAGATGCTCAAACCACACGATTCTTTAACCTCTGCAGTCAGAACACTCGAAAAGGGCCAAGTTTCCCCCTGGAATTGATTTCAGGGACATTATTTTTATACATGTAAACAATTACTAATTATATATTTTGTTTTTTGTTTATGTGTGTGTGAGTGTGTGTGTATATATTAGTGCTGTCAAATATTTATGATTTATATAAATACACACGCATGTATATATTTCAGAGAAATATTATTTAATATTTATATTTAATTTGTATATTAAATATAAATTATACAATTAAATTAAATTATAAATTATGTGAGTATAAATATAGATATCACATTAAATGAATATAGACACATATAGGAGAAATGTATTTTTATTTGTTATTATGAAATAAAATATTTTTAAACGTGCATAATGTTAATAATTTTCAATATTAAAACCTTAACTAATATGCAATTATATTTACAAATTTTATTTTTTTTTACCCTATAATAACAAAGATAAAAAAAAAAAGATGTATATAAAATGTAATTGTTTAGATGCATTTATTTAAAAGAAAGTGTGATCTAAATGTTTTTGAATTTATATAAAATACAATATTTAATCAAATAAATACTGTTTTATTATATATATATATGTAATATTTGATGATATATAATATAATAAAATAATTGTTGTTACTTTCAGTTGCGATAACTTCTACTTAATGTCTGACTGTGGTTTTCACGTCATGACAGATCTGATCTTCTGTCAGTCTCTCCAGTCTCAACAGAGGAAGAGTTATGGTCTGTTCTGGAGAGATTCAGCAGAAGAGCTCCTATCAGCTGTCTGCCGGCGTGTGTGTGTGTGTGTTCACCTAAAACAGAAACAAAACCTTCAGAAGCCTGTAAATTCATCAACACACTGCTGCTCTTCAGCTATTCTTAGCAGTTGTCCAGAGTTAACTGTAGGCTCCTGAAATAACACAGACGCTGGTTTTTGTTCCTGACTTGAGTCTGTGAGACGCTGAGAAGCTGAGGCTTGACAAAGATTAGTTCATGTGTTGCCTAGGCATCTAGAGGTGTCTCAATCTGTGTCTAATGCTTGTGTAAATGTGACCCCACCCTCTCGAACACTTCCTGTCTGTGCAGCTTTAAAGGATGTTGATTTCTAAAAAATCGCACGTCGTTGTGGTCTCTAAAGTCAATTTAGTTTTTGTCTCCAGATTATCTGAGATTGTCACGAGGTCAGTAGTGCAGTGTTGACGCTTTATTCAGATCATCCTCACGACTGAACAGTTCCTGTCTTATTTCTCTTTTCTCTCTTCTATATTTCTCATCTTCCTTCCTCTTTACTGTATTTGTCTTCCTCTATTTATTAATGTGTGTAATTTGGTTTGTTGGTGGTGTTTAGTGTAGTTTCGGGGGCGTTTTCATGTTTCATCAGACCAAGCTGAGTTTAATTAAATTTTTCCTACTTTTTCTGTGGAATGAGAACATCATCAGTCATGAAGAAAGGCATGGGGCTGCGAATTAAATTCAATAAAACTTTAACATCCGTTTTTATTTTTAGCAGTCAACAATAATAAAATAAAAATACAAAACGTAATTGCTTACAAATATTAATTGTACTATTTTAAAAAGTAAAATATAATAATAATATAATACTAATAATTTTAAATATTAAATAAATGATATGTAATTAAAATCTGCAGTTATGTTTACAAATATAACATTGTTTTTGCTCAATATAAGCACAATAAAACAAAAAATTGTATACATATAATAAAAAAATAATAGTTTGAAACATTATTTTAAAATTTCTAATTTTAACAAAATTATTCAAACAGTAACTGTGATTTTTTTTTAATTTTTTTATAAAAACGTGTTTAATTATATGAATTTTTTTATATGTATTTTATATATACATTTTGCAATTATGCTTACAAATATTACATAATAATCTTTCCTTTTATCAATCCAAGTACAATAATAAATAAAACTTGAAAATATTTAAATTAATTTAAAATAAAGTAATGACGCAATATATTATTTTTAAATATTAAATTATCAATGAAATCTGTACAATTAATAAAATGTAATCATTTAAAAGCATGAACTAAAAATTAAAATCAAATACTTAAATTCATTCTGTCATTCTGAATGAGTTTCTCCAGGTTCTTATATCTTTTAATCTTGAAGTCAGTAAGTTTAGGATCTAAATATGACATCCTCACATTGTGTGTATGTTTTGCGTAATCGCTCATATTTTGTGGTCAGTGCTGGGAATCTTCTTTAGGCTCGCTGTCTTGAGTTGAACATTTCTCAAGACCACACTGAAGAAATCCTCCTCCCTTCACTACAGGAGAAGCGTTTGGATTAATGTGGCAGTATTACTGCTGCTGAAGGTCATGAACTCCTTCAGCTCTTAATTTAGGAGATTTCTTTCAGAAGAAAGAATTTGATCTGCATTTTTTACACAGGCACCAAAGGAGAAGGGAGTTGTTTACTTCCTCTCCATTTGTTCTTGTTCCAGCTGAAAACAACACGGTTTAATCGCAGGAGATCTTGGACGTGATTCTCTTTCTAGAAAGCTTCTGCAAGGAGTTGCTCTTTAGTCTGAAATGTGATCTTTCACAGCATCAGCTCAAACACACGACTCTCAGCACATCTTCAACAGAATCATCTCAGGTGTGAAAGATGCCACAAATCAGTTTTTTTATTATGAACATTTTATTTTAATCATTGCAAGAAAATCCAGAAAAAATAAGTTTTCAGTTTTATTTTCTTCATTTTTGGATTCTGTTTTAACAGATTCAATATTTTTATTCAATAGACATGTCTAATGAAGGTTTATAGTTTCAGAAGAGATCTGAGGAGGTCTCTCTGGCTCATGGCTCTCTCTGTAATGGACGAGGAAGCTCAGGATTCTAATGTTCCAGCAGACGTTCAGAGCTGAGAGAGAAGAGAGGGTTTACTGTTCCTCAGGGTTGTTTGTGTGTTTCGGACAGATATACAGTCTCTCTCCAGACGGGAGCGTTTATCATCAGCCCGTAGCTGGGGGAATACAGTTTAATTACATGCTGAGATAATGTGTCCTAAATAACCCTTTAAGAGGAACGTCAGGACTGGAAACGAGAGCAGAGTTTTCATATCCATCACTGAGGGTTGGGTGCCAGGTATTCGGTTGCATTTATTTGAGGAAAAGACTGGATTATGTGATGGTTAGTGAGCATGGCTGGGGGTTGTGAGCTTGAATAAACCTGTCGAGATTGAAACTGGTGACAGGATTACTCAGAGTCTGGTTAAAGATTGACTTCTTGTTTGTGTGAAGCGCCTTGATTTCTTTAAGAGCTGTTATTAAAAAGAGGATATATGAATCCGTGTTTATAATCCTTGAGAAGTTGCTGATATCTTAAAAGCGGAAGGATTGCGTCACATGCTTTTACATGCTTATGTATGATGCAATTAAAACCTACAGTACAGTAATAGTTCAGCCAAAACTGTACATTTGCTGGAAATGTATTTACTCACAGGTCTGAGATTAGAATGAGTTTGTTTCTTCATTAGGTTTGAAGAAATGTAGCATTGCATCACTGTCTCGGCAATTGATGTGAATGGGTGCCATCAGAATGAGAGTCTGATAAAAACATCACAGTAATCCACAGCACTCCAGTCCATTAGTAAACACCTGGAGAAGACTAATTCAGCATTAAGACGTTGAAAAAGGTCCATAATAACACTTCCTGCAGGGAAAAAGTGCATCTCCTGTTGTCTCAGTTTGTTATAAGCTGTTTTGGCTTGGAATCAATGCTTGATTCTCTCCTCATTTCCATTATTATAGATTATTGAATCATATTTTAGCCAGAAGTTAACGTTTGATATGTTTCAATAATGGATTTGTTTCAGCTTTTGTCTTCTCCAGATGGGGTTGTAAAATTAAACATTCCTGCATTGTATTTATTTCAATAAATTGTATATATTTTTATTAGTTAATAAATATGAATATTTTTTTTTTTTACTGAATGTAAATGTATTATAATGAGTTAAAATAAAAGTTAATAATTTAACTTAAAACTAAAGAATTGAAAATTATTTTTAATAATTTAAAATAAATGTTAATGTAATTATTTTAAATTAATTGTTTTTTGTTTATTTTGATTATTTACTTTTAATTTACTTCATCATAATACATTTAAAATTTATTTAAAATAATTTATTTATTTTAATTCATTAATTATTGATAACTTCTGGACTGGAGTGCTGTGGATTATTGTGATGTTTTTGGACTCTCATTCTGACGGCACCCATTCGCTGCAGAGCAAGAAGAGGAACTCTAATCTAATCAAACTAACAATTTCCTCCATGATAAGAGTTTTCTCTAGTCTCTTTTTACTCTGAATGCAAGTATTTTTATGGTATTCGGTGCTATAATAGCTCAATTTTAAACTAAGATGGTTGTGGATGATTGTCTTATTCAATAGAGTGGAGCACGGGAGCGGTGTGTGTGTGAGCTCTTCTGCTCTGAGGGCTCTTCTCAGTGTGTCTGTGTAGAGCATTGAGAAGCGTGTACAAAGAGCCATCTGTTATCCGCACGGCAGCAGACCGTCCTCGCATTTCCGCCGCTGGACCGACCGTCAGTGTTCAGGACTCTGCATGAAGCCTTTTATCAGTCGCTCTGAGTGTGTTCGGAGCTGACAGCGTTATATAGACTCTTACAGGAAGTGACTTCACCGTTAAGTGATGTTTCGGCGTGAAAGCCTTCAGTGCTGCAGGATGCATCAGGCCTTCATTAACAGTTCAGTCCATCTTCATGTCGTCCCAAACCTGTGTGAGCGTCTCTCTTCAGTGGAAAACAAAAGGGGATGTTTTTTTTATTGTCGTAATGAAGCTGTCGAGTTCCAAAAATGATGGAAACAGCAGCGTGGAAGTAGTTCACTTGACTCATGCGCTGTATTAAAGTCGTGCCATTGCTGTGTTTGAAGAACAGAGTCAAACTTCACTGAAAATATGTTGTTGAGTTTGACATCATTGAAAAGAATAAATGATTTCAAATAATGCTTTAATCATCTTGGAAGTGAACATTAGTGCACACATGATTTATGAATTCATTCATCACTCCTTTTAAATTCCTGCATTGCATTTATTTTAACTGATTTACATTTTTTATAAGTTAATTATTTTAAGTTAAATTATTTAAAATGACTTGATGATTAATTTTAATGAACTATTTTGGATTTATTTCAATTATTCAAAATATGTTTTGTTTGTTTTAATTATTTACTTGCATTTTAATGAATTATAATACATTTATATTTCAATTTTTTTTAATTATTTATATATTTTTTCTTCATAAATTTTAATAATTATTTTTATTATTTTACATTTATTTTAATTGGTTTATTTTAATTATTTGCATTAATTATTTAAAATTATTTGAATGTTTTTTTTATTTATGACCTCTTATTTTACTTCTGTGTTCCACAGAAAACAGCCAACACTTTAATTTTTAGTTGGACTATCTCTTTAAAGCAGTGCAGGAACCTGTTCTTACCTGTTTGATAGGAACGCTGTAACCTGACATCAGTGTGTGTGTGTGTGTGTTTAAACACAAACGGCTGGTATGTGAGTGGTGTGAACTGCCAGGCAGCCGTCACCGTTTCTATTTTAACTGAGCAGCCCGTACAGAAGAACACACTGCTCTCTTTTGTGAGGAAACACAGAAAGAATGAGTGGAAAAACAGAGGAATGTTCTCTGATCCAGCGTCATCCGAGTCGTCTGAACATGAAGCCTACGGTTAAACAGAGTTATGATTATTTGTGGCATTACAGTTCCTCTCTCTCTAAATAAAGCTCTCACATCACTTGTGCTTCAGACAGAAGTGATTGCTCAAATTGTGTTATAGATTAAACTGAAAGATGGACCTGAGCCTAATCTCCTGTAGAGACCAGAATAACACAGAGAAGTGAAACAGGACTTCTGCAGAAATAAACTAGTAGACCTGAGCACTGCTGGTTTAGCTGCATCATGTTAAAATCACATCAGTGAGCTAATTTTGGGAGAAAACGGATAAACGTGGCCTTGAGTTTCACCATATTGTGAACCCACAGATGCTGGAGACCAACCAAACATGAAGTCATGACAGCAGACCTGCTCGAGTGTGTGTGTGTGTGTGTGATGATCTGGAATCAAACACTGACTCACAGACGTGGAAATGTTGAAATGAAAGGACCTGCTGAGCTGATGAGAGACGAGCCGTCATTATGGTCGCGAGCTGTTATTTTCTACTTTGCTTGAGAGACTTAAATCAGTGTAATTATTGACTTGATTATATAAAGATACAAATTGACCGTTATTTAGTTGCTATAAATGTGTGTTTTAATTATAATCATTATTTATTTATTTATTTATTTATTTATTATTCGTTTCTTTTTTATTTTTGTGCTTATGAAAGAACATTTTTGGAAATGGTTCAGTATAAATTTTTTGGGGTTGCACAGAACAAATAAAGTCAAACATTATGGAAATGAAACTTCATTATTGAGCATGAAATTATTTTAATGTATGAAAAAGCAATGCGGCTGCTTGCCCGAACACCTCTGATGATGAATAAAACGGATCTGAATCACTTGATGAATCAAACTCATCAAGTTCAGCTGATTTATTTATTTACTTGTTTATTTATTAAGAGACAGCCTTCTGGAAATTTTACAAAAAATTCCTTTGGCTTTGCACCAAAGAAATAAAGTCCTATGTTCTACAACACAAACGTGCCATGCTCTTGTGCGTTTCTGTTCAGATGAGCCTCATGTTTGAGAGTGTGTGATGATTCTGTGTGTGTGTGTGTGTGTGTGTGTGTGTAGTGTATTTACTGTGTGTTTTGTGTGTGTTCAATACAGGTGGGCAAAGAGACTGTTCAGACCACAGAGGATGCCATCATGAGGAGAGACATGCCGCCTGCCTTTATAAAGTAAGACACACACACACACCTTCTGTTGAAGGTAAAGGTCATGGAAGGCATGTTAAGTGTGTGGTCGTGTGTGAATAATGGCACTGTTTTGTCTGCATCAGCCTTTTGTTTTAAATGAAAATGTGTTTGTACCAGCAGCTTCAAACCTCTAAACATGAATGAATGCATGAATGAAAAGGGACTTTCTTCCAGCTAATTGAGTGTGTGTGTGTGTGCTGAGGGAGGAAGTGCTCTAATGCAGGTGTGTTGACTAATAAATCAGGTGTGGACATGCTGGAGCAGCTGCGCTCATGAACAAACACAGCTACACCTCCTGAGAGGAGCAATAATATCTGCTTTACTCCTGAATTGTGAAACATAGTAGCGTAGATGATTCAGAGTTATTAGTGTTGTTCAGTATAAATGCCTGCTGGATGGGCTTTGCACCTGCATACGAACCGGAGTTGTTCGTTTTAAATGACGTCGAAATGCAACAATGTATCGAATGTCCGCATTTCATCACTGCTCATTTGCTTAAAAATTGTGTTCTACTTAAAGGGACAGCTCACCCAAAAAAGCCACGTCATTCTAAACTCGTTTGACACGAAAAAGACATTTTATAATGTATTCGTTGGTCGTTTGCTTTCTTTAAAAATGGAGACTGACACTTTTAAGATTCAAAAAGACTCATAATCAATAGTCCCAAGTCTTTTTTTTTTTTTTTTTTTTTAAAAACGGATAAAAAAAAAATAAAAAAAAAATCAAATATAACCGTATTTTAATCTTCTAAAATAATACTAATAATCTTCATCTTTAGGGGGATGTGCATTCTACAAAACGCATGATTCAAATGAAACAAAGAATCAATACTTCGCTACTAAACCCCTTCAAATCACCAAGTCCCGATGAAAATAAGAAAATCTATCCATCAGGGTGAAGGTCTCTGAGGAACACAGCCCAGCAGCTGTGTGCACAAACATCTGCTGTTTAGAGAATAAATAAATGAAATCAAACAGGAAATAGCTGAAAATCTCCTGAACCTCAAAGGAAAAGTTCACCCAAAAAAGAAAATGCCATCATGTACTCATCCTCGAGTACTTCCAAACCCTTATGAATATATCTTCCTTTGTGTTCGGCAGAAAGAGATTCCTACAGGTTTGGACTCGAGGGTGAGAAAATGATGGCAGAATTGTCATTTCTTTAAACCGTCTCCAGACCGGCAGGACTGCTTTATCTGATGCAGTCTGACGCTGCTGATCTCCGAGCTTACAGACATGCTGTTTCTGTGTCTGCTTTGAGCTGTTTCCGCAGACATTGTGCTCAAACATGATTTGTTTACAATAACGATGTGCTCGATGAGTCTGAAAGCCTTTAGCTTGTGGTCGAGCTGCGGACGGGACGCTTTGAGTCATATGTGGATCGATTCTGCTGCGCTCAGATCCCTGACTCAGGAGGAACGTATGGATTACTGGAAACACTGACGCACGTAATGGACAACCTGTGTTCCCTCTAAATACAGTGTGTGTTCGTGTGTGGCCTGGTGTGGAGTAAAATTCATATTCATTACTGCAGCCTTCACACACAGTCGTGACCTTGCTGTCCTGTCTCTCTCACACACACACAGCTGTGGTCTGTCCTGCCACAGAGAAATATGACACCGGTCTCCATTCTGCAACTACAACAAAACCCTCCTGATGACAGTCGGACACAGATGAATAGGGCATGAGTGTGTGTGTGTTGTGGGAATTGGGGCCTAATACGTCACTCCTATGTGATTTAAAGCTGCTGACAGTGGAAAAGCGTGCATGTGGAGTGACTGACAAAAAAACCCAAAAATACATACTACACAGGATCAGAATTCTTAATGCATACTGAAATTTCAGCCTTGGTTTTTGTTTGCATCCATCGTGAAAATGTAAGCATGAGGTTGTCTGTGATGATCTACATTGTGCTGTTGCAGGTATCTGACACAGAGGTGATGTTATCTGGTTGACACAGATGAGGTTTTGTGAAATCACATTGAATGTGTTTGTGATTTGAAAGTGCTGAGAGTTGCAAAACAATCTGTAATCATTTGCATAGTCCTGCCGTTGTTTATTAATTCATGCGGCATAGGTGCATACTTTGTTTGTTTTTAATTGAAAAATAAATCACATTTTAAATATTTACAATAAAATATTCAAATATTTCTGAGAGATATGCATAGTGACTACACTGCTGTTAACAAGTGAAGTCATTTCTTTTTGAAGAACTGCATGATTTTATCTGTCAAGGATGCAATTAATTGACCGATAGTGACACTAAAGAGATTTCTAACGTTACAAATGTCAAACAGATTGTGCTCTTCTGAACTTTATAAATAAGAAAGGCGCTAACTAAGCCTTTTCTTTTGTCGTGTTCTTCTCTGTAGGGTAGAGAACGCCTGCACTAAACTGGTTCAGGCGGCTCAGATGCTGAAGGCCGACCCGTATTCTGTCCAAGCCAGAGATTATCTGATCGACGGCTCGCGCGGGATCCTGTCGGGAACCTCCGACCTGCTCCTGACATTCGATGAGGCCGAGGTCTGATGCATTACAAACCCTTTATGGCTTTATTTCTGCGGGTGCATTGAGATCTGACAGAGCGTTTGCTGTTTTCCCTGCTCTCAGGTTCGTAAGATCATCCGTGTGTGTAAAGGCATTCTGGAGTATCTGACCGTGGCCGAGGTGGTGGAGTCCATGGAGGACCTGATCACCTACACCAAGAACCTGGGACCAGGTATTTTACTGTTAAAAGTACATCATTATATGCAGTTATGTGGAGCAGCATTTGGACCAATAAGATTTCACTGTGGGCGGGGCCAGACTTTTTTCAGACCGTTTCATTTTCTTATTTATTCTTATTTATTATTTTATATACTTTTTATAATTATTATAAAAAATTATATTAAACAAATTTTTTTATTGTTCAAATTATGATTTGTTGGATTTGTGAAGTGCATCTAGATTAATAGTTTCTTTTAGCAAAGAAAATAAAATGTAAAAAAAAAAAAAAAATAGTATTTAAAATATTTCTAGGAAATATAGATAAGCTACTGATAAAATGAGATAAGAAAATAATAAATAATATTTAAAATATTTGCAATAAAATCTGCAAATATTTCTAGGAAATACAAATAAAAATACACTACCATTAAAGTGTAAATGTTTTGTAAAGAAACGAATACTTTTAGTAATCAAGGATGTATTAAACTGATGAAAAAGTTACAGCAAACACATTTATAATAGTACAAAACATATATCATTTCTGTTTAATGCTTCGTCATGTTGCATCGTGTGTGTTTTGCGTCTACAGCTGATTTGCTCATCATTTTTTCTTCTCTTCTGTTCTGTTCACGTTTATTTTTTCTGGCTTTGTGAAGTGATCCTGAGTGGTGCTATTATTAGTCAGCATGCTACTTTGGTCAATCAGATCAAATCGGCTCATATTTGCCTGTATTTGCGTTCACAGGCATGACGAAGATGGCCAAGATGATAGACGAGCGGCAGCAGGAGTTAACTCATCAGGAGCACAGAGTCATGCTGGTCAACTCCATGAACACCGTCAAAGAGCTGCTGCCCGTTCTCATCTCAGGTCTGACCCGACAAATTCATACTTTTAATCATCAAGGATGCGTTGAATTGCTCTAAACTGACAGTAAAGGCATTTATAATATTACAGAAGATTTCTATTTGAAATACATGCTATTTTAATAGATAAAACAGCTTTTTCAAATAGTGATAATATTTCATAATTTTCACAGTATTTTTTTAATGTAGAACTTCTCTGTTGGTGTCTCGCGCAGGTATCAAGATCTTCGTAACGACCAAGACGTCTCAGGGTAAAGGTGTGGAGGAGGCCCTGAAGAACAGGAACTTCACGGTGGAGAAGATGAGCACAGAAATCAATGAAATCATCCGCGTGCTGCAGCTCACGTCCTGGGACGAGGACGCCTGGGCCAATAAGGTGTGTGAGGGGGCAAAGGTCACGGTGTCTTCATGTGCATGCAGGGCAAAAAACCCGCCTCGTAAAACGCTGTTTACTGTTCGCTCACACGCATGCACGGATCTGTGCCGCTATAATATTCATTACACACATTACTCAGCATGCATGCATGCATACGCCTTCGAGTGTTGAAAAACAAATTGCTAAGTTTGAAGGTGAAGTGTGTGTGTTTGTACCGTGCATTGGTTTGTTGAGCTGGTTTCAGGTTTTCTGAGTTTTTGGCTGGAAGAGGCATGTGCAAACTATAACAAGGTTCATGACTTTTGGACTGCAGATGCATTGGAAATGAAGTTTGTTTGTTGCTTTTCGCTCACTTGTAAGAGTAAAGATGATGCGGTTTAACAGTTTTGGGAATGAATTTGTCGTAGGAACGTTGCTTCTCTTATTACATGCATGGAAATATCAACATATCACAGCTTCTGGAATCGGTATGAATCAGTTTCACAAAAACATTACACCCCCCAAAAAAAAAAATCCTAAAACAGAATATATATCTTGAAGAAATGGAAGAATGTTTTCAAGATTTTAGGCATTGTGACAATAATCATGCATATGACAATACTGTTATTTATTTATATTATTCAATCATTTTAATTAAATTAAAGAGCATTTTTATTACCATAATTACCTATATTAACATTATAGTCTTAAGGGTTTTCTTTTGTAATTATATATGTTTTTATATAGTTTTATGTGGTAGAGTAATAATAATGTGGAAAAATAATGTGAATGTTTGTATAATAAATATATTAAATATAATTAAAAAAAATAGATTTTATGCATGAAACAATTAATTAAAATTAAGCAATTTTTCTACCGTCATGTGGAAAAAAAAAATTGTAGTTTACAATATATTCATGATTTTTTTTTTTATAAGTGTTTACAGTAAAATGTATTTATTTCATCAGCATTTATTAGCATTAAACATATTTAAGTATTAATTTTATTATTTAATATAATTATAAAAATATAAATAATGTCAATTCTAAAATAGGCTTATAATCTATTTTTCTTTGCTTGGAGGTTTTGTGAGATTGATTCATGTGTTTTGGGGAAGTTTGAGGTGAAAGGTTAAAGCTTTAGTGAGAAATAGGCTTGTGTTTGTGATTTTATTCCTAGATTTGATTTGCTCTTGTCTCTCGGTGCTATCTATCAGTGGTTCTTGTTAAATGTGTGCTCTGTCTCTCCTCTCTGGGTTTGTTTCGGTCCCGCTGTAGAAGGTAAGGATCTGTGTTCATGCATCTCTCTCTCGCTGTGCGCTCGGCATGATGGGATATGGAGTGAAGTGATTGCTGCCGTCGCTCGTGTGTGTGTGTGATGCTAACAGAGAAACACACGCAGCTTTAGATGATTCAAGTTTATTTCTAAAGTGCTTTTCACGATACAAATCATTGCAAAGCAGCTTGACCGATAACTTTCAACAGTATAGTTAGCGTTAGCTCATCAGTGGTGATTGTCAAGGTGATTTCACATGTTTTGCTTTTCGTTCACTGAAATTAAAAACTTCCCGTTCCAGCATCAGCTCGTCTAAAATAATAATTAAAAAGAATGAGCATCTGGGAATGCATTGACTTGTTTATTTTGTAGGTGATAACCAGTGCAGTGCTTGTTTATGCTCAGCGAGGATGATCAAAATTAAAAAAGTCAAATATTAGTATGATTTTTCTATATGAATATCTATTATTATGTCATTTATTTCAATGCATTTTCAGCATTATTAGATAATGAAATATTAGACAAAAATCTAGCATAAGCTGATGATTTAATGCTGGAGAAGGAAGTGGATGTTTGTCACTGATGACTCTGTTTAATGTCCTTCTGTAATGTGTGTGTGTGTGTGTGTGTGTGTGTGTGTGTGTGTGTGTGTGAATGCTCAACACTACAAAATAATCATTTAAAACTAATATTGTCAGTATGACGTGTGAATAATCTAAACTGATCTGGTTCGGTCATTTCCTATCGTCTTTTTGTACCTGTTAAAAAGCTGCTTGAACCAGGCCAATGTGGTTTTCCGTCCTCAGCTGGTTTTATGTGGTCTCTCAGCCCACAGGCCCTCTTAAGATCAGCTTGATGAGAGCAGAACACCACCGAAGTTGTGTTTTTTGTTTGTTCGGTTGGTTTTTAAGGAGGGTGCAATCAGGAACTGTGAGTACAGACTAAAAGAAACAAGCCTAGACACAGATAAAGTGTAGTGGAGGTTTGAGAAGAGCCTAAGACAGTGTGCGTGACAGATGTGTTTGTGGGTTCGACGCTGAGTGTTAAACGGTTGATCTCAGAGGAAGCTGATCTGAAGTGATGCTACAACATGTTACACCATCAGCTTCAGTGTCTCAGAATAAATCTCACTGAATGTTTGAATATGTGTTAAATTACACTTTAGCTTGTGTGTGTGTGTGTGTGTGTGTGTATCTCCTGTGATGACAAACTGTGTCAGCTTTAGAAAACAGCAGCTGATGACTCCCTTAACCAAAAAAGGACATGCCACAAACTCTATCTCTGTCTCTCACTCACTCTGTTTCAGCTCAGTTCAGTGAATTCATTCCAGTTCCGTTTGGTCAATGATTTACTAGTCGTCACATAAACATCTATCTTCAGTAACAACTATTACACTTACACAGCAAGTCAAAGATCATTATATTTCATTTTATTTCATTTACAAATAAATAATTAAATTCAGTAATAATAATTCATTTGGATTATGTAATTTATTCATACACTTTCATTAAGAATGAGCATTTATAAGCATTATAATGTATTAACATTGATTAAAATGCAATTATATAAATAATAAAATAAATATTTCAATATAACATTTGCAAAAACCTTTGTAAGAATTTAAAAGATTTTAAAATGTTATTTAATTGTGCAATGCATTTAATCTCCGTCAAATTGCTGTTGGGTTATTTTGATTATAGATATTTAATTTTAATGTAATTATAATAAAATTATACATTTAATTAATGTATTATAAAAGAGCTTTCAATGTAATTGTATTATAAATAATGTAATTTTAATGTTTAATTTTATTTTTACATTGATTAAAAAATAATTACATAAAGTGTAATATAAATATAATTTTTTTTTATTGCAGTTGGGTTGTTTTAATAAACATAAACACAAATAAAACATCATAAACATTTCGTTGTTTTTGCAAATTAAATGGAAAAAAAATGGTCTGTTCACAAATTAACTTTTTTATTTATAAAATATTTTTTTAATTGTATTTCTAGTAGATTTAGAATTTATATGTGAATAATGTTGAGTTAAATTGTATAAATTGTTATCGGAGTTTTTTAAACACTGATTTGTTGCATGCAACAAAAAAAAAAAGGAAATTATTGGATTTGTTGCAGACTGAGAAGTTTCATAAAAAATTATTTAATTATTATATGAATTTTTTAAAATCTAATTTAGGTTAATTATTTAATTTATTATTTGTAATGTTATTATAATCAGTTTCACGTGTGAGTGGAAAATAATGGATTTGTGTATGAATGCAGACTGAGGAGTTCAGTGAGGTCGTATCTATTAATAAATCACACAGACAACTGACAAAATAACTCCACACACACACACACACACACACACACACACACACACTCAGACACACACACACAGACGCGACAGAGCATCATCCAGACGTCCTGATGTGAGATGTAATGTGTGTGTCCGTGTGTTTTATTTTGTGGACATGGTTTGCAGGACACAGAGGCTATGAAGAGAGCACTGGCTCTGATCGACTCCAAAATGGCGCAGGCCAAGAACTGGCTCCGAGACCCTCACGCCCAGCCAGGTACTTCCAGGAGAAACGTCTGCTAAAATAATCCGAGCAGTACAAAGACGATGAGAGTCATGTTTACTGGTGCTGTGCCGCTGCAGGTGACCCGGGCGAGCAGGCCATCCGTCAGATCCTGGACGAAGCGGGTAAAGTCAGTGAACTCTGCGCTGGGAAAGAGAGACGAGACATCATGGGAACGGCCAAAGCGCTTGGACAACTTACTGAGCAGGTGTCCGAGCTGCGGGCCAGGTACTGAGCTCCAGATATTTGATTTGATTTTATTATTTGTTTTTTTTTTTATATTTCATTTCATTTTATTATTTTATTTATTATTATTTATTTATTTATTTATTTTTACTGTAAACCAAGGTTAAAGTGTGTGTGTGTGTGCGTTATGCGTGTGGATCGATCACTGTCAGTGATGGGTCACCCAAACGAGCGTTTACATCCGAGAAAACCTGACTCATAGATCACATCAGATTTTCTTCCCGGTCGTCTGATTAAAAGCAGCTGTCTGATATTACCCATAATCCTCTTAAACCCCATTTTCCATCTCTGCTGGGAAATTGCTGTGCTGCTCATGTCTAAATCTAGACTTTTAATTAAAAAGTAATGTAAAAAATGTGTGCTTAAATAAAAAAACACATGTTTTTTTAAATAAAAATTTTATGAGAAATTGTATTAAAAATATTTTTATAGTCATTTATTTTTTAAGTGTTTTTTATTTATCGAAGGTAATATTCAAAATATTTGCTTATTAATTTTATAAAAAAAAATGATGACAATAGTGGTTTCTATATTGTTTATTAAATATCAGATAAAAATATTTACCATTAAATTTATTTATTAAACAATAGTAAAAGTATGTGCAAATATTTAAATCAAATGTAATAATTAATTGCGTTGAAAAACCTTTTACAAATATAATATATAAATAATATAATATAATAATATATAATATAATAATATTTAATAAAATTAAATTAAATATATCAAAATATTTGGATTGTAAATAATATTTAAACAACTGTTCAAGTATGGTTTATAATTATATAAAAATATTTACAGAAATAATACTAATGTAATTAAATATTGTAATTGTCAAAGATATAAAAAAATCAAATACAATTTATTTTTTTATTTCAACAGTTTTTATAGCAAAATTGTTTAATATTTCTGCATATTTTATATTAACAATAAAAAAGTATTCAAATATATTACAAATATTTGCTTATTAAATGTTTTCAAAAATAATATAATAGACATGTTTAAATATTTTTTGTACATTATGGTCAAAACATATTTTTGTCAAAATGATACAAACATTTTTACATTTAATATTTTATACAATTTGCATGCTGCACGGTTTAAATCGATTCAAGTGCATTCGTCCGTAATCCTTTGTCACGTGTGTGAAGTGTTTTTGATGTGTGTGTCCTGCGCAGGGGTCAGGGAGCGAGTCCGGTGGCCATGCAGAAAGCCCAGCAGGTGTCTCAGGGCCTGGACGTCCTAACAGGGAAAGTGGAAAATGCAGCACGTAAACTGGAGGCCATGACCGGCTCCAAACAAGCCATTGCCAAGAGGATAGACGCCGCTCAGGTGAGCCTGCTGCTCAGTGAATGGTTCAAGAATCCATAAAACACATGTCTAGACTGTTTTCCGATGCTGGTTGATTATATTAAACCAATTGAATAATTATAATTAAGCATAATTTGCATATTTCTAGAGTGTTTTTTGTGAGTGTGCTGGTGTTTTGTGAACGGCAGAACTGGCTGGCGGATCCTCACGGCGGTCCGGAGGGAGAGGAGAACATTAGAGCTCTTCTGGGAGAAGCCAGGAAGATTGCGGATCTCTGCGAAGATCCCAAGGAGCGAGAGGATATCCTGCGCAGCATGGGCGAGATTGCCGGCCTCACCGCCAAGCTCTCCGAGCTCAAGAGAGCGTACGTATCTCTCAACATCTCCACGTCTTGGCTGGAATCCTTGGAATATTAGCGTGTCTTTCCGTTCCTGCCCACGCAAGGAATCCCGCTTCTCATTGTTCCACTGTTTGGCGGTAGTTTAGCAACGCTTGTAATGATTGTGTGGGTATGATGTGTGTTTTTCTGCACTCATCTCAGGGACTTAAGAAAGCTAGTGGACTTCATCTAGTTTGCTTGTTCATAAGTGACTCAAAAAAAGCATCTGGCAAAATCCTGGCAAACTAGACATTAATCCTCTTTCAGCTAGGATTTAGGTCCTTTTTCAGGTCGATTAAAATCAGCTGTGATGAACATTTATAATGAATGAGATTATGTCGAAGTCCGCTGTTCTTGAAATTAAGACTAAATATTACATTAAAATAAAATAAAATATGAAAAGTATTATTAAATACTCTTTTTACAGTAAAATAAATTATGTATTTAAATTCAGTCATTTTAATTATTTATCTTAATATTGATATTATTAAAACTGTTTTATTTTACATTTCAGAATTATTATTATTAATAAACTTTTATAAAATTAAAAAAAAGTATTAAAAAAAAATATATATATATAAATAAATAAATAAA
>JAUMHQ010000069.1:18278242-18296250 GCA_032361165.1 Enteromius paludinosus
AATAAATAAATATATATATATATATATATATAATTGTTTATTTGACCATATAGGAATGTTTCTTTAATTTGTATATTATTGGAATAAGATATTAATTTTTTTTTTTTTCATTTTATTTTACAGCACAATAATATAATCATAATGTATTTTATCATATTTTAAATTTCATAATTTTAATTAAATAAAACATTAATATAATAATGTTAATTTTTGTTGTTGTTAATATTATTATTTTTTAAATATTATAATTACAAACTATTTTAATAATAATTATAAATATTTATGTGTATGGAAATACAAATCTAGGATGGCTAAAAAAGAAAAAAAGATTATGCCTAGTCCTGCTTGCATGTGTCTATAGTGGATCATGTGATATCATGTTATATTAGTTTCAATATTAAATTGTCTAATATTAGATCTAATTAGATGAATTCTACATGATCTAAATCACTGGGCTCAAACTCAATCCCTGGAGGGCCACGGTTTAGCTCTTAATCAAACACATCTGATCCAGATTAGCATCACTAGAAACGTGGCCTGAACGGAGTTTGAGACCTCTGCTCTAAACGATCTCTGTCTGGTGTGTTTTCAGAGGTAAGGGCGACACCCCTGAGGCTCGAGCGCTAGCCAAGCAGATCGCCACAGCCCTGCAGAACCTCCAGTCCAAAACCAGCAAGGCGGTGGCCAACACTTGTCCGGTCAAAGCAGCTGTTCACCTGGAGGGGAAGATGGAACAGGCTCAGCGCTGGATGGACAACCCCTCGCTGGACGACAGCGGCGTCGGTCAGCACTCTCTCTCTGTGTCTCTCTCTCCCTCTCTCTCTATCTCTCTCATCGCTGACCTCTTCACCTCTGTGTGTGTGTGTGCAGGTCAGGCTGCGATCCGCGGGTTGGTGGCTGAGGGCCGGCGTCTGGCCAATGCTCTGCCGGCGTCTCAGAGACACGATCTGCTGGGGAAGTGTGAGGAGGTGGAGCACCTGATGGGGCAGTTAGCCGAGCTGGCGGCCCGGGGCGAAGGAGACGGTCCTCAGGCTCGAGCCATCTCTCAGCAGCTGCAGGACACACTCAAGGTATAACTCCAGATCATAGTGAGTAGCAATAACCTTCAGTATGGGTCATAATTATCCACTTGTCTTTTATGCCAAAAACTATTAGGATATTAAGTAAAGATCATGTTCCATAAATATATTTAGTAAATTTCCTACCAAAAATATATTTAAACCTAGTTTTTGATTAGTAATATGCATTGCTAAGAACTTAATTTGAACTTTAACACTTTAAGGAAAAAAATATTATGCGTGGTTAGTAAACTTTGTGAAATTAAAACTGGCTGAAATAAGGCTGTTTAACTCATACTTAATAGTAACCAGTCTATTAGGCTAGAATATTTACTAAAAAAGACATGTTTTGAGGCTGAAAGCCTGTATGCGAGGCAATGGTCATTAATATTCAGAAGATTAACACCTGAAGAGACAAAGACCCCTCCCCTAATGGGCCATTACTGACTGTCACCGAGGCAGGTAAGAAATAATGTGAGGAGATTGAAAATGATTTGTATTTTATGTGGCGTGGTGCAACAAAGAAAACTAACATGGTGTTGTTTTCATACTGATAACTTCATCACATGAATATTTGTTTATAACTTCATTATAGAGCAGACATATACGGCTTTCTGTAGATATAACTCTCATGTCTATGAGTCACGAGTTTCAGTTCATTTTATTGACGTGTTTCAATCTGAACATCAGACAGCGGAGAACGCACCCTGTTCATTTTCTTTATTTACCAAAAACAGAATGTTTTGTTGATATTGTGAGTGTATACAAATAAAAATAGACCCTCATTTGGTCTCATTTTTGATTGGCCACGAGTGTTACATTAGCCTAATAATAACCGTTTACAAAAGCACAGCCTTTTCTTGATCATTGGAGTGCACACAGAAATAAGGGTAGACCATTATATTTCCAAATCAAGTGAGCCGAAATGATCAAATAAATTAAGTGTCGCATAAACGACTTATAATACTCCTTCAAGAATAAGACATTATTCTAAACCACTCTAAACATTTATAATATTTGTGTACAATCACAATAAAAACAGCTATCGGATGCCGCTTTCTAAAGAGTGAATTAAAGAAATAATAGTTTACTTTTGCATTCTTTCTTTAGCTTTGTTAATTTATTATTTGTTTATAAACCTATATTTCTCATAAGGGAGTATTTAGTTTTTCTCTGAATGTGATGTGAATCCTCACGTTATGATGTTCATGCTGCTTTTCGCTTGTAAGAACTTACGTGACAATTCTCTTTTTTAAGGATGATGTCATCACGCACACAATTTTATTTCACCGTTTTGAAGTCGTATATATCTTTTTTTTTTTATGATTTAAGGATGTTACATTTATAATGGGGTTATTGTTTTATGTGGTTATTTTATCTCTATTTTACTAAACAACATTGTAGTCAGTTTGGAAATTTGTACTGTAGTTTAACACGCGACTGAACTAAAGTTAAATCCGGGGCCCCGTATTCATTTTGGTTGTCCACCTACTGTAAAAACTCTAATACACCTTCAGAGAAGAACTTTAGAGCATTAGAACGTTCACGGCTGTTAAGGTGCTGTCGTTTTTTAAACTGCGTCTCTTCTATGACATCATAAGCAAACGGAACCTTTAGAACAAACTGTTCAGTGGCTTCTAGCAGCAGTAGAGACAGAATATCAGACTTCCTCGGAAGAACTACCAGTTGCGGTTAACCAGTAGATTTTCCTCAAATGACAAACAGAATCAGCTTGACCCGTTCTGACAGAAACACAGGTCGTCGTATTGAGATGAGCTGCAGTGTTAAAAGAAAAAGAGGGAATTCTGGAAGACCAGAGAGCAGAGAACGAAACGGATTCCCTCAGCTTCAGCTTTTCTTCACTGACACCACTTGGATGCACATCAATTTCTGACCCAAAGTCAGGCAGTCAGGTTGAGATGAGACAGGGTGTTAAAAGAAGATCTGGCAGATCAGAGACTGGACTCCAGACTGATTCTTCAATTGAGTCCCTCACTTTCACGTTTTCCTGCCTGTATATCAGTGCCCCACCAGCAGCATGTGGAGAGACACCTATGAAAGGGTCGGGCAAAGGTCAAGTACCGTCTGCACTGTCTCACCTCAACAACACTAAGGTCATAGCTGGAGAAACACCTGTGAAAGTCTCCAGAAAAGATGAAGAACAGCCAGGACTGTCTCACTCCAACAATATCGAGGTCAGACTTGGACGGTCACCATTCAAAGGGTGCATTATTGATGAAGAACAGCCTGGACCATCTCGCCCAGTTAAGCTGGATCAGGGTGTGAAGAGAAAAAGAGAGAATTATGGCAGGACAGTGAGCAGTGAACGAAAAAGGACCAAATTGGACCCGGACTTTCACCCTCCAGCACCACATGGAGAGGCATACAGCTCAGACGGTCAGTCTGAGAAACAGGGCGGTAAAAGAACAAGAAAGACCGACCAGAGTTTTCCACACAAGCACATTAGTACCCCACTATAAGCATGTGTGAAGACACATAAAGCCTTCTAAGGCTAATGCAAAAAAAGAGGCTTTTTTACAGTACAGTACCATATTTCAGTGTCCTAAAAATTTAAAAAGTAAATGGTATCAATTGCTGAAAGAAATTTGCAGTACTGCTAAATAGTCAAAGTGTCACTGTGCACTTTGTATCGATTGTCTTCGATATTTTTATTAAAGCTCCAAAAATTATTCAGTCAAAAGCTGCGTGTGAGCGATTTTCTCCTTTTCTTTGTTGTTTAGCTTTAAAGAAAGACTGCAGCAAGTTTATTAGGTGGCTGTCCGCTGACAGGGGACTTGTTATGCACATTGTTTTTTAACATAATATGGCTCTGATTAATTATCTGATTATGATAATTACACTGGATGATCATACGATAAAGATAAATTGCATACTTTTGTTTATTAAAATTTAATTAAACCAATAAAACGGAATCCAGAAAATTAATGGAAACACTGAATTTGATCAAAATAAAAATTTAATTAAGAAAATGTTTTGATATTTAATTTTTTATTAATTCATATTTTTGTTAAACATTTAATACATTGATGTTAAATAGACATGATCAATTTTATTTGCTAATTAAAGGGGTCAGTCACATGGTGTCGCTACAGAACATTATTTTGATTGGTAAAATTGTTTTGATTGTCTGATTATTTTGTCATGCGCAGACTTGTTTATTCGTTACCTGTGCTTTATTTTGACAGAGAATACTGTATTTCACTCCCATTATTAAGACCTAACTAAAATAAGAAACCAATAAATTAAACCTGCCACGATTTAGCTAAAATATTGAAACAAATTAATAAAACAGCTGTTTAAACTCAAGTTCTCTCATTATAATCAACAAAGTGCACGTTATTATTTGTACAGTGTAACTTGACCTGTATTGTATCTTTACTATTTAATGCAAAGATATTATTAAAACAAGCTTATGAGAGTCATACATCTGTTTAATCTTGATCAAGAACAACTAATGATCAACAAATTTCATCACCTGTTATTATTTTTAAACGTCAAATAGCCCCATTGGTTGTACACTCGGTTGTGAAGATTTAATGCGGATCCCATACTGTAACCTAGAGATGTGCTCTATTATTATTCATATTCCAGTTTTTTTGGAAGATGTGCATGACAGGGAGGCGCTCACGCAAACACTTGAATTATTTTCTGATTATGAAATGTGCCTTGCATAATAATAACAATAATAATAATTATTATAATTTATATAGTTCACTTTCCGAAGCTCAAGCGTGAAATGTCTATTTTTAAAAGAACCCAATTCAAAACGAAAGCGAATACTCCTGATGTAATCAGTGAAGATTGCATTTCGCTATAAATATTAGTTTATTAAAATATATTTTTTTTCTATCAGGGCTCTTCTGCCTGTACATTTTGGCAAACTCAATACAAGTGCTTGAGCGCAGAATATATTAAGACTCATTCGGTTAGTTGCATTATATGACTTGAATGAACATATAGCAGCCCTGTTAAACACCTTCTCTGTTTAAAGCATTATACACGTTTGCATTCTGCTTTCAGAACTGTGCGCAAGTGTTTTTCCCTCTGAAACAAACAAACAAACGTAATTTGAAATAAAATTTATATCCGTTCTGCAGATATTTTTTTCATTTCAGGGGTGTTTCCCCCAAAAGCGTGGTCTATGATCGCAAGTTCAGTCATTACCAGCACAGTTCAATGTTTCCTGAATGTTATAAACGAACGTGGTTAGAACTACAGCTTTGGACCTGTCCTCAATATGTGTCATGTTCAATACAGCAGCATCTTGGAGATCTCTAATCAGTTTTGATCTGTTTAAGGCCATTTTCTCAAATTTTAAATTTTTTTTTTCACCCTCAGATTCCAGATTTTTAAAACTATTTATATATATATATATATATATATATATATAAATTGGTAATTAGAATTATTATTATTTTTTTTTTTTATATTTCAGATTTCATATTAAATAACAAAATCCTTTTTTTATTTTAGTTTAATTAATGCACTTTTGTCATATTATTATAAATAATAATAATTCTGTAATTTATATTGATTTCTTATGTTATTATTCATGTTAACATATTGTATTATTTCATATTAAATGTAATTAAATGTAAAAATAAATGCAGAAAAGTAGTTCCTTTAATCTACGTGCAAATACAAAACTATCACTATTTATTTAAACGAATAAATGTGATTAAATGCATGCATGAAACAAATAAGTTCACACAAACACTGGGTTATATTTCATATCGCACATGCACAATGATACAGTAAACAGCGCCACCTGCTGGGGAGGGAATCATATACAGTACATTAAAATGGACAGCAAGAAATTAATACTTTTATTCATCAAGGATTCATTAATTGAATCTAAGTGACAGTAAAAACATGTTTAATGTTACAAAAGATTTCCATTTCAAATAAATGCTGTACTTTTGAACTTTCTAATCATCTGTAAGTCCTGATAAATTAATGTATCATGCTTTCCGCAAAAATAAAATATTGGGCTCTTTTCAACACTGATCATAATCAGGATCAGGATCTGTCATTAAAGACTGGAGTAATGATGCTGAAAAATCAGCTTTGATCACCGCAATAAACTGATTAGATAACAGTTATTTTAAATATTACAGTGTTTTCCTTGTGAGCAGAAGAGACGTCCTTCAAAGCAAGCGTGTGTTTGTTGCAGGAGCTGAAGGGTAAGATGCAGGAGGCCATGACTCAGGAGGTGTCTGATATCTTCAGTGACACGACTACGCCTGTTAAACTGCTGGCCGTGGCAGCGACGGCTCCTCCAAACACACACAACAGAGAGGAGGTACACACACACACACACACACACACACACATTGGTTTTTGTGGTCTCCCATGATATCTGTCACAACTCTAATGTACTGCTCATATTAATTATTTTTAATAAAGTAGCAGTGGCTGGGGCAGATTTTACGGATTGGTTCTGCTTAAAAAGATGCAATCTATTCATGAGCAGGTTTAAGCTTACAGACCTGTTGCTATGACAGCATCATCTAGGATGAGCTAATGACCCAAGGTCAAGAGAAGTCATCAACAATCAAATCTGGCTAACTGAGCTAAGAAGGGATCCCAGATCGTGTTCCTCTGTGATCGATTGATTGTGTGATTAGGTGTTCGAGGAGCGGGCTGCAAACTTCGAGAATCACGCGGGTCGTCTGGGAGCCACGGCGGAGAAAGCGGCTGCAGTCGGCACGGCTAACAAGAGCACAGTGGAGGGAATCCAGGCGGCTGTCAAATCAGCCCGAGACCTGACGCCTCAGGTAACACACACCAGTCTCACACACCGCTGAGGCTGAGGCCAAACACAGGTTTTTAATCTGTTTTTATCTTCAGGTGGTCTCTGCAGCTCGAATCCTCCTGAAGAATCCTGGAAACCAGGCTGCTTACGAACACTTTGAGACCATGAAGAATCAGTGGATCGACAATGTCGAGAAAATGACGGGTGACAAACTTAAACTCTCAGCTCTATCTATATGATGTTTAGATCTTTATTTATTTAATATTGTTTTATTTTTACTTATTGAATTTTGATTTCATATTTAATTTATCTTTTATCTGTCACTTATATTTATGTATTTATTTCATTTATTTAATGTTTTTATTTTACACTATTTTATTTAGCATATTTCTTTTAAAGTTTACTTAATATTCTAATTTTATTTTAAGTAAATAGCTTTTTATGTCAGACAGGATGCTATCTGTTGACCTACGTAATGCATTTATTTTTAGTTATTTAATTTTAATTTAGATTTTATTGTTTGTTTGATTTATTTACATTTTTCCAAATGTATTTAATTTTTTAAAAATTGTATTTAATTTAATTTTGATATTTTCAGTTAACTTCTTTTTATGTCAGACAGGATCTAGTGTATTTTTTAAGTTTTATGTTGTTTTATTTTTGTATTTTGTTCCTTTTTTTAGATTTAATTTTTTAATATTTAATTTAATTTATTGTCAGTAAGTATCAGAATGTTTGCCAGCAGTGCTTGATCCTCAACTGGTTATTTTACCCAGAAAACTAACAAAGAGCGATGAAAATTTTTTTCATCACAAACAAGTATTTGACAAAGATCAAATTAGAAAAC
This sequence comes from Enteromius paludinosus, assembly GCA_032361165.1. NCBI lineage: Eukaryota > Metazoa > Chordata > Actinopteri > Cypriniformes > Cyprinidae > Enteromius > Enteromius paludinosus. Next base: position 18,285,924 of record JAUMHQ010000069.1, read on the forward strand.
TATAGTGTGGAGAAAATGCAGTAAATTTCATAATTATTCTAGAGCAACAGAAGCGACAGCATGTGAACACAACTCTCTCGGTCTCTCTCAGGTCTGGTGGATGAGGCCATCGATACCAGGTCTCTGCTGGATGCATCAGAAGAAGCCATTAAGAAAGATCTGGACAAGTGTCAGGTAGCTATGGCCAATCACCAGCCTCAGATGCTGGTCGCTGGGGCAACCAGCATTGCCCGGCGAGCCAATCGGATCCTGCTGGTGGCGAAGCGAGAGGTGGAGAACTCTGAGGACCCCAAGTTCAGAGAGACGGTGAAAGCGGCGTCTGACGAGCTCAGCAGAACCATCTCACCGATGGTCATGGACGCCAAGGCCGTGGCCGCCAACATACAGGACCAAGGTGAGACACGCAAAAAGATGTTAGCTGCATAGCAACACCCTAGCAACCATCCACAGTACCAGCGTCATGAGCACATAGGCAGGCATCACACTTTCCTTCATTTTAATCTAGTGCGCTTTACATGATTGTGCATGCAAATCAACAAAGTGAAACACATAAGATATATTTATGTAATTTAATCACAACCTTAGTAGAACCTATGAACATTGTCTTCTGGACAGGCCTTCAGAGGGGCTTCCTGGACTCGGGTTATAAGATCCTGGGTGCCGTGGCTAAAGTCCGAGAGGTGTTCCAGCCGCAGGAGCCGGACTTCCCTCCTCCTCCTCCTCCAGACCTGGAGAGCCTGCAGGTCAGATTCCCCACAGCTGAATGCTTTTACTGCACAAGCGGGGTTACTAAGAGGTCATCATATGCCGTTTTCCACAAGTTGATATGATTCTTTAGGGTTTTAATGAAAAGTCTATAACATGCTTTGGGTAAAATTTCTGATTGGCTCATTTTACCCTGCTCTGTTGATAGGCAGGCTGTTTTGATGCATGCCCCTTTAAATGCTAATGAGCTCTGCTGAGCCGGCCCCTCTCTTACTGTATGCTCACAGTGAGTTTAGCATCCTCTTTAAACCCTAATCCTGCTTGTCATTCAGATCAGCGACACCGCCGCTCCTCCCAAGCCGCCGCTGCCCGAGGGTGAGATGCCTCCTCCCAGACCTCCGCCGCCCGAGGAGAAGGACGAGGAGTTCCCAGAGCAGCAGGTCGGAGAGATGGTCAGCGAGCCCATGATGGTGGCCGCCCGGCAGCTGCACGACGAGGCCCGCAAGTGGTCCAGCAAGGTGATTCTGCTCGGGTTCCCCCATCGGTCTTGGGTTGGCTAGCGCTGACGAGCGGGACACTAAACGATGGTTTCTTGCAGGGTAATGACATCATCGGAGCGGCCAAGCGCATGGCTCTGTTGATGGCCGAGATGTCTCGACTGGTCCGGGGCGGCAGCGGGAATAAGAGAGCGCTCATCCAGTGCGCCAAAGACATCGCCAAAGCCTCAGATGAGGTCACGCTCCTCGCCAAAGAGGTCGCCAAACAGTGCACAGACAAACGCATACGAACCAACTTACTGCAGGTGAGAACAGCTGATGTGTCTCAGCGTTTGAGATTTATTGCATTATATTTTATATACATTATATTTCATTACAAACTCCTTGTTCGGTCTCAAAACAAGGATTCATGCGGTGAAGCAGATGCATTTATTCAATAGGTCCAACCAATGATGGGCTGTGAAGAAGCATGTGTTCGAATCTTTTAGTGAACAAAAATGACATGCATGCTTGAAAATGAATGAGAAAGCTGAACAGATTGTGGACTGTGCAGTGAATGCAAAGACAACCGTTTATATTTCACCAAGGTTTTCTTGTGTCTGTGTGTCTCTCTGCAGGTGTGTGAGAGGATTCCCACCATCAGCACTCAGCTGAAGATCCTCTCCACGGTCAAGGCCACAATGTTGGGCCGCACCAACATCAGCGAGGAGGAGTCCGAGCAGGTCAGATCTCCTTTCCGCTCCCTTCTAAACCCTGTTTTTAGATGAATCCGGTCTAAATGTGCGCTGGTTCTCTCACAGGCCACAGAGATGCTGGTCCATAACGCTCAGAACCTGATGCAGTCGGTGAAGGAGACGGTGAGAGAAGCCGAGGCCGCCTCCATCAAGATCCGCACGGACGCCGGCTTCACCCTGCGCTGGGTCCGCAAGACGCCCTGGTACCAGTGAGACAGGAGCCGGCGCGATTTCCCAGCATGCACTGGGGGAAGCATTGCAGTCCAGGTTCTAAATGTCACCACAGACGTGTCGTCCACAGCTGGACTCAACTATTCCATCAAACTATTGTTCTTGAATGTCGATGAGTGTAAAAGAAGGGATGTAAACTTGCTCAATGCCTTTTTCAAATGTCGTAAAATTTTTTGTTTTTTTCAGAAAGATCATATCTTCAGCTTTTTTTTTTACTGAAACTGTTTATATATATATATATATCTCCTATCATACCATCAGCCTCTTTGAATGTATTACTAAATGTCACTAGCTATTTTTTTTTAAACAAAATGCATGCACAGATTTTGCATTATAACATTCTAGTAATGTGCTTTCTGATGCAAAGTGTTCATCGTGCTTCTAAACGGTGTGGATTTGTTCAAGTTTTTATTCAGGGACGACGCTGCAAACTCAAAGTACTGAAATGAAGAGAGAATCGAACCTGTGACCTGGTGCTTCCTGTAATCTCTGCCAAACCAGTCTGTTTGCATTATATAACACACACACACACACACACTGCTGTCCCCGTATTTCCACTAAAACATCACTGTGCTCCATACACTACTACGAAAAGCACACTCACGTAGATTTATATGAGTGAGAATCTGCTCTTTGCTTATATTTGCCTTTTTCTATCGCTGAGGAGACAAGCAGTTTAATGTAAATAATGTGTTCATCGTTAAAGACAGCCTGTAAGACCTGATGTGCCTTGTCATAATAAAAGAACTAATTATCAGCTCAATCACGTGTCGGAGTCTATTTGTTGGCTTTTTTAAAAAATGGTCAATGAACATGAATTGAGACTGACTTTCTAAATATAAAGCTGTTTATTCAACATTCATGTTCATCTTATTTCTGTTTTCCATTTATGACAATTTTTGCCACAGCTAACCCATGACCTTCATCATAATGTTATGACAGTTAAGATCAAATTCAATGTTTTTTGACATACAACACCCCAGTTAAAGTTTAAAAAGTCATTCAAAAAAATATAATAACTAAGGAGAAATTATGGGATTTTTTATTAATTATATTTTATTAAATATTAGTAATTTTTTTGTTTCTTTTTGAAGTGAAATATTTACACAAACTCTTATGGACTTTTTTTTTTTTCATATTGGGCTCATTTTTACTATTATGTTTTTTTCTGAACACGTAACAAATCTTGTAAAACTTCTAAAGATGCTGGATATTTAATAAAAAAAAATGCATATTAATTAAATCTGACTAAAATGTATCTATTGTACACAAAATGTATTTATTCTTATTATAAAAACACCTTGATAGTTTCTACACTTGAATTAATTTATATTATGACATTAAATTAGTCACATTTTCTACTGTCAAATAATCTACAGTAAATAACCTCAGCCAGACTTCCAGAATAGCATGACAGAAAATATTTTGCAAAGTTTTATCCCAAAAATAAAAAGCATCCGCCAACCTGAGATTAATTTTTTAAGTATATTACTATAAACACCAGTATTAAGGTGTTGATAAGTTTAGCAACTGTGGTATTTGGTTAGAAATAATTACACAGGCAGGCAAGATGATTTCTGTGGCATTAATAAACGCACAGCAGCTAAACGCTATAAAACAGCGTGAGTCTGATCTGAGATCAGCTCGTGTTCTGTCAGTCTGATCACAGGAAGATGTCGGTGCTTGACTGTGCTGCTGCACACAAAAACACGCAGAACAAGAAGACACTGAGGTAAAAACACACGGATCTATCTGATGCTCGGTATCGCGATGCGCATCTGACAGTTGCGTCGTGTCGAGGCTAGTTAGTTCAGGGAGGAGATGTTTTGGAATGCTTTCGTGATACTGCTCGTGCATCAAACACAGAGTATTACATCATGACTAAAATACCGACATGCATGATGTATGCTCGTAGTTTATGGGACTCGAATGCATGTCTGTTTTGATGGTTGCACTCGTTGCTGCTGCGCGGCTGCTTTTTGAACAAAATGTACCAGGGTCATCCATTCCTGAGCTCGTGCACCATGTGTTTGATAGCCTATCAGAACTCCAGTGCATGCGCGTTTACATGTGTGTGCACGAGAGACACTGGACGCGCGATTACCGATTACTGACTTTTGCGGCTTGATCCTGTCACAAGCACAAGTTATGATAGTAGCGTTTCAGCCAGAGCATAAAAACACACGTGGGCTTGTCAGCCAACCAGAATGATTGATCTATCCATCCGCCCATGCATGTGACACAATCTGGACTCGGGGTTAGGGCTTCCTTCCGGGTTGCAAGAGCTTGTCGCACGCGCTCGCTCACAGCGTGCAGCAGAAACACTGTTACTGCACACAGTCAAAGTGTGTGTGTGAGTGTGTGATCATGCCTACAGTCAGGTAAGACTTCACTAATGCACTGCCAATATTTATCCCAGTCTCTGTTTCCGTGCTTGTCTGCTTCCGGTTTGGGGATTGTGTTGTAATATGATGCAATGCGCTTATTTTCCTCATTTATGACATCTTAAGTAATTCTGTTATTCAGTTTACAACATATATGTTATAGGTTATTTATTTCCTATTTATATTCTGTATAAAAAATGCTAAACAGGTTCTTCAGGAATTTTATTTCTGTAATCCTGAATAAAAAAGTCAGAATATCAGTAAATGATATATATATATGCACAGCCTTATGTAAACAAATGCTTATTTTTCACAATATTTAAAAACATGAATATTTGAAAGCTATTTATTAAGGCTGTTGGGAGGGTTTGAGAATGATATAACAGGAAGGACAACTTCTGCTAATCCTCAATTCTTCTGGTGTTTGGTGGCTCATGTGTTGGTGTTTATTAGATAGATTCAGTCATGCATGTACACACGTTTTATGTTTTTTAGTTCCACATTAAATGTATGCTTGTCCATGCTGTATCATCAGTTCAGTGATTGCAATGGAGAACTTGTTTAGTTTCACATTTTTATCCTGTGCATAGTTTTAGTGTGCGCGTGTGTGTAAAGAGTTCAGTCAGCACTATAACATGTGCTCTGCTGTAAATACATTCCATTTAAACCCATTAAACACACACTATATGTTAAAATATTTGAGGTGCTTGAATTTTTCACAATGTTACTTCAGAATTGTACCCTCTAATGCATGTAGAGTTGACGTGATACACAACTGGTTTGGTGGACATTTGTCTGGGTAATATTAGATGTTCGAGTTCATTCAAAGAGTGAAATTGACCAGAAAGCCTTCCTGAAGCTCAAACGGTACCTTATAGCGTTAGCAACACCAAGTTCATGGCTTTTATTCCCAACTAATAAAATATATATCTTGAATTTGCCAGATGCAATGTGATGCATCTGGCAAATGCCTGTAAATACTGTAAATATATAAATCCTAAAAGCTAGAAAGTGGTTCTGCAGGGGTTTAGAAGCAACAACCTTCTACAATGTCAATTTCATAGTATGGAAAAGAACAGGAATTCTGGTCTATTTGACTCCTTTGCTAATAAACGCACTGCATTCCAAGGCTTCAAGTCTCAAAGGCAGGGTCATGGAAACCCGATCGTGTGACCTCCACCTGTTACTGTCTCAGAATGGAGTAGTTCACTCAGGAATCTGCTCATATTTTGTGTCGCTCTGAACGCTTGAAATATTTACCAGGAAACAAAAAGGAGATGATTAGCAGAATGTTCATGTTGTTCTTACGCATAAAATTAAAGTAAATGAGCACTGGAGATGTCAAACTCATGTGTGTGTGTGTGTGTATATATATATATATATATATTATATATATAAAAAAATGCAATATTAAATTATATCATAAAAAGTGCATGCACTGAGGAGTTGGGTGGCAGTTTTATTAAAAATAAATGCATATGTAGATTTGGAATGGGAGGGAGTAAATTCTAGAGTTTTGATTTAGATGCAGTGTATGTTTATTTATGTAGAACAATTAATATGCAATAATTCACATGTCAAATGATCAATCGCAGTTAATCACATCCAAAATATAACATGTTGTTTTACCTATTAAATAAATTCATATTATTCTGTTTATATAAATATTAAAGTATATACATGTAAATATTCTCTGAATATATATATCGTATGTGTGTATATTTAAATATGCATGATAAATAAACAGTACACACACACGTAAACAACTTTTATTTTGAATGCGATTAATCACACTACATAAAAGTTAATAAAATATCAGTTGCGTTATTGTTGCAGACTGATTTATTGTGATCTGTGTCGTGTGTTTTCAGTCAGAATGCTCTGTTCGGGATGGGGAACCCGCTGCTGGACATCTCTGCCGTGGTGGATAAGGACTTTCTTGATAAGTGAGTGTTGTGTGTGACTGCAAAGGTCATGTGTGCGGCGTGTTCCTCCGACTGCAGTTAAAGCAACACGCTTGAGTGATCGATCAAGCTCATAACCTCCGGCTCTGTTAGCGTGATTGTTCATAACTAACTGATTGGATGTATTTGTGCACAGGTATGGCTTGAAGCCCAATGATCAGATCCTGGCAGAGGAGAAACACAAAGCTCTGTGAGTGCCGTCATCTTGCAGTACTGTCTATTTTTATAAATGGCCAGCTAAATCTTTGAGAGAGAGAGAGAGAGTGTGTGTGTAATTGTGGAGAGAGAAAGAAAATCACCAAGCCTGCATATATATAATCAAAAATGATTGTAAAATATTACAATTTAATAGAACTGTTTTGAGTCTGAATATCTATTAAAATGTAATTTATTTCTGTGATCAAAGCTAAATTTTCAGCATCATCTCTCTAGTCTTCAATATGCAACTTCTGACCGGTATTGTATCGTAGATATTTGATTTAAATGCTCAGCCATAGCTATGCATTATGTAGACTGGAGACACATGGCACAAACAACATGTTAGGAAAATAAAGTCAGGAGATAATCTGTGATGAAATAAGAGTTAGAATAGAAAAGTAATTTTCTTTCTCTTGTTCATGCATCAGACATGGCTGCATAAAATATATCTCTGATAATATACACAATATAAAAAGCAGAATTGAGCAGTGTTTTTATAGCATCTCTGGCCTGCAGGTGGTAGCAGCTCTCAGTTTCATGCAACTTAAAGTACTGTAACTACAGGAATCAAACCCGATCTCATATACTGTGTGTGTGTTTGGTTCTCGCTGCAGGTTTGATGAGATTGTGAAGAAGAGTAAAGTGGAGTATCACGCTGGAGGATCAACACAGAACTCTGTCAAAATCGCTCAGGTTCTCTCTGTTAAAAGGACCACCAGGGACTTATATCAGTCATTTAAACCAGCGTAGTAATGTGTGTTAATATCTTCTGTCTCTCAGTGGATGATCAAGGAGCCACACAAGGTGGCCACCTTCTTTGGCTGTATAGGCACGGATCACTTCGGGGAGATTCTGAAGCAGAAAGCGGCTGAAGCTCACGTTGATGCTCATTATTATGAACAGAATCAAGAACCGACAGGAACGTGTGCGGCCTGCATTACTGGAGACAACAGGTCAGCCTCTTCTGCTCATCAAGACTGCATTTATTTGATCAAAAACACAGTGCGATTGTGAAATATTATTAGAATTTGAAGATACCAATAACATTACATCATTAGTTTTATCTTGATTGCAGTGATAAACATCTATTAACTTCATCTGTGCGCCCTTGCAGTTTCGCCCACTGCATTCAAACAACCCTGTCCATTCTGATATAACACACAATGTTACTTTGTGATTTAACAGGCCTCACGCGAGCCTGTTTGACTGTTATTGTGTGTTTGCAGGTCTCTGGTTGCAAACCTGGCAGCTGCAAACTGCTATAATAAAGAGAAACATCTGGATGTTGATAGCAACTGGAGTCTGGTGGAGAAAGCCAGAGTTTACTACATCGCAGTAAGTGCTTCGCATTGACCATCATGTGTTTTCATGTGGAGAATAGAGAGATTTACGAGCAGCTAGAAACCTAGTGAAGTTAAAATGACTGATCGGTAAGTATTAATGTCTGTCCTGCAGGGGTTTTTCCTGACAGTGTCTCCAGACTCCATCCTCAAAGTGGCCAAACATGCCTCTGACAACAACAAGATCTTCGGCCTGAACCTCTCGGCTCCCTTCATCAGCCAGTTCTTTAAAGAGCCCTTGATGAAGGTCATGCCGTACGTTGACATCGTCTTCGGAAATGAGACGGTGAGTCTTCAGATCGTGCTCCTCATTGGTTGTTATAAGTGCACCTCTGTAGAGCTCTGTAAAAGCCTGATATAGTGAGGATATGGAGAAAAAACAGCCTCAAACAAAGCCATGCATGCTTCTGATGTAAATCAATCAGATCTTTATAAGAGTACAGCAGATATGATAGAAATATCAGTGATCCTATAATATGTCTGGGTAAGATAAGACTGAAATCATCCAAACATGCAATCCAATGCTAATGGAGAGATGAAGAAATAACGGCCCCTCAGAAGATGCGAGATGTTTTGGAGGCTGAGGAACAGTAAAGCTTTGTAGATTGTGTGAGAGAAGATTTTCAGAGAAATGTTGATCATTTATGGGCCTGTTTCGCTTAGTTTAAGATGAAGCAGCCAGTCATTGGATTGTTTTCCTTTTATCTTTTAATGATCTCATTGGCTTCACTGATGATCGCTTGATATTTGCTTTACAGGAAGCTGCAACGTTTGCAAAAGAGCAAGGATTTGAGGTGAGTGAATAATACAGTAACGTTTTTTTTTTTTCTCGCACACTGAACACAAAAGAAAAATAATGTAATATGCTCTCAATACTGTATAATCACCTTGCTTGTGTTCCTGCAGACCGAAGACATCGCTGAGATCGCAAGGAGGGTTCAGTCTCTACCCAAAGTCAATAAGAACCGGCAGAGGATCGTGGTCTTCACTCAGGGCAGAGAAGACACTGTGGCCACTGTGGGTACGTCCATCAAACAACATCTGGATGTGTTCAGATGATCCGAGGTGTCCGTTGTGTTTCCTTATTTGTTTTTGATCTGTCTTCTTTCAGGTGATAAAGTGAAAATGTTTCCTGTTCTAGACATCGACCAGAATGATATTGTCGACACCAATGGTGCCGGTGATGCTTTTGTGGGAGGTAAATAATTGCTCAATCATTTTGAGCAGTTTTTCTGTAATTGATGTTTTTGAGTTATTCGTACAGCTGTATATTAATGTAACGCTAAAGTACACTCTGTGAAGTTTTTGCAAATAAACTAATTTCGAGTAGGAGCGCGGTTGATTAATCACAGCTGGCACCGCATCACCCAATCAATCTCCTCATTACACCTGCCCAATCAAATCCCCTTCTACCCACTATAAATAGCCCGTCCTCTTTCCTTCTACACGCCGCCTTTTTACGCATCCCTCCTCCACCCCTTCTCCGCCATTTAGCTGCCCTGCACCTTCCTTTCCGGGGGGCATGAAAGGACCGAGCCGGACGCCGAGCTCTAGCCCTAGCTAGGGTTCAAGCCTCTAGGGTTCGGTGTCCGCCGTCCTCCCGGCTCGCCCCCCGGACAGTACGCCACATATGCTAAACTTTATCCTTCTTGATTATGAGGAAGCGCAAACTCTTGAATAGATGTTTAGAATTTGCAAATAGATTGTTGGAATACAAGAAATGACTATTTTAGTCTTTCTACTTTGAATCGTCGTTCATATTCATGCAATATTTCAGTTTCTGAGTGAATATTATTAACAGTCAGTAAATTCTAAACAACAATTTTGTAAAATACATACAATATACATGCATGTATGAAGTCTTTTTGAGACGATGCACCACTGTGTTTCATAAAATATAGCATACTACAACAAAAACAAAAAATGGCCAACATGGGATTACTGGGTATAGTTTAACTTTGCCCGCTTCTCCATATCCAAGGAGACAAGTCTTTAGATTTTTGGCCAGACTGTTCATATATTTAACGCAAAAATTGCCTTTTTTTTCATAGCTCCAGACCACTAGGTGGTGCTGTGCAGGAAGTCTGTAGTCATGGTTATGATGACACACTCCATGGCTGCGTGCGAAATCGCATACTTCTTAAGTAGGTACTACATTTAAAACCGAACGTACTACCCGACCGTTAAAACAGTACGCTCTATATAGTATGAATGGGGGTAGTATGAATGGAACTCGGACGTACTACATCCGCCATATTGATGCTGTCACGTGTC
>JAUMHQ010000069.1:18296350-18307141 GCA_032361165.1 Enteromius paludinosus
ACAATTTAAACTTTCCATCAGTCATCCGTTTATTTAGATTGTGTTAAACAAATATAATTTAATCACAATAAACATCGTTTTCTTCCTGAGGTGCTTGAACTTAAAATGAGCCGCGTCTCCACTTTCCGCCATTTTTTTTAATATGACGCCTCCTCTCCCGGAGCATCATGGGATAGGAAAGTTTTCATGTAATGCCTCCTACAGAATTCGGCCGAAAGCAGTTGGTCATCCAGGTACTTCTCGGCTACTGAATTTCGAGTGCTATGAATTCGGACATACTACTCGCCTCGCATACTGTTTTTCACGTGCTATATAGTAGGGAAGTAAGCGATTTCAGACGCAGCCCATGTTTTGTCTGGATACACTAAAGCCTTGCAGAGATATATGATCCTGGACCACAAAAGCAGTCTTAAGTTGCCAAAATAGCAAAATATAATAAAATAGCAATAGCCAAAAATACATAGTATGGGTTAAAATAGTTGATTTTTCTTTTGTGCCAAAAATCCGTAGGATAGTAAGTAAAGATCATGTTCCATGAAGGTATTTAGTCAATTTCTTACTGAACATATATTAAAACTCATTTTTTGATTAGTAATATGCATTGATAAGATCTTCATTTGGACAACTTTTAAAAGTGATTTTCTCAGCATTTAGATTTTTCTGTACCCTCAGATTCCAGATTTGCATATAGTTGTATCTTTGTGAAATATTGCCCTATCCATCCAAATCATACATCAACGGGAAGCTTTATTCAGCTTTCAGATCATGAATAAATCTTAATTTCGGAAAATTAACTCTTACGACTGGTTTTGTTGTCCATGGTCACACATAGCCTCATGTCTGACTAATAAAAGTTTTTTTTTTTGTCGCCATGGTCTGAATGAGATCTGGTCTGATTTTTGCAAAGATTGTAAGATCTAGGAGGAAAGTTCTGTTATTTGTTTTCAGTTATTACAATTCAAAAGTTATTCGCATAAATGTGAGTGCAACTTTGGACAGTTGATGGTGCTTGAGGGTTTGAGGAAGAGACTATCCTCTATCCGTCTGCCAAATTTGAAACCTTTCTACAGTATGGTTGCATGAGCTGCTGTAGTATTAGTGTTAGGATGCTGCCTCTGTAGAGAACAGTAGATAACATTAGCTATATGCGTGTTTGTTGTCGTTTCCTGCAGGATTCCTGTCAGAGTTGGTTCAGGAGAAGCCGCTGGAAGAGTGTATCCGTGCCGGTCACTACGCCGCCAATGTCATCATCCGGCGAGTCGGCTGCACTTTCCCTGAGAAACCCGACTTCCATTAACTCCCTCACATATTTCCCAATACGCAATCTTTCCGTATCATTTTTTTTGTTTGTTTGTTCTGAAATTCCAGCAACACAACCTGCGTGCCTCTGCATTCGTTTACACACGTTTCCTGTCAACACGGGCATTTATCAGGATCGCAACGACCACATATGTACACTCCGATGAATTTGTGTTCAAGTATGGTTTGTCTTTGATCTGTTTTTATGCTACATTGCAAGAACAACATTTCTATATTTAATCTATTAAAGATCTATGATATCATTTTAAAGGAAGTGCATTTATCTTTCTCAAATAGTAGTAAATTAAAGTAATCAAATTATACAATAGGGCTTTGGCCTAGCAAGACGACGTCTTTCAGGAATATTACTGTTACTTCGAAATACCAAATTGTATCTTAAACGCACAAACGTCTTTAAATACGCTGTATAAGCTGTATCTGATGTGGGAAATATTGTCCACTTGCTCTTTCTGCTCGTGGAATAAGACCGTTTAACTGACCAGTTTAATAAAAACATTTTAATTGTTCCAAAGTTGTACACGTCCTTTTTACTAATTACTTCAGTGTTGTTTTAGGATCAGTATTTTTATATTTCGTTTTCATTTTAGTTAAAGATTGTCATTTTGTGTTTGTTGATTAAATTTTTTTAATTATTACATTAAGTTATACATAATTTTAACTTCATGTCCTGTATTTAACTTCAACCTATATATATAAATATATTTACATACGTATGTAAAAACGTAAAAACATACAATATGAATTAATAAACATACATAAATATATTTTTTTATGTCTATGTAAAAAAAGAAAAATTAACTATTATATAAATGTAAAAGAATATATATATATACACATGCATATATTTATTAGGAGAAATTATAACATTAGAAATGATGGTTTGGCAACTAAATGAAAGTATAGTTAAAATCTTTACATTTATTTATTTAATTTTATTTCAAGACATTTTTTTAAATGGTTTTCGATTAGTATTGGAAACCGTGTGTGTGTGTTCACATAATTGGCTCTAATGCGCTGGGAAAGTGTTCTTATGTTTTATTTGCATAGAACCAGACTAAACCTGAAGAGAACTACTGTAAAACTGAAACACTGTTGGCTGCCGTTATATGTATCCAGAAATGTAAACAGAAAAGGTTTTTTATCTCAGTAAATGATGTTTGTGTTTACGTGTGCGTGCTGTCATCTGCTCGTGAGTTTGGAGCTCTTCTCTGCTCCAGCAGGTGTGTGTCCAGCTCTCTCAGCTGCTTCAGGAAGCCCCAGTTCGGGATGATGCGGCGCCGGCGTTTGACGTGATCTATGGCGTCTACAACCGTCATGTTCTCGTAGATCATCAAGTAGGCCAGGAAGAGTGTGGCAGAGCGACTGCGGCCCATCACGCAGTGAATCAGAAGCTTATCTGGAGAAATAAAGGGCAAGACGATACAACCTCACCCAGCAGAGCTCGGACACAACTGATCTTACACATGTTAGAAGAAGTGATGGAAACTGAAATAACACAAAGGTATGTCGATAGATCGATAGTAAGTGGTACAAATGAAAACCTTTATATTGATTGTGATCTAGATTCTAGCTCCACTCAGCCAATAAGGTGCATTCTGGGATTGTTTTATTTATCATTATTTTTTTCAAATTTTTATTTTGCATTTTTTTCTGAAATATAAATAAAAAGTAATAGGTAAAGTAAAGGGATGCAACTATTTTAGAACAAATAATTTGCATGACTTTTCCAGTCTTTGATTTACCGGATAAGGATTTTTATTTTATTTTATTTTATTTTATTTTATTTTATTTTATTTTATTTTATTTTATTTTTACATTTTAATTTAATTTAAATTTAATTTTTATTTTTACATTTTAATTTAATTTTTTTTTAATTAAAATTTATTTATTTATTTATTTATTTATTTATTATTATTTTTTTACAATTTCTACTTGAATATTCAACTTGCATTTCAACTACGGATATTTCTTATAGAAATGACTTTAATTTCCGGGTCTGGATATCACTCTTTTAAAATTAGGCTTGCAAATTAGACATTTGCAAGAATTCTTAAAAAAATTAATTATTACGAATTTGTTTTATTTCTTTTAGCTTATTTTGGTACTTGTTTAAATCATTTTGAGGGCCCCTTGGAAGTTTGATGAGGCCCCCAAGTGAGCCCTGGCCCCTATAGTGATGTGTTTCAGCTCACTCTGGGGGTTTCTGAGGGTCTGGTGGATGTGCTCTGATGCAGAATTGAAGTACTGGCTGAGGTTAAATGTAGGAACGTCCTCCGCCGTGATCCCGTAGTAATGCACGTCCATGTTTCTGTAGTATTCAGCGCCAGTATCCACACTGTTCCACTCGCCCTCCGCAGCGTTCAGGATGTGTGTGATGCCCATCGTCTTCAGCTTGTATCGGTCCTTAGCTGTTTCTCTTCAAAACACAAAACAGTTTCAACTGGTCCACCATCTTTCTCACGTTATAAACTGCCTTCCCATCCAATGCCTAGAGTGAAGTCAGCTAAAATAACTTTTAATACCATTAAATAAGCTATGTGTGAATGTGAAAAAGTATAAAGGTTAGAGTACCAGCAGGTACCTTCTTGGGCCACGGCACAACATTCATGTTAAATGGGACAGCTGTTCAGTTAAAATGGGCTAATATAAAAAGAGAACACAAAGCAGGTCATTTCAGTTTAAATCATTTAATTTTTAATAATTAATTAAACCATGCAATTAAAAATGAACTGATCATGTTGTATAGGTGTGTATTTCTTTGCATTGGTGTCTTTTGTGTGCATGTATGTGCATGCTTATTTTGTATAGATGCATATCTAGGCCTATACATCTATTTTTATCCTCAATGTCTGTGTAAAGGTGTGTGTGTGTGTGTGTGTGTGTGTGTGTGTGTGTGTGTGTGTGTGTGTGTGTGTGTGTGTGTATGCAGCCCATTTAACTTGACTTTTCTCTTCTCTCTCAGTCTGCAAATCAATTTTTTAAAAACCTGTTAAAATTTTGTATAGATACATATATCTATGCCTATAAAGCTATTTTTACCCTCAATGTCTGCCTAAAGCTGTGTGTGTGTGCAGCCCATTTTAGCTTAACCAGCTATTTCTACCTAATATTTCTACCTTTTTTACAAAAGTCAGAGTTTCTTTTATAAATTAAACACTGAATGAATGAAATTTACTATGTCAGGCTCAATTTCTCTGCAAGCTTCATGTAACACAATTAAAGGAAATATGATGCTACAACCTTATTTAGCCCATTTAATCTGACTTCACCCTACAGAAAAATACTCCAAAGGACATTTGCATACATCTGCGCTTTAACTTAGCTTGCACATTGGTTACACACATTGATACCGCTCAGGCTCTGACTTTAATGATGGTTTAAGGAATTAAATAGACTTAATGTATAAAGGGTTATTGTTATTGTGTGGATGTAGTATGCATCCTTTTCATGTATGCTGCATTATTATCATCACAACATGTAATTAGGGTTAGTCAAACAAAGCGACTCACTCGTTTCCTATGTAGACATTGGGCCAGACCTCATTGACGTGTGTGTAGGCGATACTGCCGTGCGTGAGGTGTTTCTCCAGCTCGTAGCCGTTTGGTGTCACATATTCCTCTTTCTCTTCAGAAACCTCAGACGTCAGGCCAGACTTCCTCCTTGAAGTCATCTTCAACCACACGTTCGATTAAAGCAGCACGAGAAGGTAAATAAGGCAGAAGCTTAGATGAAAACCAGGCCCAATGCAGAACTATGCCTCATTTTACGTGTAAAACAACAGCTGGATCATTCTGAGGAGTCTCAGTATCGCGTCTGACTCTAAATATCTGTCTCTTTCTCTGTATTTTTGCGTTCAGGTTGGGTCGGGAGGTGTTGAGCTGAGTCGACTGCTTTGGTCTGACGACAGGCCGGAGGTGGGTGTTGAATTCTGGGTTATTTTTAGAAGCCGGTTCCCTCTTTCTCTCACTAGAGAGAGCTGAACCCCCAAAAGCACATTAATATGTTTCTCTGCATTTTACCTATTTCATCTAAAATGACTCCATAATATTGCTTTCTCTAGTGGAAAAATTAGTCTCAATCAGGAAAAAAACAGCACTGGGTTTACAAACCAAAACTGTCCTAAACAAATATGTTTTTAATGAGAGAAGCATTGCTTAGGAATATGGGCTTGTTAACTGACGTTACTAGATAGACTGTGAATGGTGTTATCAGCAGATTCTCATTCTGACGGCACCCATTCACTGCGGAACATGTGACGTAACATCATGCAAAATTCATGCAAATCTGTTCCAATGAAGAAACAAACTCCTCTACATATTGGACGGGTTGATGTGGTGAGTACAGCACGTTTTCAGCAAACAAAAATTATTTTTGTTTGAATAAGCTAATAAAGATTCCTCTTAGTTTATGCTAATAGATGGCATCTCTTCTCTGCAGGTGGAAGTTGGAGTCCAGCTGCCGCAGCTGCTGAAGGAATCCAGCATTGGGTAGAATGTTCCGGTGGACACAAACCGCACTGATGGCTTCTGCGACTGTGAGTTTTTCGTATATCATCAGATACGCCAGCACTAGTGTCGCTGAACGACTCACTCCTCTGGCACAATGAACCAAGACCTTTCCTCCTCCTGAAAAACAAGGTTTAACCTGTTCAAACTCATCCCAGAGATGTCTATAGAACAGGGGTCTTCAAACTCGGTCCTGGAGGGCCGGTGTCTTGCGGACCTTTGCTCCAACGTTCCTCAACACAGTGGAGTATACCTAATAAGAGCTCGATTATCTGCTTCAGGTGTGTTTGATTAGGGTTGGAGCTTAACTCTGCGGGACACACAGATTGATGACCCCTGCTATAGAACATCAAATGCATTCAGATAAACCACAATATTCATTCAATGAGAAAAACTGTAGGGTGCGTGTTTTTTTTATAGACCGGAAATGTAATCTATTCCATTCTCAGATATTAATATTTAAATGAAACATGAAGACAAACACTTTTCTTTGGAGTAATCATTCACGATGAGACCTAAGAATTCAGAAAGTAAATTCTCAATTTAAATGCATGAACACAATAATATGTCAATTAAATATCATATGAAGTACATAAAACTTGACTGAAAGTATACTTTTCTTATCTTTAGTTTAAAAGAAGTTTAACCTCAAAAGTGCCTTACTTTGCTGTGACAGAGCTTTCTGAATGAAACTGGCTGTTGGGTAGAAATATGGTGCGATGTGAAAGTCTCTGCTGTCTGGTGCCTCCACGCCGTGATACTCTATGTTTGCATCTGAGTAGAAATCCGCGCCGGTGTCGATGTGAGCGGGTCCGTGTGCAGCGTTGATGACGTGAGTGATTCTTAGACGTCTTAGAAGTGTCTTGTCTTTCGCTGTCGCACTGAGAGAAGCACTTGAGAGTTAATTCTGTGCAGTATCGCGTTTACACTCACGGATATTCGAACGTGAGTTTAAGTGTCAACACTAAAAATGTTGGATGGAGTCTGGTGATGTAATACGTACGCATCACTGACGTAGATGTTGGGCCAGACTTCATTATAGGCACCGGAGGGTCGACGGTTCTTCAGCAGGAGGGTCAAAAGGTCACAGATGGGCGGAGTCTCGTATCCACCATCCTGTTTCTCACATTCCTGCGTGCTCATTCTTTAACGGGTCGCGTTTTTCTGTTCTTAAACTCACATGTTGTTTCTCTGAGCTCTTCTTCTGCTGCTTCTGCCAGGTCTGGAGTCGTATTTGTGTGTGATTGTGATGGAGTAATGGATACGTGTCTCTATTTTGGCCTCTTTGCGAGCTGGTAAATATAGATGAGACTCAAACAGACAGCTGAGGATCTTTGAAATGATCGTTGAACTGAAGTTCACACAAGGTAGAGATGTTCTACATTTTTAAATAAAATTATATATTTGCAAATCTACTTTTTATTTGGTGAAATATATTATTTTATTAAATTCTCTGAACTCCAAAAATTCTTTCAACACTAAGAGGTTTGATGTCATTATTACATATATTGTAGCTGTTTATATATTAAATATATATGTAAATTCATTTTATTATTATATATATATTTATTCAAATATTTATATTTATATATATGGAATATAATAATGTTTATTTAATTATATATTTTAAATACAAAAATCTAAGCATATTTTTATTAAATTGTCTGAAGACGCTTGATGTCCTGATTATGTACATTTAATATTTTCATGAATAAAGTATATTTCAATAACTGAAATATAACAAGATATTTTTAAGGAACTCTGTTTACTTTAGGGCACATTCGTTGTCTTATTGTGCACAATTCAATTAAATGACCCTCCTTTTGAAAGGACGTCCCGTTTTAACCCCTTTCCTCCTGTTTGCTCTTCTGAAAGCACTATAGTGTTAAACTGTGAACCTCATGTGTCTCTGAACATTAAGCAGGAACAACAGAAAATCCACATCTATAAAAAAAACAACTAATTTTAATTGAGAAATGAAATCCTGTATCAAATCATATACGTGTAATAAGGCAGATTCTGAATCATACATCTCTGTCAGGGAATTCATCTTCATCGTTCTTCATGTGAATCATTCTGTTGGTGTATCTAATGCAGTGTGTTCGTGCTGGTCCGGTGTTAGAAGCCAGCGCTCTGGCAGTGCAATGTTTTGTCCAGTTCTCTCAGCTGCTCCATGAAGCCAGTGTTTGGGCAGATATTCCTGTGTTGTGCGACGGCTTTAATGGCCTCAACCAGCGTCATGCCCTCGTGAATCATCAGATACGCTAAAACCAGCGACGAAGAGCGACTCAGACCCATCGCACAGTGCACAAGCACCTTCCCTAGGAAAAAAACAAACCTATCTTATTTCATTAAAATAAATGTATTATATATGATTAGGAAATCACCGTAATGCCATTGAATGAGATGCTATAGTTTTTCTCCTCACCTCCAGGGGTGCTCATGGCAGTCTTGATAAACTTGGCAGCGGAGTAGAAGAATGGGCTCAAGTCGAAGGAGGGCATGTCGAAGGCCTCCACGCCGTGATAGCTGATTTTAGTGTCTCTGTAGTAACTGGCTCCTGTGTTCACGCTGAACTTCCCGTGAGCTGCGTTCAGCACGAATGTGATGTTCAGGGACTGGAGCAAGTGCTTGTCCTTCGCTGCGTACCTGGATGAGAAGCAGTCACAACACTACACACACTTAGAAATTGCTAGTCAATTCTACAGATATACTTTCAGTAAAGGAGAAAGATCTTACATGTCTCCGATGTATATTCCAGGCCTGACCTCGTCCAGATGACTGCTGGTTCCTGCTTTGACCCACAGGAGTCTCTGGAGCTCAGAGGCTGGAGGAGTCTGGTAACGGCCGTTCTCTCCGTCAGCCATCAGACGGCCGCCGATGCGGGGCATATCAGCCCACCGCCGCTGTTTAACAACACCACAAGAGCAGCCCATGAGACTCTTGTGCTAATAGATTTGTGTAAGGAAGTCAAAGTCCTTCTGTGCTGTAAAGTGAGGTTTGACGCTGGTGCCTTCGGTTCTCTTGTGTCAAGTTTGAATATATGGAAGCACATATGTATTCATTGACAGAAGAATATACATTAATGCTGATTTATTATGCTGTTTTCTGTCCATTTCAGAGTTCAGTAGCCCACTGTACACCTTAGGTTTATGGAAAACAGCAGCTCAGATTTTATGTGGCATGGAAAAAGAAAGCCACACGCTCACATAAACAATACAAAGGTACATTTTCATTTTTGTTTGCATGATTACTGTAAACTGAAGATGCGAAAAAGAAAGAAATATTGCTGATAATTGTTAACTGATGTCAAGACTGCTAGTTAGTGAGTTTCCAAATATATATATACAATACAAAATACTATATATATACTGTATATATTTAATCTGCCAAGGCTGTATTAAGATATCTAAGATTAAAATTGCTTTAACAATAAGTAAAAAATATATAAAAAATAAAACAGCAAAATTATTAACCTAAAACTTTATTTATGATGAAAACAAACTATAAAAATGAATTAAAAATATTAATGGAAACTATAACAGTATCTAAATGATACTAAAATAATTAATGAATTAGTGGATTAGATGAATTCTGTTTTGGGGTATTATTTGGTTTGCCACACCTTAATAATAAATAGAATAAAATGATATGAACAACTTCAACATCAAACGATTCAAATAAATATGAAGCTTATTTTCCAGTTGATGTCCTCATGTAAATTTATAATTCATCAATGAGCATTGACTAACTTTATCTCTTTTTCTCATGTCATTGTGTAATCAAGCTATATAATTAATAAAGCGCCATTATAAAAGTGCTGTCTGATTCGAGCATGCATGTGATCAAATAACACGTTTACACATCGCAAATCAAATATTAATCAATATACCTCAATATTATAAATGCATATAATCTATCTGAATTAATCTAAATGAGATTTTGAAGCACAAACAGACTCACGGTGTGTTGAGGAACAGCTCGTCAGTGTGTGTGTGTGTGACGTGTTGTTCGAGCCTGTCGAAGACACGCTGATGACTTTATCTATTTATATGTATTATCTGATCCATGTGGCTCTAAACATCCGTTCTTCAGGATCCTGGTCTGGAAGCACCAGGCAGCAGAAGAAACCATAAAAGATCATGTGGTGAGAAGATCTTCAGTAATATCACCCTGATTGTAACGAATAGAGACAGAGAGAGGATTCTGCGGTCACTCGTCTGTGTCAGAGTAACTGCGTCTTAAATTAGACGAGCTCATTCCCACAGCGGCGAGATAAAAATACATCAGCTCTCGAAGTCAACACTTCACCACTTCACTTCACAAGGGACTTCATTTGCTTTGCTGAACAGCAGTTTTTTATTTTTTTATCAATAATTATATATATGTATATATAAGTGTGTGTGTACTGTGTATATGTGTATATATGGTTAGATTGGTTAAAGATTGGAAACTATTTTTGCTGCTTAATATTGTTGTTGTTGTTTTGGAAAGTGATACTTTTTTTGAAACTGAAACTATTTTTTTAAAGCAAAAACCCCCAACATTTATTCAAAATAGATCATGTGACATTGAGGACTGGAGTAATGGAGTAATGATCTTTAATCACAGCAATGAAATGCACTGCTCAAAAGAATAAAGGGAACACTTAAACAACACAATGTACCTCCAAGTCAATCACACTTCTGTGAAATCAAACGGCTCACTTCGGAAGCAACACTGATTGACGATCAGCTTCTCATGCTGTTGTGTGAATGGAACAGATAACAGGTAGAAGTTATTGGCAATTAGCAAGACCCCCCCCCAATAAAGGAGTGCTTCTGCAGGTGGTGACCACAGACCACTTCTCAGTTCCTCTGCTCTCTGGCTGATGTTTTGGTCACTTCTGAATGCTGTCGGTGCTTTCACTCTAGTGCTAGCATGAGACGGAGTCTACAACCCACACAAGTGGCTCAGGTAGTGCAGC
>JAUMHQ010000069.1:18317170-18341515 GCA_032361165.1 Enteromius paludinosus
TCATACCCATGTCATTATACACATTTGTGTCCTCATAAACCACATAAACACACACACACACACACACACACACACACCCACACACACGGCCAGTTTCACAGAAGAGACTGAGGCTATGATTTCTGTTTTGAGTCCTGTCAGGAAACTAGTGTTATTATTAGGACTGTTCACACAGAACGTGTGTGTGTGTGTGTGAAAATGTGAGATACAGGAGAGGAATGATTACAAATGCAAGTTCTTTTGAAGCAAGAGACTCAACGCTCATGCGTCTCAGTTCACACACTTGCACACTGTTCTGTGGTGTTTCTGGAATAAATACACTCAGCAGAGGAAAAAGACAAAAGCATCTGTTTGAAGTTGGCTTTGACGATCACTGGCTATGTTTTTGTTTTGTTCTGCTTTTGCTGTAAAGCACTTTTAGGAAGCAGCGCTTCGAGTTATTAATAACTGCGATCAGATGATAAATGAATCTTATAAAGCTCAGGGTGTGATTCAGAATCAGAACCGTTTCCTGCAACAATAGCAGACGACAGAGGAAAACTGTGACACACATGGAAATCTAGGAATCAAACATATGGACAAACATCCTGCTGGACAGGAAGTGAGGAGTGACCAGAGGGGCGTTCACACACACACAGTGACAGACAGGTATCTTACAGTGTGACACACTGTACAACCAAAAAGCAAGAGCTTGTTAAATACAGTGTGAAGAATTAACTTCCTGTGTGTTTGATCTGCATTTCCTGTTTACGTCTTGTGTCTGTTAGTAAATGTCCCTGAAGTGTATGCTGTGATGTCATATTATACCAGCCTACAGAAGTGTGTGTGAGAAGTGCCGGTCATGAATATATGAATCATGTTTCCCCCCCGACATCAAAATGCAGAAATATAACGCTGTTAAAAACCCAGAACCATTTACTGCATTCTTTTCATGATAATTAGGTGCATTCATGTAAAAGCAATTAAAATCCTCATGTTTGTTTTTCATTAAACCGAGCTCAAATAAACGCAGTCCATCCTCCAGCACCACGGGAAACAGATTAATTCTTGTCTCAGGATGATAATGCCATGTCTCGTGGAGAGTGTTATTTCTGCTTGACTGCAGTGACAGACGAGGCAGACGAGTAAAGATCAGTCACGCACGCCGCTCTTACAAACACATTAAAATGCTGTTTATTTGTAGAGAAATAAGTACATTTACTTCTGTAGTTATTCAACGTAAAAAGACAAAAATAGATCTAATAGCTTTTTTCACCAGTGAGGAACTCAATTACCTGATATTACTACTGTTACACATCTGAAGCCCTTTAACACGTGTGTGTGTGTGTGTGTGTGTGTGAGCTCGGCTCACTCTCTGAAGACGTCTGCTTCACCCTGAGACAGTTACATGTGTCCCTCGTCCATAATCATCCAATCACATCAGTTTCTCTCAATCTGCTCTATGTCCAGTTCTCCGCCCAGCTGGAACGAGTCCCGTCCCCTCCGGCTGCAGAGCCCCGCCCACAGACACTCACGATCCTTCCCATTGCTCCGCCCCGCCTGCCAGCTGGCCTCTGATTGGTGGATGACGGCGTGGTCTTTGGCCTGGTGCTGGTCCAGCGTGGAGTCACCCTCGGTGTGGAGCATCATCCGCTCGTCTCTGGTGACTCCTGGACAGCTCAGACTGTGGAAGTCCTGCTGCTTCTGAGAGGAAAACAAACACGAGACGTTAGCAACAGAAAACACGAGCTAGTATTCCTCAAACTCAACGCCAAGACTGGCATCTGAAGTACAGGAGCGACATCAACGTCAAACTTCTGGCTTTTTAGCAAATATTTGGGTTTGTAAACAGAGCTGTTATTGGTTCCGTTCTTATTCCTGGAGTCAGTGTGCTGACCGCATGACCTCTAACCTCATCAAGGTAATTGATCACAGACTAAACACACGCAGACTGAGACAGAAATGATTCTCACATCCTCATCTCGTGGACATGTTTGGACAGAAACGATTACAAAACCCAGGTACACACACACACACACACACAAACACAGACAGACGCGCACACACACACACACACACCTGTGTCATCTTGAGCAGGTCCAGTGAAGGCCTGTGTTTGTGTGAGTCGGCCGGTCTCCTGCGCTTCACGCCGCTCTTCTTCAGGTTGTGTACGCAGGGCTGTGATTGGCTGCGGGCGAGGCCCTGTGTGCGGCGCTGCAGCTCGGGCGTGGAGTCGGGCGAGGACTCTGCAGGGCTGATGCGCTCCTGTGAGAGGTGAAGCGTCTGCGGAGAGGCTGAGAAGGAGAAGGGCTCCGGAGGCTCGCTGCTGTGTGTCGGGAGGCTGAAGCTGGAGCTGCGCTGCATGCTGGGAAACCCTGCCGGAGCGAAGGCGCCCCGCTGGACACTGCCCCCGCTGAAACAGCGCCGCTTCTCCACGGCCGTCCAGACGCGAGAGCCCTGCGGACGCCACGAGGACCGGCCGCCCAGCGCCTCGGAGCAGGACAGAGAGCGGCACTGGCGTTTACTGGGCGGGGCGGTGCTGCCAGCAGAGGGTGCTTCACTCAGGCTCAGATCATGCAGCAGACCGCTGATCCCGCCGCTGGCACCCGTCTCTCGCACACTGTCCCACAGACTCTCCAGACTGGATCCCACGGCCCGCTGCTGGACATGCACCTCTGGCCAGCGTCCAGACTCTGAAACACAGACACTGGAGAATAAGCCGAGAACGGATCCAGCATCGATTCGGAGATTTTCTGGAGTGGATTCTGTCTTAGTTTTGAACGCTGCATGCTTCAGAAACAGCCGTACTCTGCTCGTTTCCAAATCCTAAAATAACCTTTCATAAATTTGGAAAGTGCTGAAGTGAATCACGAGTGTTCACAGAGAGCTGTGTTTACATTTATCTGAGTCGTTTGAGCCGAGTTACAGACTCTTCAGCTCTTCTTCATCAGCATCTGAGTGTGTGATGAAACTAGAGTAGAGCGCCATCTGCTGTTAAAATATAAGCTCAGCATCCATCCATGAACCCGTTCTCGGTCCCAGCACTGCTGCCCGACTAATCACAGTAAGATCAAAATCATGTACAGTTTATGTGGGATTATGAAGCAGCCCTTCAATGAATCTCGAGTGGAGCGTGGCACTGGGTGTGTTTACAGCATCTCGGTTCACAGTCAGTGCTGCTTCACATGAACTATTCCAGAGGCAGGAAAACAAACTGATTTTACATATTTACATATGTATTATTGAAATGAGGTAACTTTTTGAATTAAACTTGTTACCTATTTTAAGAATTATTGTAATTATAAAATGTTCTACAATTGTAATTTAAGAGCGATCACGCATCACACGATTTACTGCTTCCTATGAACAAGGGTCAAACCACAGCAGAAAACTACATCGATGCACCAGGCTCTAGTTTGAGATGCGTTTTTCACTCAACAGAGGCGAACAAAAGAGAAGCAGGAGGTCGAGTTCACAGGAAGAGCCTGTAGACGTTCACAAACAACACAGCTGTGCCTGAGCAACAAAGAGCTAGAAATAGAGCCGTGTGATTGGTGGCAGGCTGCCAGACGACTGAACATCTGTGTGCTGAGAGTAGGGTTGCAAAGGGGCCATGAACACTTCGTCTGGGGCATTCTGGAAATATTCAAAACTTGAAACTTACCAGAAATGTATAGAATTCATTTGATTTTAATTTGGGGAAATGTACAATACACAAACATAAAATTAAACATTTAGTTTCATCATCGTTAATAAATAGACATTAGAATGATTCCTGAAGAATCACGTGACGCTGGAGATCGGAGTAATAATTGGAGTATTTTAGATCATCATCATCATCATCATCAAATGAGTAATGTGTCCAAACGTTCAGGCCAGTACAGGGGCTAGCAGAACTAGCTACAACACCTTGGTATTTACTTGAATTCCATCGATCAAATATATATTCAGAATATCAAAAGATAGATGTAGTCTTTGGACTCAAGAGTAGTTCTGAGAAAATGGACTTTTAGGGGATCAGAGGGGATAGTGTGCAGGAGGGTCATTTTATTTTATTTGATCTAAATGTTCAGTCAGTGTATTTGTACAGATTTACAACGGTTTAGTTGCCCAGCATATTACACGCAGCACAATAATGTTTGAATTTTTTTCCATGTAATTTACATGAATATTTACTAAGATGGTGCATGATTTAAAAAGTGGTCTGTGCATGAAATGGAGTGCATGTGGGGGGCGTGGCTTAATAACCCTGCAGTGTGCTAAACTCAAACTCTATACTACTTACACCAGGGCTGATCCTGGTCTAATTTTACAGACTCCTAAGATCCTAATTAGTTGATTTAGTGATGTTTTTTTACAGAAAGGTAGATCTCAAAGAACAGGATAAGACACTACCGACTTACACTCTATACTACATGCTTGCACTCTGTACCCACACTATATTATATGCACTCTATACTATGTACTCAAACCCTATTTTACTCACACTCTATACTGTATATTACTTACACTCTTTACTACATGCAAGCTATTCTACATACATCCTGTACCATGTACTCACTCTATACTATATTACTCACACACTACATTATATATTTATAGTCTACAGCAGGGTCCTGAAAAAGAAAAAAATTCCACAAACACTTAAGTTCTATTAGCATCTAAGAGTATACAGTAAATTATAGTAAGCACATGCTTACTCACTGTAATAATTACGAGGGGGCCCTTGTAAAATGTCCTCTGCTGCAGGGTAATGATGTCCAGGGATTGTTCAGACGGCAGTGTGAGGCTCAGGTTCACACCCAGCGCATCAGAACAGCACTGTTTCTGGTTGCGGAGGGGCATTTTTCTCAAGTCAAAAGCAGAAATGTTCTGACTGTGGGCACGCAGCAAAACAAAGACGGCCTAAGCAGCACACACCGCAGTGGGCATCGATCTGACGCAGCACAAAACCCTACTGATCAAAGACTGGCTCTATTCTTTCACTACCTCTGTTTTCTGAGAGCAGCTGTTCTGGAGACAAACATGGAGCTGCTCACACACGACACCGGCTGGGATACGGCTCGGAGACTCGCACCTGTGGCGCCTCAAACTAGGCCTCATGGGTATCAGACGCTAAATCAGCAGATGTGAGGGTGGCACACTTTCTATTTCGCTCTTTGATTGAGGTGAAGACAGGCTGATCCAATCAGCGTAGGGGCAAATGCAGAACAGAAACATGTTTGATCGACAACACAGCGGTGTATTTGCACTTACCCATAATCCCGCAGGAGAAGAGGGCCGTCCCCTGGCTCATGGTCAGCGGCTCATGCTGTAGAAAGATCAACATCATGTAAACCACAACTAAAGCTCATTATGAAGCACACACATGCAGCGAGGATCCTCCGTCTTTAAGATTATCAATCTGCTTGAGCAAAACACTAGCTAGCTTGAGAACAGCTTCGCAACAGTTTACCTTTAATTATAGGAATGCTGAGAAATTGCAAATCAACCACACATCAGTTTTGACTCTGAGATAACCCCCAAAAGATCATTTAAAGTCATTATAGTGTTTGATGAGGAAAGCATTGAGCGGACATTTCAAAAAGTGCTGCTTTACAAAGAAATATTTTGATTCAACGTTGCTTAATAATCATCATAAATTACTATTACTGTTAAAAAACTTAATCCTGAAGTATGATTAAAAAAATGAAAGGATACTCTAAACAGCGATTCTTAACGAGTGAGTCAGTGAATCATTAATTCAACAGAAATGAAGCGGACTGTTCTTATGAACGAGTCACTGAATCAACTCAATTCACTTTTACACAACAGATCTGCCGTGGCTTGGATGAGAACTACTTTTGTTTGCGAGGGTGCTCGCAACTGCTCAACTATATCATCTGATATCAATATAAAAGGATGATTTTTAGGCTCATATCACTGCATTTGAATTGAATCGGTAGTCCTGTGTCATGTTCATCTGATACTGCATCAGTGTGAGACAACAGACAGGACTGGATAAGACATTTCAATGTTTTATTCTTTCTGAAATGAACATGCAAATGAGCTAATGACAATTATTACAAACCAGGCTGTCAGGGATCGGATTAAACGGGTTGTTTTTGGAACTGGAGCAGCGTGTGTGAAATCATCCTGAGCTAACGCTGATAATTACAGAGTAAATTATGCATGACGGCTGGCGTCTCTAATGTGAAGCCCTGTTGTCTTACCAGCTGCAGAGACTCTGTGGATCTTACATCTTCGACGGCCTTCTTTTCCAGTGTTTTAGTGTGAATAATTACCATGGCAACACACATGTTTGCCACAGAGCATTCCAGTGCAGGACAGACCTAGAGAAGCTCATCACTGATCCGATCACTCCCACATCAGTACCGAGCGCTCTTCAGCCTGGACAGAGAACAGGACACACGGGTCAAATGGGTTTCAGGGCACATCAGTCATATTATTCAACCCTCACACGTTCAATATAGTCTTGATGGACTACGACGTTTCCAGTGTTTGTTAATCTCTATGCAAGCAAGTCTACAATACACGCCACGGGTCAGTTTATTCCCGCTCTGTAGCTGTGCGTTTAGGACACTGAGAAGCTTTATGACATCAGAGTTTAAAAGAAGAAGAAGAAAAAACACAATCCTAACCTTAATCGGGTAGCGTGCATGAATAAAACCATTATAAGTGAACAGAAACCAGCGAGAGAGAGTCCTCGAGCGACTCGTGTCCGGAGACGCGGTCATGTGATCGCTTCCTCCAGGACGAGCCCAAAATAAGTGTGACCTCCTGGTTATCAAAACACACCGCTGCCTCGCTCCTCGAGGAGCTCTAGAGCCGCTGATGGGAGCCAGATGTGAGTTTAGAGCTTTACAGCAATCCAAGAACATCAGCCACAACATCTTCAAACGCTCGGAGACACAGATAACTAGATTTAGAACTGATTGTGGAGCTGACAGCAGGGTTATAACGATACGAGGTGCGTGTTCAACTACACAGCCTTTTATTACATCATGGGCTTTTATTACAGGCAATAACAATAAACATGATAAAAATAGATCAAAGATGAACTGGGTAATGTGTTATGATTCATAGGAACACGACTGCCCAACTATTAACTTGATTACTAGTTTTATAATTTTGTATTACATAACAATGGACACAATCCCAAAAATAAATGAAACAATTAATAAAAAAAAACAAAAACTGGTGCATAAGAATTGTGTAGAAAGCCCTTTACACCAAACATGCCTGCTATAAATTGTTGATCTGAGTAAGCAGAGCTGTGTGTGTGAGCGGCGATGCCGGGTGTCTGATATCTCCAGACTCATGGGACGCTGGGACACAGATAAGCTCTATCTGAAGGGCGAGACCGACTTCAGCCGACCGATACGTGACTGGACGCTCCGAGTCATTTCAGAGAAATCAGAGGAGCGGCCCACAAACACCACACTAGAAGATCTCTGTCATCTCAGAGCCAGACCGCCTTCATCATCATCATCATCATCCTCTGAGAGGGCAATGCTGGAAACATTGACTGGGGCCTATTGATTTCTGTGATGCGGAAAACACGAGAGAAATCCCAGAATCCAATCATAAACAACGAATTTACTGAACACGGAAAGTCACAGAATTTGTTAAAGGTTGTATAAAGTAATCAAAATCACTTAAATCGTGACTAGTCTGTATAAACATTAATCCAAAAAATACTATTTACACGGATCGTGTGTGGATGTGTGAATGAATGACACAGATGTGTGTTTTGTTTAATATACACACACACACATTTGACGCTCGCAGTGATTTCAGCATCTGTTTATATTTATAATACTGCAGAAATCTCAATATTTGTGAAACATGACTAGTCTTGTGTTCCAGGATCTCATTACTATTGTTGAGTAGAACGTACAACTAAAATTATTATCTAGCTAAAACTTTATTTTAGGTTTTTACGCATTCAATTAGACAAACCCTAACCGAAGGTGATAAAAAATACAAAATTTCATCATGCCATTTTTGTTATAATAAAATCAACAAATTGATCTGAAATTGCACATGCTAAGTATTATAACTGTAAGTAATTAGACTTGCTTTTTAAGTAATAAAAAGTAATTTAACCATTTAAAAAAGAGCCCAGAAAAATGTTATTAGGGCCCTACATTTACACGCATGTACATTAATCAGCGTCTAACAGTCAGATGGGAATACTGCAGAAGAATATGACCTGAATTTATTCAATGTTAAGGATGTTTAGTCGTCGCTGAGAGCCTCTCACTTCACTTCCTGTCAGCTCTGATCTGTACTATCGTAAAAAAGACAATAACACTAAAACTAACTAAAAATAGTTAAGCATTCTAAAAAACCAAGGGAGTATCTTTTCATAGTGTTTTTATGACAAGTCAGAGGAAAACACGTCAGATTCCTCTCTGACAGCACGTGAGCCGCAGGCACCCTTCTCCTGGAGACGACCTGTTTCTGGCATGTTAATGACTTTCCCTTCGTGCAAATTACAGTGACGGAGCTTCAGAGAGACACACAGCACAAACAAAGCTCTCTTCACAGCACTGGTGGTGTGGGAAAGACCTGAAGGTCCTGGAAAGTTTATCGCTATGAAAACACGGAGCATTACGGGCAGACGCGGGAGGAACACGGTCCTTCAGACTGTGTTTTTGGGTGAACTTTCCTCTACCGAACACACCCACGAGGTCTAATGTTACACACATTCCCAGAGCTCACGCGGCCGCCAGCTCGTTCTGAGCATAAATCTTCTGAAAAGCAAAAGCGTGAACAGAAAAGCGCTCCAGAAAAGGGCAGAACCCCAGCTCTCATTCAGCACCTTCTCGCGCGGAGGCTTCATCCAGACCGATCATTTAGTCATGTGAGCGGACGATACTTGCGCTTCAGGCCAAGCTAAACTACACTAGCGGGAGAGGAGTGACCGCCGGTCGCTCTGTGGCAACACAAACATCACAGAGCCAATTGAGAAACACATGAACTCCAACCAAACAGCGAGCGAGAGCCAAGAGTTTATAGGCCTCACCGCCAGAGCTAGGGCCCAATGATTTCTGTGACACGGAAAAGCAGACCGAATCACAGAACACACGCATAAAAAAAAATAAAATGACTGAATACCATGGAAAGTCACAGAATTTGACTAAATATGGATGATTTAAAGGAGCACTCCACTATTTTTGAAAAAAGGCTCATTTTTCGACTCCTCTAGAGTTAAACAGTTGAGTTTTACCATTTTTAATTCATTCAGTTGATCTCTGGGTCTGCCGGTAGTACTTTTAGCATAGCTTAGCACAGATCACATCTCGCTCAAAAATGATCAAAGAGCTTCAATATTTCTCCTATTTAAAGCTGGACTCTTCTGTAGTTACATCATGCACCGATACACACGGAAAATGAAAAGTTGTGATTTTTCTAGGCTGATACGGAACTATACTCTCATTCCAGAGTAATAACGGATGAACTTTACTACTGTACCGTGACTGCAGCAGCGCAGTGACATCACGCAGCTCCTGAAAATAGTCCCAGCAATTTCAGGTGCTGTGTAATATCTTCATGTCAGCTGCACTGATGGCACCCGGGATTATTACGCCGGAATAAGAGTATAGTTCCTAACCATATTGGTTTTTCACACAAAAAACGACTGTGACGCTTGCGTTTCAAAGTGTGACAGGATGTTCATGCTACTAACAGTATTAATAAAACTATTTTACTTTAAGGCATAATCACACAACATTTCTTCCATGTTTTAATTTTACCGTTTGCAAAAAAAAAGAAGAAAAAAAAGGTTGGCTTAATTGTTAATATTTAAAAGATAAATAAAATTGTTTCATGCCATCATTAATAACCAGAAAAATTTAAATACCCAATATACCCAATACAAATACATGTTTGAATAAATGATGTTGTTCTTATGCATTCAAATAATTAGATATGCTAAAACACAAACTTTAGTACCAATGCCTTAAACAAGTCATCTTTGCTTACATTTAATAGATCAATTAATTAGCCAGACATGCTTTTTGGTTACTAAAATTAAACTATTAAAAATGATCCCAGAAGAATTAAAATGGGGGAAATTAAACACAATTTGGAATAAATTTTAATAAAAAAAAAAAAAAAAAAAAAAAAGGTATTTGGCAAATGTAAGAGATTTGATAGGGCCCTACAGAGACGCTCGGGTAGCTTACACAACAGTAGGGTAAAGGACAAGAAAAGGGGAAGAATGCTCACCGAATGCGTTCATGGGACACAGCTGCCAGACCGCTTAACATAAACACAAAGACGGCGCACACACACACACAACGTCTCTTCTCATTAGGGTAAAGCTCACGTTCACTTAACTCCTCAGCAAAGGTGAAGCGTCAATAAACAAGTTCATTTTACTGTAAGTTCATCTGGAAACGGGCCGTTTAACAGAGCGCTGGTTAAATTGTTACCAGGCAATAACCCACATTTGCACAGAAAGGAGCACAAAGCCAGCATTCATGCACTCGCCACAAACCGTCAGCCGCTCGCTGATCACAAACACACGCTCACCTGAGCACCAGTGCTTCACAACCGTCACAAATCAAGTGCACTACACTGCATTCACACACGGAGAAGTTTAGCAGAAAGTTCATCACGCTTTTCTTCACGGAATGAGTGTAATTGGGTTGGGTGCTCTAAAAATGAGTTCATTGCACCATGAAGTATCAGAACAATATGACACAAAAACCTGCGCTGCATCTTGGAGCTGAAATAGAAGAGTTGCAATAAAGATTCTCACAAAAATGTGAATTCAGGGACTTGGAGTACAGGACACAAGTTATATGGATAACTAACTTTATTATCGGTCTTCAGCTATTTTCAATGCATGAGAAAAGCCGAAACCCTCTTTCACAGTTTTACTCTACAGCTTCGCCGCAGTCATCAGTTTGTTCGTCACAGATTACTTTGTCAATCTTCGGTGGCTCATGATCTTATGAAGCACTTCCCTTCTAGAGTCTGATGTCAACACTATGAAAATATGGAACTGCCAATAACTGAAAGTCAGCGGACTCATAAAACTATCTTGTGATTCATTAGGGAACTTCCACTGCGGTGCATGCGTTTACGGCCACATGCATTACGTGACCTAGTTATCGAAACACAACTGCAGCACGACAAAGGTGTAATCACACGACGCCTGAAGTCCAAAGGCCTTTCAGTGACCAACGTCACGTCACGCTCCGCAGATCGATCTCAAACCGTTCAATTTCAATCACAGGACACAAATAAAATACTAAACGCCCTCAAAATACGGCAAACTGTAAACGCTGAATACTTCAAATATTCTGAAATACTTACAATACAGAGTATCCTAAAATACGTAATATTCTTGAAATACTGCATATTAAAAAAAATACTATGCATTTCTTAAAGAAAGAATACTCCTAAATACTGAGTATTCTAAAACACTGGATGCTCCTAAAATACATAATACTCCAAAATACTGAAACACTGTATTAAATTAAAGATATTGTGTATTTCTCACTGAAAGGGCACTCCTAAATAAATATTCATTATTATAAAATACTGAATAATTCAAAAATACGGATGAACTCATCAGAAAATCGTTTTTCTTCATTTCAATTCTATTGAAAATTGCTTTATTGGCATGACTGTAAAAAATGCAATATTGCCAAAGCTCGGAATATGTTGGGAAATATAACCCCGAGCAATGAAAAGATCAAAATCATCATAATTCAAATGTGTGAATATTTCATACCACAGAGTTTAACAAACACACACAGGCTGGGGTCGAGTGTGGAAAACACGAATGAAGGGATTTAAACACAGGTGTCTCAACGTGCACAACTTTGGTTAGGTTAAGGTCAAAATCAAGCTCTTTTATGTCAAAGGTACAGTGAAACCTGTTCTGCATTCTCTATCCGATGTCTAACAATGACAACGTGACGTCTATCACCCAGATACACCCAGCTATTCACCACAAACATTAACCGAAACAATTCCCTTCAATAGGAAATGAATTAGCCCTGGGAAACGTCGCCCTGCTCCTCGAGCACACAAACACGGCTCTGTAAACACAGCCAGTCAACACTTTTCAATAAGCTGAGCCTCCGCTGGCCGCTCTGGTGAGAACAGACTCACCGTTTACCGTGAAACACAAACTGCGGGCACTGCAGAGTTCAGCGGAAAATGACGGCTGGAGGTGAGAAACACAAACACATACTCAGAGCAGCGACTGCAGGAAAAACTCGAGTGTTGCACATCGCAGCGCTTCACTGCACAACAGCAGATGATTCTTCAGATACCTGGGCAGTGACGGAGTATCTTCTCTGCTGATCTGCGAGAAGTGAAAATCCTTTATTTGCGTACGGCCTGATCACAGCTAACGAGCTGGTGTTGTACTGATGACTAGATAAACCCAATCTGCAAGAAACTCCAGAGCTGCTTAGTTCATACATCATCACTCAGAACTCAGGTTTCCTCTAATCATACTCTACACAATACACAATACTACTGCACACGCAATCCTTCAATTGTGCGGAATACTCTAAAAATACAACAGTGTCTAAAATACCACATACTCTGAAAATACGGAACATTCTTAAAATACGGAGCACACTAAAACACGCCAAATACTACATACTCTTAAAAAAGGAAGAATTCTGAAGAGTTTTTCT
Source organism: Enteromius paludinosus (assembly GCA_032361165.1). Taxonomy (NCBI): domain Eukaryota; kingdom Metazoa; phylum Chordata; class Actinopteri; order Cypriniformes; family Cyprinidae; genus Enteromius; species Enteromius paludinosus. The sequence goes on from JAUMHQ010000069.1 coordinate 18,329,821, forward strand.
GGGGCCACATCCAAGAGTTAATGTTCGTGATTAACTTTCGGAAGTCTGAGAAAATGGAAAGGGCATGTGAGAAAAACATGGTTCATATTTCATCCCAATATATAATGTATATGTGTATAATATAAAAACATAATACTGTGGCATAGTCTTAAAATCCACTATAAAGTACTGAGTGCTCAAAAAAATGCACAGGCTTTAAATACATTCTTAATTAATTAATACTCCACAATAATGCAAACTCTTAAAATATGGAATACTAATAAAACACTGAATAGTATAAAATTGCTGAATACCCTTAAAACACTGCGAACTGTGAACATTTTCAAAATACTCTATAAAATACTGAATACTCTTGAAACGCAGCATACTTACAAATACTAACGTTACTTGTAAAAGAAAGAATACTCCTATATACTCAATACTCTGAAACACGGAGTTAATTGAATAAGTTAACTGGAAATACTCGTCACAGCTCGTGACTGAAGTTTACTAACGTTAGTTAGGAGTTTTCAGTTCCTAGTTAGGGTTTTAACTCGGATCGTCAGTTAACGTTTTGGAACTTTGGTTTTTTTTTAACGTTCCCCGTGAACCGGAGTTTCCGACCGACTTTCCTTCGGTGTCCGTGCCAGAGTTTCTGAGGGAACAAAAGCTACTAATGTCCGCGAGCGTCGCGGGAAACTCATTCACGCGCATCGACGCGCGCGAACCCCCGCGAACATAATGAAATATACTGTAGTTTGATCCGTACTTTCGCGGTATACTCACGGGACAGCGAGCGGCGCGCCGGATCGGTAAACACAGCCGTTCAGTTCATCCTCATCCCCGCGCGCGACGCGTGCGTCCGCTGCTCCTCCCGCCGCAGCCGCTCCGGCGCGGACCGCTCACTCCAGACACAGCCGCGGGGGGACGCGGAACCCGAATACAGCACAGCACACACACAACACACACCAGAAACCCCTTCACCTGAGAGAAACACAGTCCGCACAGGTGTGCACGCATCTGTTACGAGTCCTTACCAGGATACACGTGCTTCTGATCAATATTTAGTCTACAGTGCAGAAGCGTCACCCCCGCGTCTGAATGGATTCGCCCAACGCCGCACACAATACACGCATCACATCACAACACGGAAAGTTTGCCTCATCTATGATTAACTGCTTAATTAAACTAATTTATCAACGGGTTCGCACTAAAACAGTGTGTGTGTGACATCTGTCTAACGAAAGAAGGGAAGATAGTAGGGTACTCTGATGAATTGGTAGCAGACACACTATAAAATGTTATAAACAGGAAGAGAATTGTTTGATAGATGGATGCAAGGAGTAACTGATCCTTTTAATCATATTTTGTCTGCACTATGTCATTTTCACGGATATGCATTGTGACAAATGTGTTCAAGTTTTTATAATAATTAATTATTATCACAGGAAACCTGTATCAGAATCTGGTGCCTTAATAGTTTTTCTTGTTGATAAATCATATCTAGTAGACCGAACAAAGATCTTAACAAAACATAGCACACACGTGTTGAGTGAAAGGGGAAATACTGCTCATCATGTAGCTTTGGCTGGTATTTGGAGCGCCTCAGACTCATTATGAAGTTTGTTGAGTTTTTGGAAAGTTCCACACCCTGTGTGGTTAGTGGCTGGGTTTGGGTTTGTTGTGGAAAAAAGCTCCCACATCCCTCAAGAACCGGAAACAGATCTGAGACTCCATCTACAGGAGAACTGCTGCACATGCAATGACTAAACATGTGAATGTCTTCTGACACAAAATAAGGCTTGTTTATTCAAAGTGATTGAGAAAAAATAGATGATATAGAACGAAAGATCAAGAGGATAACCAATGCAGATTTATTTTCACAGCCACCTTTGCTCAGATTCATCAGTGTGCCAATATCAGTGGAGGACACGGTTTATAACATTTACATGAACTACGTCAACCTAAGCTGTAGTGAATCAGCTTGCAATTCAAGATCTAAGAGCTTTTCTTTGAAAAAAATTGATCACATAGCTAAATACTGACAGAGTAACAGTACATAATCAGAGAGCGGGGCTAGTTGTCACAAGCGTCTCTGTAACTACAGTATGAGGCTTTGATTGCAAACACCTTCAAACCAGACTTAATACAAACTAAACATGACCACAAACTCTGTGAGGAGATAAAAAAAAAAAGAACAGAATGACGGCATGATGTTGTCTGGAGGCTTTGGTGTATCTGACCGAAGCGCACAGATTACAGATATTTCACATATATACTTCTATATATACACTATATATTTCACTGTATAAATACTGTCCACATCAAATATTTTAAGTGAAAATACAGTGCATTGTATTACAGTAGACGTCGCAGATAAATATATATGGATACTGAACAAATACAACGTATACATTTCAAACAGAAGCTGATCATTTTATTAAGTGCCCTGAAGACTGTTACAGTCAAACATCATAAAAGTCCTGTATAAAGGACAGACCAGTTCCTGACCGCTCCGCAGGCACTAAACCTAAAGCTGGAGTCGAGTGTTTCTCGTAGGTTTGTATTTTAGTCTCTGTGAGGTCAGCTCTGCTTGCTCCAGCTCTTGATGCTCTTCGTTCTCCATGTAGGCCTGAACAGATCTCCAGAGCGCACGGATGTTTCCCTCGCCGAACCCTGTGGCACCTCTGCGCTCGATTAGCTCCAAGAAGAAGGTGTCCTCCTCGAAAAAGGGCTTGGTGAAGACCTGCAGCAGATACCTGTGAAAGGAGACAAGTCAGGCATAAACACCTGAAAATGATTCAAACTGAAATATCTGGTCATCCCAGAGGAGTTCGTAGAAATGTGTCTCAGTAATGGAAGTGAATGGGTGCCGTCAGAATGAGCGTCTGATAACAACATCACAATAATCCACAGCACTCCAGTCCATCAGTGAACATCTGGAGAAGACAGAAGATCAGACTAATCCAGCGTTAAGATGTTTTTAACTCAAATAGAGTCCAAAATAACTCTTCCTCCAGGTCAGAATCAGGAGAGAAATCTGCACAGATCAAAATATGTGTGTATGTAGCATCTTTTAGCATCTTTATTCTGATGTTGTTATCAGACTCTCATTCTGACGGCACCCATTCACATTCATTACTGAGACATTCCTCCAGATCTGATGGAGAGACACTCCTCTGATCTGAGGTGAACACATTCTCTGGTGATCCTGTAACAGGACATTATATTCTTTATGTATTTAGAGAATTTAGTGTCTCAAGTGTTGAATGTCTAGCTAATATTAAATGTTTTTTTGTAATGGAAAAACCCCCCCAATCCATCACAATATATTGCACATAATATACAAGTACCCTTGTATTTGTAGCATATGAATGAGCAATAAGATCTATAATATTTAACATAAAAACGTGCCACAAAATCTACTCCGGAGAAGAGTTTGATATAGAGTTGATCAGTTATAGAGTCGTACCGCTGTCCGTCAGTGACCCGTCTGTCCGAGTGGACGTCAGTGTCCAGCAGAACCCCGTACTGACTCAGTGTGTGAGGGTCATGACCCGCCGCCTCGATCTCCTCCAGCTTCCCCACCTGAGTTATGAGCAGAGAAATACTCCGATATAAAACTGACCTAACCTAATATAATGAGCACAACCATCGAAGAGAACCATTCTCACACTCATTTATAATATGAAAAAATATTATCATGTAATTTAATCATACATAATACAATAATATATAATCTGCAGTTTGTGCACCCAGGAGAATAGAAAATCTAAGATTCACTGATGAAGCAGCAATACACAAGAATACACTGCATGAGACAAAATTATCCAGTTTTCTTTTTTGATGCCAGAAATCATTAGAACATTCAGTCAAGATCATGTTCTATCAAGATATTTTCTAAATTTCCTACCATAAAAACGTCATTTCTGATTAATAATATGCATTGCTAAGAACTTCATTTGAACAACTTTAAAGCTGATTTAGATGTTTTTGCTCCCTCAGATTCCAGATTTTAAAATATTGTCTGATCCGAACACCAGACATCAGTGGAGAGATGATTTATTCAGCTTCAGATAATGTATGAATCTTAAAAAAAAAAAAAAAAAAGACCTTAAGGCTGGTTTTGTGGACGAGGGTCACCAACATCAGTAGCTCTGGCCTAACTTCATTAGCAAACATCAGTCCTGCTGTTCACTTAAATTTGATGAGTCACATAGTTTTTAAATAACCCTTGTCCTGAGAGTGTCTGGCCGGACTGAACTGACCTCGGTGTAGTATGTAGGCGGAGGAGAGAAGAACTGGACCCCGGCCTGACTCAGAGTGTGAGCCGTCCTCACGATGTCCTCGGTGTAGAGCCCAATGTGCTGGATCCCTGCGCCTCGGTGCTGATCCAGGAACGTGTCCACCTGGTTCGGGCCTGAAAGTAATCCTCTGTTAGGAACCGATAGCTGTGGATGTGGGTTAGTCAGTGAAACTCTCTCACCACACAGGACTATTAACCTGAGATTACATGACATCAATAGATCTACATGCATGTAAAGAATCTGTGATCTCATACCCTGCTCAGGGAGAGACTCTGCCATCACAAACTTGCAGTCCGGCTCTTTCTCGTCTTTGAAGGGCAGAGTGATCCCAGACTCGCTGCACTTCCAGTACTCCATAGCTGTCAGTCGAAGCCCGATCCCGTCATCTTTCAGCACATATCCCTCATCCACATCCTCATTCCTGCACAGAACAGGTCATGACGGACAATTCTGACAATATCTGACGAGTTTGAGAAAATCAGCAGCATGAGGTTTTATCATTAAATAGCGATTTTACATCTGCATTAATGCAGCTGGCAGATTCGAGGTAGTAAAAGATTAATGCGCACGCTTATTTAGGCAATATTATAAATGCTTGTGCTGCCGTTTTGTATTTTTGATGATACATTTTATTTTTCAGCATTCCCTGATGAATAGAAAGCTAAAAAAAAAACTGAATTTAGTTTAAATAAATATCTTTTGTAACATTATAAATGTAACTTTTTATCAAATTATTTCTTCGTTGATTAATAAAAGCAAAATAACTGATGGACCCCAATCTTCTGAATATTCATGTATTAAATTTTCCACAGAAATATTTGGCAGCTGTTTAACTTGTTCAACACATACAGAAAACAGATGTTCGACAATGCAATATTATTTCACTATTTCACTGTATACTTTAAAATATAGTGAACAGATGAGACATATTAAAAAAAAAAACTATTTTTTTATGAAATTTTTACAGTGCATTTCCTCCTTGGGAATCTAACTCATTTGTTTGAGCAAACTTAACTCTTTGAACCACTACCGTTTATCATTCTGTCACTGCATTCAGAGCTAGATGTGATACCTGTGAATGAGGAACCTCTGCAGGCCGAGGGTGTCGCGGTACCAGCGGCTGATGAGCGCCGAGCTGCCGCGGGGACAAGCGAAGGTGATGTGGTCGAAGTGCGTGATGGGACACTGCGAAGGGGCCGCGGTCTGGGAGCCCGAGTCAACCTGATGGAAGCCCGGCAGGAAGAGCCCCCGGTACCGAGAGCGGTCTATGAGCGTGTGGCACACGTTACCCACCGGCGAGCGGACCACGGAGAAGCGGACCAGACCGTGGTCATCCTGGAGCTCGGTGGGCGGCTGGAGAAAGTCGCACGAAGCCCGGTCCCGCAGCGCAGCGGACACGCTCTCCACATCCTCCACCTCGAAGCACACGTCACTCACGGTGTCAACCGGATAGTGCGCGTCGGGTCCGTGCAGACACTCCTCACGTGACTGATGTCCATTCAACCTCCGCTCGTTGACCAAGAACACGGCGGAGCCCCGGTGGAGCGCGAGCTGCTTTGCTTGGTCTGTCAGTCGGGCCGCGAACACGTTAAACTGGAACCGGGACACGAGCTCGTGAGCGACTTTATCCACGTTTGAGACGTGGAGAGAAACATGGTGCAACCGGCTCAAGTAGGCCGCCATGTTGGGTGACGTCACTAAGAGGGGCGTGGAGTTCCTGCCCTCACTGACAATCTCCGCTCTGCTTTAAAACCCACTTTGACATTTTCAGATTTCTCACACAAGTAAAAAATTAATTTGAAGCTGTATGTTAAATATTTAAGTTATGTCTTTCTTGACATTTCTTGTCACGAGATTGCGATATATTTATATATAAATATAATTTGAATAATATGTCTGTACATTTATAAAACTATAATTTTGTAATAACCTTTGTATCAAATGAAAAAATAGTTCACCCAAACGCTAATGTGTTTCTAATGCAGTGTCTCTCATCTCACTGATTATGAGTCTCTTTCAAGTTTTTTTTGAAAAGTCATTAAAATACTATCGTTGAGTTTGTGTTTTGATAAAAGGGGAGCAAGAAATATATTTGTGGTGCTCTCCCATTCTTTGGAAGTTAACCCTACTACGTCGACCCTTGAATGAAAAAAAAGGTATATTATAATTATTATTATTTTTCAATATTAGAAGGATGCATTATTGCGATTATATTTTTATTTCAGTCATAACGTGATGTTTTTAACATGCAGAAATGAACTGGGCTAGGTTTCGCATGCTGTGGAACCGTCCAATCAGCGGAAGCGTTCGATCACGTGCGCGTGACGCTGCGAGAGACGCTGGTCGTTTTTATTTTGTCAGCGCCGCCATTAAATCCGCATCTAAATCAACATTCAGAGATTAGAAACAGTATTCGTCGACATAAAAACACTATTTAACGATATATATAAAGTTTAGAGATTAAAGAACACAATGGATGTCGAATAACAACTAAAAAGACAGACTGAGGTCTTTAATGAGCAGCTGCGAGCGGAGCGATGTGAGTATTTACAAGCTTCGGCAGGAATATGTGTGTCCGAGTATTAATACTTAGATAAATTTATATAGTAGTGTCAGTGGTGAGAGAGACGAGTGCCAGTAAGAACATTAACACTGTCAGTGCTGCGAGACATTAGTAATAACATCTGTTGTGTGACATATGGGTGTCAGGTAACGTTACACTGCTAGAGCTGCGACTAACAACATTAATACTCTCACTAATAACATTAATACTCTCACTAATAACAATAACAACAATAATACTGTCACGAATAACATTAATACCGTCAGTACTGTGAGAAACGGGGATCACTAATAATATTTATACTGCCACTAATAGTAATTCTGTCAGTACAGTAAAAAAAAACAGTATCAGCAATAAATAACATTAATACCAACAGTACTGTGAGAAGTTCTGAGGAACACGTTTCATAACATTAATACCGTTCGATATATGAGTGTCACAAATCATTAATAATGAGACATATTTATCACTAATAACATTAGTGTGGGAGTATTACAAATAACATTACTACTGCTAGATGTGAGTATATCTAATAACTTTAATACGGTGAGATATCAGTACAAATAACATTTACTATGAAATCACTTACAAACATCCCTAATAACCTTAATACTGTCAGTTAAAAACATTACTAATGACACTAATACTATCAGTACTGTTGGTGTCAATAATACTAATACTCTCAATTCTGTCATATGTTACATCAGTGACTTTACAATTGGTAGTGTTTTTGGAAATATTGAAGCGTATTAAGAGTGAATATCTTGCATCCTGTTGTGGATTTCTGACATATTAATTTCATATTATCTTGTGTTTGCAGATTGTCTGTCTCCGTACCAATGTGTGACCCTGATGTAAGTGTGTGTTGTTGAGTGTGTGTGTGTGTGTGTGTGTGTGTGTGTGAGTGAGTGTGTGTAAGAGAGTGAGAGACGGAGTGTGTGAGTTAAAGAGAGAGTGAGTGAGTGAGCTGAACCATCATGACAGAGCTGTGTGTGAAGTGGTCTTGTGAGTATTGCACGTATGAGAACTGGCCGTCTGCTATCAAGTGCACCATGTGCCGGGCGCAGAGGCCCAGTGGAACCATCATAACAGAGGAACTGTCCCCAAGTGGCGCCGGATACAGGACTGACCCCGTGTGCAACGACAGCATGCTTATCTGCCCTGATTCCAGCGCCCGGCCCCGTGTACGCCCGGCTGAGTCCTCCGAGCAAGGAGGAAAATGGTCGTGCCAGGTGTGCACTTACCTGAACTGGCCTCGAGCTATCCGCTGCACCCAGTGCCGCAGTGTCCGGCAGCGCCTGGCCAGCTCCATAGACACCCCGCAGACGTCCGGCACCGGCCCTCCAGTGGATCCGTGCGAGGAATACAACGACCGAAACCGGCTCAACACACGAGCGCAGTGCTGGACCTGCTCGGGCTGCACGTCTGAGAACTGGCCCAAGTCCTCCCGCTGCGTGGCGTGTGACCACCCCAGACCCAGCGAGGAGCCTGATCAGCCCCTGGCCGTGATTAGCGAGAGGGACCGGGGCCGAGCGCGGGGCGTTTGCGGCGGGGCCCAGCGGCACTCGCCCTCCTCTTCTAAACGTGAGGCGGAGCTGCAGATCGAGCTGGCCGCTGGAGCTCAGAGCGGTAAAGAGGAGATCGAGATAGACTTCAAGAAGCTCAAACAGATTAAGAACCGCATGAGGAAAACAGACTGGCTCTTTCTCAACGCCTGCGCTGGTGAGTGCCTCTTTACTCACCTTACAGGAACACGCCACTATTTTTGAAAATAGGCTCATTTTCTGACTCCCCTAGAGTTAAACAGTTGAGTTTGAATCTGTTTTTGAATCCATTCAGCTGTTCTCCGGGTCTGCCGGTAGCACTTTTGAATCCGGTTAGCATCTTGCTCAAAAAAAGAGTTTTTAAAGAGAATTTAAAACTTGACTCTTCTATAGTTATCCTGTACTAAAACGAACATGAAATGAAAAGTTGCTATTTTCTAGACTCCCCAGGATTTTCAGGCGCTGTGTAACATCATAGAAGCGATGGTACAAAATGGCTCATAAAATGAAAAAAAAATCAGTTTAAACTTTAATTAAGATTAATTTCTAACTGATCATCACACTGAATATGAAGAAGACCAAAACTAAGAGTCAGTCCTTAAAGTACCAGCACAATAACACACTCCGCTAAATATTACCGTTATGGATCAAATCCTAGAAAATATCTTAATATCACACTACACCAGAGACACGTCTGCTCCAGCTATGAAATCAAATCTGCCTAAAACCTTGGGAAAGTTATTTGTAGCATTAAACACCAAAGATGTGTACTAGACCTGACAGCAGCTGGGTCACAAACCACAGGCAGATGACTTTATGATGCGTTGTCTGGAAATGAGCTTTTATTTAGATTATGTTGCCAAAACATAAGTGAGGGGCTACTGATACTGTTTCCAATGAGGTGACATTAGCCAATCATAATAACTGAGAAGCCTTCAATTCCTGACATGGGCTCTTGAGTCTCTTATTCTACACACTCTAAACCTACTCTAACGGTCCAGTCTGAGAGTTAGTAGACATGTAGTTACAAAGTTACTTACAGGTAGTAAACTGTCTAAAGTTGACTATCAAAATAAAGTGTAACTGATTTTTAAAAAGTAAGCATTCGACACAAAGTGAGTCAGTGATTAGATCCCATCACACGCTTCCGTCTGAGGATGATTGTGTGTCCGGAGCGTCTGTGTGTTTCTAGTCCTGTGAGAGCTTGTGGTTTCTGAGAGGTCAGAGGGCAGAGTGACCGCGTCTGATCATCCTCGACTCTCTGACTGAGCGTTGTACTCCAGCAGTCTGGCTGCGGTGATGTCATCGTGATGATGTCGCTCCATTGTCTTTTGTCTAAGCTGATGCTCGTGACTCATGACCTTCAGCGTTTCACTAGATGTGGAAATTTATGGAAAAAAAAATGTGTTGATTACAAAAACACTTACAGAAGCGCCCTGCCAGGGATCTCCTCTCACAGCTGCCTCGTTTGTGTTCATGCCCCTGACCTGCGTTGCATTTAATCTGTACTTCTCATCCGTTCACGCATTCATTAGGAAACGAACCATGACACGTGTGATGTACTGATATTAGTTATTATTCATCATTTGTTATTCCTGAACGTTTATAATGAGTAAAGTTTTGAATACTTCCAGTGGATAAAAACAACAAATATGAAATATTGGCCATGAACAAAGCCTCAGGGGCCGGTAAACTTAGCCTTCATGTGAAGACGGCGTCTTAAGAGCTAGTCTGACCGACCAGCAGTTAGCCAAGAGTAATTGGTGTAGCTTACACTAATATACATTTTTATTTAACTGACTTTTAAAAAACTGTGACCAGTCTTAAAGAAAGATTTATGCAGCCGGCCATGCTGACCTGACATTAAATAAGTAATAATGTATTATAAACACACAAATCATCTGAGAGGTTGTTTAAATCTTTCACCTCAGTCGCTTTCTAATGTTTGGCATCAGCTGTAAACACTCAAAAGGTATATAAATATCCGGCAGCAGATCAACAAGTAAACACACACGAGTGACGGTGACCTTTACACGGATTCAGAAGCGCGCGTGTGTGTCCGTGCGCTCGTGTTCTGGGTCAGTCTGGCATGTGGAGACCTTCAGACAGCTGCCGTCTCATTTCAGTGACCGGCACATGGACTGACCACTACAGAACTCCTTAAACACCTAACGACTCCGTGACTGATTAGTAACTGATGTGCAGGACGGGTTTGGCTCATGTGTCACGTTTGGAGAAGCTCCTGGTGTAGATGTGTTTCTTCAGTGAAAACAGGATAGTTTGGTTACCTTTGTGTGTGTGTGTGTGTGTGTGTGCAGGTGTAGTCGAAGGCAATCTATCGGCGGTGGAGGCGTATAAGTCCTCAGGAGGAGACATCGCTCGTCAGCTGACCTCTGATGAGGTGCGTCTGCTCAATCGACCCTCAGCCTTCGACAGCGGCTTCACTCTCGTTCACCTCGCCATCCGCTTCCAGAGACAGGACATGCTGGCCATCCTGCTGACCGAGGTGTGTGTGAGAGTGTGAGGGTGTGTGTAAGAGAGAGAGTGTGAGTGTGTGTTTTGCTTTCTGTTTGGGTAATAGATGTGCGTCTGGTGATGTGGAAGTGTGTCTGAAGGCTTGTGTGTGTTGCAGGTCTCTCAGAGGGCCGTTAAATGCATCCCAGCAATGGTTTGTCCTGAACTGACAGAACAGATCCGCAGAGAGATCAGCTCATCACTGCACCAGCGCAAGGGAGACTTCAACTGCTATTTCCTGACAGATCTCGTCACATTCACACTGCCAGCGGGTGAGACATTCACACACTCACTCACACACACACACACACCATATACATACTTACAAACATAGTGGTATTGGTGTGTATTTGACAGTAGGTCTTCTCAAATTGAATATTTAAAGCTGATGACTCAGCTCTGGAGATGAAGGTGTATGAACGTGTGTGTGTGTGTGAGTCTGACGGTGAGTTTCATGACTCGACAGATATTGAAGATCTGCCTCCAGCTGTTCAGGAGAAGCTTTTTGATGACATCCTTGACCGTGACGTCCAGAAGGGTAAGACATGAGCTGATGCTGCATAATGTGTGTGTGTGTGTGTGCGCACTGATCACGTGTACATGTTTTTATATTCTGGTGGGGATTAAACCTGAATACACACAGACTCATGGGGACTTGTGTCACGGTGGTGACCTAAATTGAGGTCCCCATGGGGCAAAGAAGCTAATAAATCACAGAATGAAGTTTTTTGAAAATCTAATAATGCAGAAAGTTTCCTGTAAGGGGTAGGTTTAGGTGTAGGGTTGGT
>JAUMHQ010000069.1:18387623-18397938 GCA_032361165.1 Enteromius paludinosus
AACCCCATCCATGAGAGAATGGGGAAAAAACCTTGTGAGAACCAGGCTTAGTTGGGTCCAGTTCTCCTCTGGCCGGAGTTCAGTTTAAACACATGTTAGATTGTGTAAAAGACTTATAGTGTGTGTGTGTGTGTGTGTGTGTGAACTATCGACATGACTCAATAACTAACCACAAACACACACAATACCTTCTTCACCTTCAACATCCATTGATTCAGGAAAACCCAACAAACCTCTCAGTCTTTCTGTGCATCTTTCTTTAGAATAAACAACTTGATTTTTTTATTTAGACAATTTGAAGTGTGCAAATGCATTTGAGGCCACTGTTGTGATGTTTGTGCATAAGGACCATATCACTGTTATCTCTGACACATCTGAATGACAGCATCAACACGCCTGCCGTGAAATGGGTTCAGAACCAGTGCTAGCCTAATGCTCAAACTATCTGCTTGGCAAAGCAAACCCAAAATACACACCAATGTCCTTACAAAACCACCTACAAACATGGCAACGCAGACGAGGCGCTCGCCCACACACAGTGATGAGCCATTAGCACACATCACAAGAGCCCAAATATCAGCCTGCTCTACCAGTTACAGACCTAAAGCTCTGACCGACACAACGAACACACGGTTAATCTGATAGGGTGACAGTGAATGGATGCCCAGACCAGGAGCCAAAGGCCTTGTCCAAACCGAACCAGAATGAACAAGCTGGGAATTCATCATTGACTGTGAGTGAGATGATTCTTTTACATAATTTGACTGTAAACAAGAAGTCAACATGAAATGCTATTCACAACCCAATTTATTTAAAAAAAAATTCCATAATTTTCAAAAGTTTTCAACCCCCCCCAGGGTTGAACCCCCTCAGCATCAGTGAATGTTTGAACCTTTTTAATAGTTGTGTTTAAGTCCCTGATTGTCCTTTGTGTGAAAAGATGGATCTCAAAACCACAGTCAGTGCTGGAAAGAATCTGCAGGACATGGAGGATTTTTCTGAAGCACTAAAAAGGGACTCCCATCGCAAAAAAACTGTTGCAGATCATACAGGTATTAAGAACCAAGGGTTCCAAAACCTTTGAATGCGGTTATTTAACTCCAGCTATATATATATATATTTTTTTGCCTGATGGACTAAATGCAAACATCTTTCATGTAAAATATCTTAATAACTAAATAAAATAACATGCATTTGGTATGAGCTCTCTTATTGTGTTAAAACAGTAATGAGATTTAATTGTAAAGTGTTACAGCTCGTGTTTATCTTTTTTAGGCTCCCTTTTATTTGATTGTTTAACCCATTTTTGCTGTTTTCTTGTATTTTACTGTGTGCCTTGAGAAGCTACAATAAAGATGTTATATAAAATAAAGTTTATGTTCATTATTATTATTAATGTTACCAAATTGTACTAACAAAGGGGGTAAAAACTAACCAAAATATACTTCTCACACATTGTTACACTTGTGGTGTCATCGGCCAACAAAGGACTCTCATTACACTATATCATTACCAAACCTTGAATTCAATCTTTTTATCAACTTATTAGCACAGGTGCATTGCTTCATGGCACTGACTGACTGCAGCTTGATGGATCTGAGCTCATCCACCTCATGTTTTAAGTGAATACTGCCAAAACTACTTACAAAACTCACTCCAAAATTGGTGCATAAGCCCAGATCGATGAGGCCTGCGATCAATGAGCTCCAAAGAGGAATACAAAACCGGTAAAAAGCCTGAATCCGAGATCTGATGATTGAGCACGAGATATTTACAAGCACTTTTTTTTACAAGCCAGTCATTTTCGTTCAGGGATACTAAATCAGGTGAATATATTTAGCACAGCACAAGAGTTAATCAATAAAAATAATACAAAAAGACACCAAAACTTGATGCTATCCGATACATCCACGCTCTGGAACCGTCACACTTCCAAACTAATTAGAGGAACACAGCTAGCAGATAACCAGTTTAGTACCATGCTGTCGTGAAACACGGCAGCTGTCTCTCAGCTCAAACACAGCTTCACGTCCATCTGCGAGGATGAGAGCAGCTCTGAGTGAGACATCAATGCAACATCTGCACATCTGAAAGCACACCTACAAACTCCAGAACTCCGGATTTCAAAGCATGCTGAAATGAAGCGTGTTACTAACGAAGAGCAACTCTTACACTTCACTGCATGATGCATGGAGCTCAAACAGCTTTAAACGGAAGTGGACTGAGCAGCTTTATCGTCACTGAACACTGGTGAGAAGTCATGAAACACCAACACACACATCCTGACTGAGCAGCGTAAAGGCCGACAGCTGCAGAAATTAAATCAGCGCACATCGATATGGAGTCATCGGAGCGATCTAATGCTGAGTGAGCAGGACCGTTCCTGTCTGCTGGTGTTTTAGATGATGATGGATCCACTTACTTTCCTGTAGACCAGCATGTTAGGAGACTCGTCAGCCACACCGTTACTGCTCTGAGCACACGAGCTCGGCTGAGCCATCCTGGAGCAGAGGAACAACACCAGATACTCCTGAGAGAGAGAGAGAGAGAGAGAGAGAGAGAGGGAGGGGGAGAGAGAGGGGGATTACAGACAGACAGCTGGAACCAGAGGGCAATGTATGGATGAACAGAGACACAGAACAAACTGACAAATGACAGACAGTTGGATGGATGGATGGATAAAGAGAGAATGAGAAAGACAGTTTAATGGATGGACTACACAGAACTAGACAGAGATGCTACTGCTTTTATGAGTATATAATAACACCAGATCCTGTGATGATGAAGATGATGATGATGATGATGATGGAGTCGTTCAGTAATACCTCCACACACACACACTCATCCATCAGAACGATGCGCTCTTACACACTCACTCACTCACTCACTCACTCTCACACACACACCATCCATCACAAACGCACGCACAGCATCCATCAGAACGACGCGCTCTTACACACACACACAAAACAACAACAGCAGAGCGCCGCGACGCGCCTGTACGCGCGGCCTGGAGAAGATAGCTGAGGACGGATGAATAAAGAATACACACACATGTACCTCGCACGATCGCGCCGCGCCGCGTCGCTCCTCCGTCCGCGTGGGTTCGCGCAGGGCAGTGCGTCAGCTGGCGGTCACGCGGAAGGGGCAGTTATTCATTGGAAACACGCTGAGTTATTTGCCCCTTGGTGTGACAACTATCGCTCCCCTCTCCTCCAGCGAGCGGCGGCGCGCAAATCTCACAACTAGAGCGTGCGCGCGCAGGGTCCGCGGCCAACCACACGCGCGCTCCCGCTGCCCACGAGAGTGCGCCGCGTCACACATTTCACTACACTGCCTGCACACACAATATGCACAACGTATCATCATTTACGGTTATTGTTCTGCGCTAGACTGTTTCATCTACAAGTACACAAATTGCTTGAAATTACCTACAATTTCACAAACAATTATAAATCACTTTCACTTTTTTTTTTTATAAAAAGCAAATAGGCTAACAGTGAATTTATGAAGTACAAAAACTAAAATGTGACCCAGGACGACAAAACACAGTCATAAGGGTCAAATTTTTGAAATTGAGATTTATTCATCATATAAACCATCTCTGCGCTGATGTCTGGTTTGTTTGGAGAGCTAACAGGAATCTGAGGGAGGAAAAAAAATCCAAATATTGAGAAAATCAGATGAAGTCCTCAGCAATTCATATTACTGATCAGAAATGAAGTTTTGATATATTTACAGTAGGACATGTACAAAATATCTTTATGGAACACCCATACAGTGTTGTGCATCCCTGTGCTGCTGAGCTCCAGGGCCATTCATAGTGTTTTCTTGTAAAGCATACTCCAAAAAGCATTGTTTTATTTACTACTAGGTTATGAAAAATCATTTTTAAGTGTATGCATGTCATATTCCAATTGGTTTTAATTGGAATTTGTGTAGTAAAAACTATCATTTTATTTTCTTTCCTTAAGTTTTATGCTCTTAAATTATTTATATCGACTTGTATATGCTTTATATTTCTTTCTTTTTTGTTTTTGCTAAACTTTTATGAAAAATGCTATTTTAAAGTTGAATTTTGAGCTTGAACGATCATAAAGTACTAAATAATTCACGATGCAGCAAAATGTAGGCTAAATTGTGCCAATAACATTGTTTTTGCTTAAAAGCAAATGAGATCAACATCTGAAACACATGTGACAACTTACCCCGATTGGAAAAACACAGTTCAACCAGCAGCAAAGGCTTGAACGTACTGGGTTTCAGTTTAAACCAGAATTCACAAATATTATTCTAGAAAGTCTGAACTAAATATAATATACAAAACAAGCATTTCTCACACAGACCTTGACCAATGCTTTAGTATTATATAACACACACAGCGACCCTCAGATTTCATATATTAGGAGCCTAATCAGAGTGTCTATTGCAATAAAAGGGTGAGAAAAGTGCAGCAGATTATGAACACCTGCAGGGTTTGAGAAGAGAAGGTTACTGCTCATTACATGAAACACAGAACAAACACAATATTACACGCATGTTTTCATCCCTCGCTCACAGTCCATCAGGGACGGCTTTAAATTAATAATAAAGAATACCCCAAAATGATTCAGGTCATCCCAGATTCGGAGGAGTGTGTTTCTTCATCAGGTCTGCAGGAATGGATGGATGTGAATGAGTGCTGTCAGGGTTTATTCTGACGGCACCCATTCACATCCATTGCTGAGATATCCCTCCAGATCTGATGAAGAAACTGACTCAAGAGTGAGCAGCTCTAATAGCTTACTCAGCAGGCCTCTGCCAAACCTTAAAACATACTTAAAGAGTCCTAGCATCCTCTGACTGATGTGGCTGGAAGAGATGATATCCAGATCGATCGTGTTCTAGAAGTAAACAGTAATGTGTGTATAATGCTAATTAATGTCGTATGGAGGCTGTAGGTCAGGATGATGTTCAGCCGCGTCTCGGGTAACGTTCATTAGTTTTCTGGAACAGATGAATCTGATTAGCAGAAGTCAGTCGATATCTGCCTCTGGCGTCTGTGTTTTCAAACCTGCAGTCGCTCACAAAACATAATTCTGTTAGTGACAAATCAATAGCAGATCATTTATGATGGTTATCATTGTCTAGGGGCAAGTTGTCACTCTTACTCCAGTGAATATTTCTCAGTGACAATGATCTTTTCAACCATTTATAACTATATATTAAGTACTATTTTGAACCATCTTTTATTTGTACATATTTTCATTTGTTTTTGCAATGTGCTTTTTATTTTATTTTTAAACTCAGATTTAAGTCATTTCAACTTTTTGCAAATAAAATATTACTTGTAATTTCATGTCATTTTTATAATTTATATTTTATTTCAATACTAGTTTTACTTAGCACTAAAAATATATGAATAAATGACAGAGATAAATAAATAATGCTGATATGGACTGTTAGTTCGAAGCTAAAGGGTGTATATATCTTAAAGTACACACATTTTAAAATGGTACTGCTCCAGTGACAGCTTCTGTACCTTTATCCCTGAGACTGTATCATAAGACAGCTTTAGAAGTACTACACAAAACCACTGCAGTGTGTGTGTGTGTGTGTGACAAGAGAGCGGTCAGACGAACACTGATCTGGAGCCTGCTGAGCTTCTTTCCTGAAGGAGCGTCTCTCCTGTCGTGACCATATGCCGCTCTGACCCCCGCCGCCCCACGGCATGCTGGGAATGAACTCACACAGACATTAACATACCAGCAGCAGGTGAAATGCCAGAGATGAGATCAGGAAGATCCACTTCTGTGAGCTTCATCATCATCATCATCTCAGAGGAAACCTGTTCACATCTCACAACATCGTAGACGTAAACAGGGTTATTATAGTCAAATAAAAATATTTATATTTATTTGGTATAACCTGATGTAACTAAAATAACTAAAACTATAAATAAATTTATATCAAATTAAAGACTACAAAAACATTAAAAATAATGACGAACACCTAAAATAAAATATTTTAAGCAAGTGTTGTATATGTATATATATGTATATTAGTGCTTTCAAACTACTGTAATTAATTGCATACAAAATAAAACTGTTTGTGTGTATATTTGTTATTTAAATACAAATGCACATACTGTATGTATTTTGGAAATATTTACAGGTACATATACACAATTAATATACGCAGCACACATATTATCGAAGCAATAAATCATTTAACAGCACTAATATATATAGCTAATAATAAAATAATCATCTATATAACAGTAATAACATTACAGTTGGAAATGAAAGGAAATGCAACCTATACAATAATCTTTTTTTTTCTTTATATCACAAGGAATATTGGGAAAAGACAAATACACTGCACTATGCACTAATAACTCATCATAAAAAGGTTTTTCCTCATGCTAAATATTCTGTTTTATTGATTTTGAAGAGAATTTTCTTAACCGGTTCAGAGACCCATCCAGCCAGTAAATGAGTTTCTGTGTGTGTAATTATATATTTGTATACATACAGTACGCGTGTTTTATTATATTCTTATAGTTTATGAACCTTTATGATCATTTTTTATTTTTGCTTTTTAATTCTTTTTAAAGAAAGAATTCCTATGATGTAATACCAGGATGACTGACAGCCCCTTTAGAAAAGAGAAAACTGCAATTACACACACAACCAAAGCAAACATTTTCCCCATTATTTTATTTCTGCTCTTGATGTGGGGATGGATATATTTGTGTGAGATCAGAAATCCGGAGAGAAACACACCGCTGTGTTTGAATGAAATAGTGTTTATTGTACAGAGGTGTGGTTCCTGTGACCTTCACCAGGCGTCCCGTGGCTCTGCTCTATTTGGGTCCCAGCATGTCCTGCGGTCGAACCCACTGCTCGAACTGCTCCTCGCTCAGGAAGCCCAGCTTGACCGCCGTGGCCTTCAGAGTCGAGCCCTCTTTGTGTGCCGTCTTCGCGATTGTAGCAGCTTTATCATAACCTGAAAGAGAAGAGACACACAGCATCACTTCAGATGAACAGACATTCAGCTTCTGCTGCGCTGAGGACGGCCGCTCACTTTAAAACATCTGTAACTAGTGCAGATTAATCACATTCAAAAGACGTTTTTATTTATATAATAGATCTATGTAAATTTATGCTGTCTAATGATTACTCGCACCCAAAATAAGCTTTTGTTTACAAACATGCATTTATATATTTAAGAAAAAAATGTATGCTTGTATAACCAAAAAAAACCCTCAAATAACAATTAAATATATGTGTATATAGCATTACCAAATCCAGACCATTCTGATCCAGATCACACTTTCTGAACCACTGGCCCTGATTTGATCAAACCTTTATGTGGTTTCTAGAGTAATAAAGTGTTTCTGGTGCCCTCTGCTGTCGTTACCTATGTGAGGGTTGAGAGCTGTGACCAGCATCAGAGACTCGTTCATCAGTTTGTTGATTCTCTCTGTATTGGCCTCGATGCCGACCACACAGTTATTAGTGAAGGACACCGAAGCGTCTCCCAGCAGCCGGGCAGAGTTCAGCACGTTTTTAATCTGAAACACAGAAGTTACTCATTAAACCCTGAGAACGACTCATCTGAGAGAGTGTGTGTGTGTGCGCGTGTGTGTGTGTGTGTGGTGGAGGCACAACTGTTCTCTACATTAATAATAACTAGAGATGTTTCAGTAAATCAGTATATTATGATGATTTCTGAAGATCATGTGACGCTGAAGACGGGAGGAATGATGCTGAACATCACAGAAACACACTTTCACACAGATACACACAGAACACAGCTGATTTAAACTAATAATATTTCACAATTATTACTATATCAAAATGTTATTTTTTTTATCAAAATATATATTTTTTTAATCATATTTTAATAAACTATTTATTCTGTCTCCCCATTCAAATGTTTTTTTTCTGGGATTAAAAGGGACTCCTGTTTTGCTCAGTGAATCAGTGAATGAACGGGTTTAATCACATCTTCTGAGCGATGCACGTCACTCTTAAAGCTGGAAACACTCACCATCATGGGCTTGAAGACGTTGAGCTCGAAGTGTCCGTTGCTTCCTCCGACAGTAACAGCTACGTGATTCCCCATCACCTGAGCCGCTACCATAGTCATAGCCTCACACTGCGTTGGGTTCACCTTCCCTGAGACACACACACACACACACACACACACATCAAACATACAGTGTGCGTCTGACTCCTGCTTCTGACTGAGAATAGAGCACTGAAGTAAACGCACACTGATGATTACTGGCACTGAAAAGAAACTACTTAATGTAATGTGTGTGTGTGTGTGTGTGTGAGAGAGAGTGAGTGAGTGAGTGAGTGAGTGAGTGAGTGAGTAAGTGAGTGAGTGAGTGAGTGAGTGAGTGAGTGTGTATGTGTGTGCACACGTGAGGGTTTCTGTATTTATATGAGTGTGTGTGTGTGTGTGTGCATAACAGAAAGTGTATTTTTGTGTGTGTGTGTGTGTGTGTGTGCACATGAGGGAGAGTTTGTTTATGTGTTTTTGTGTGAGTGTGTGTTTCAGAGAGAGAGAGAGAGAGAGAGAGAGAGAGGGGGAGTATGTGTGTGTGTGTGTGTGTGTGTGCGCATCAGATCCTCCAAAAATAGAGCAGAAACACAAGTCCAGAACTAAAGGTCAGAGGTGATCGTCACACATATTCTCCGCCGCACAGCTGCAGGCCGTACACAGAACAGCTTCCTGTGAGCCCGAGGCTGTGATTGGTCACTTACCAGGCATGATGCTGGAGCCGGGCTCGTTCTCAGGCAGGATGAGCTCTCCGAGGCCTGAGCGAGGTCCAGATCCCAGGAAGCGGATGTCGTTGGCGATCTTCATCATACTGACAGCGACAGTGTTTAGAGCACCACTCAGCTCCACCAGTGCATCATGGGCCGCCAGAGCCTCGAACTTATTAGCTGCGGTCACGAACGGAAGACCTGCGCATGAGGAAGAAGAATGAAGACACACCTGATCCTGTCACTGGACCTGAAGGAAAACATATCAGTATAGAAGCACTGAAGTTCTTAGCAATGCATATTACTAAATATCTTAATGCAACATGATCTTAATATCCTGATGATTTTAGGCCTAAAAGAAAATTTTATAATTCTGACCCATACAGTGTGTGCGCTGTGTATATTTATTTATTTTGTATACATACACATGCATGCATATATTCAGGACACACACGAAGCATATTTTGAATGGATTAATAGTGACTAATTGTTTTGCAGTCCTAATTTATATATCTCTTTTAATAATTTCTTCACCTGTGAGAGCAGCAACTTTATCTGCTACTTTCTCCGCGAAGCCAATGCGTGTGTTGAGTCCGGTGCCCACCGCAGTGCCGCCCGCCGCCAGCTCATACACACGAGGCATAGACCCTTTCACCCGCTCGATGCTGTACTTTACCTGCTGGACGTACGCACTGAACTCCTGCACACACACACACACACACACACACACACACACACACCAGTTATGGTCAATCACAGTGAACGAGTGAAAAGCAGGAGGTTTGTTTACGTTCCTGTTGGTGTGTCATTTACAGTATGACTTTGTCAGACACTCTTACATTGCATCAGGAGTATTTGAGATGTGATTGATGTTAGTGTGTACCTGTCCGAGAGAGAGCGGCACGGCGTCTTGTGTGTGTGTGCGGCCGATCTTAATGATGTCTTTGAACTGCTCAGCTTTAGCAGCGAGAGCGTCGTGCAGCGTCTGAAGACCCGGCAGAAGAACCTGGTGGACCTCTGTAGCAGCAGCGATGTGCATGGCCGTGGGGAACGTGTCATTGGAGCTCTAAACAGAACAAGGCACATGGATTTATTCGGCTATTAGTGCAGTTATCTTTTAAATTAAAAACACATGTTAAAAAATTTTACAAAATAAAACCATATAACTGTTTCATTTACATCCAAAACAGCTACTTATGCGACAAAAATAATATTTAATAACCAATTAAACATTTGTTTAAAATAATTTTTATATATATATATATATATAAAAAATAAAGCACAATGAATTTATAATTAATTAATTAAAATAAAGATAGGTAAAAAATATTTTAGAATGACAAAAATACATATAAAAAAAGATAAACAAAAATAATAAAAATAAATAATATAAATAAATACAAAAACTAGACATAGACATCATGAAAGAAGTATATGCATTCATTTTTATATTTTAATCTATACATTTACTCAAAGTGAGTGTGTGTGTGTGTGTGTGTGTGTGTGTGTGTGTGTGTACAGGTTTTTATATCCTGGTGGGGACCAATTGTCCCCAC
>JAUMHQ010000069.1:18398038-18419618 GCA_032361165.1 Enteromius paludinosus
TAAATATAAGTAACAGTTCTTATTGCACCTGAATGTTTATATAAAGTGTGACAGTGTTCTTTTCACAGTGTACGGGTATTTCAGGAAATATTGAGATAAGTTGTCCAAATGAAGTTCTTAGCGATACTTATTACTAGTATCAGAAATGAAGTTTTGATATATGTATGGTAGGAAATGTACAGAATATCTTCATGATCTTAATATCTTAATGAGTTTTGGCATAAAAGAAAAATATATCATTATGACCCCTACAGTGTATTGTTGGCTATTGCTTCAAATCTACCTGTATGACTGCTTTTGTGCTTCAGGGTCTCGAGTTAATAGCCATAGTGCGACTGGTCAGTCGGTCACGTGGAGACGGTTAAGGAAGTTTAATGTTCAGACACAGGAAGCAGTAAAAGTCGGACAGGAAGTGGAGAGAATGACATATGTTGACTGTGATGGTCTGTGAGCGCATGACTCATGCACGTGTGTGTTTTTATTGCTTTTAAATCAACAATTGTATTCAGAACACACATTGTAGAGCGCAAGAAACACCAGGAGGTAAAATACCCAAACAAACAAGGAAATAAAAAAGACACTTAAAATACCCATGCTCTTAAAGCATAAATAAGTCAAATAAATAAATAATATATATACACGAATGAATGAATACATGCAAACTTACATTTATACATATAATTATAAACCAAACAAGCAAATGGAATGAAGAAATCAGATATAAAAATTATTTAGATGCTAATTACAAACAAAAAATGTAAAAAGATGAAAAATGGTATCACTTTCCTGAAATACCCATCATCTAAATAAATAAATAAATAGAGAGATCACTTAAAAAAAAATACAAATTCTCTTAAAGCATAAATAAGTTAAGTATAAATAATATATACCTGTACATAATACAAACTGTATATAATACTTCACTAAAATTATAGCGCTCAGCCTGAGTTTACATGAAGATGATGAAGTGTTAATATAAATCCTAAAATCTCAATACATTCTCAACATTAATCTAGAAATCTTTTTATATGAAATCTATGATGAACTGACAAATGTACCATAAAAATACCACAGTACTAGCAGCTTTATGAAAGTGACGCCATAATACAGTGGTGTATGAAATATGGTCACGACCATTAAATTAAACCATCTGACGAGTCAGGTGTGTGTGTGTGTGTGTGTGTGCGTGTGTGTGTGTGCACCTGTGGTGTGTGTGTGAGAGTGAGTGAGAGTGAGTGTGTTTGTGTGTGTCACCTGTGGTGTGTGTGTGAGAGTGAGTGAGAGTGTGTGTGTGTGTGTGTGTGTGTGTGAGATCACTTGACCTCAGAGCCGAGAGTCAGCAGAAACACACAATACTCTTTGGCCCGCTGCTGTTCCTGCTCTTCACACTCGTATCCGTTACAGATGTGAGCAGCGTGACCCGTCTCTGTGAGGAAGCAACTATTGTTTAACAGAGTCTGATGAACAGCATCAGATGAGCGGGAAATCACAGCAGCAGAAGAACAATGTCTGTGCTCTTACTGAGACGCTCCTGACGACACACTATTGTTCTTGATTCCACAACCTTTACACTGCATTTCAATCCTGGATCTGGTAAGATGTTAGAGATCTCCAGCTAGGTCTTCTCTATCAAACTCCAAGTTCATATGGATGCTAATGATAGGAGTGAATGAGCTCTCAATTATGGCTTTGGCGACACCAAGTGGTGAAATATAAAAATAATTTATTACAAGATTCAGGTGAATTGAATTTTCAAATTTTGAGTTAATAAAAATAATTATTGATAAGAAACTAAACATATAAAAAAATGTGTTGTGAATTTAGTTGTTTTTAATATTGCATGATGATCTGTCTGGGATTCATTTTTAAATTTTGTAGAGTTTTTATAGTCCTTATATTAAAAAAACACAAAAAAATGAAAACGGTTCTTGGTAAAAGCATGTCACTTTGATAATGTGAATGAAGCACAATCAAAATAAACATAGAAAACATTTTTTTATCACAAAGCACACGTCCATGAGGAAGAGACACTTCAAGATTCACTGAGCATCTTTTATAAAGCATCTTACAGTAGTCAAGACACAGGAAAAGACCTGAGGACATCTGACATCAAACTGTGCAAATTCTTCTGATTTCAGCAAAACAGATGCGATACAAAATAGTTTTCGATAATAAAAACACAGGCTGGGACACATCGTCACAAACAGGCATAAATACACACACTCTCTCAATGCGGTTTCCTTAGTAATATCAACCAATAATATCAATAGTAATTCTGATTAATTCACTGTACAGCTAAACAGCTAAATGCATAAATTGATAGAGATTTGCAATATTTTCCAGCGTCTGATGGTGCATAATATTCCCAGATCCTGAGATTCAGACGCAGCATAAGAATCAGGAGCATGAAGAGACGATCCTGAAATGTGTGAATATTAAGCTATCTAGTGGCGTTTATCTATTTACTACATATTTGTTGTGTCTGGTAACGTGTAACCAGTTGGTAAGGTTTAGCTGGTAAAGTTCGGTCAATGTCAAAACGACAGCATTCTGCTGCTAAAAAGCTTTTTTTAGTAGTAGTTGCTGTAGTGTTCAGGAAATTAATTGCAAGCAGCATATAAAATCACAAATAATTCATTATATTAAAGAAGACTTTTTGCTCTTAAATGGTCTATTTTTTAAATATATATATATATATAAGCACGCTACTCATTAAAAATCTGGCCCTGGAGCACAAAAGCAGTCATAAACAGCATATATTTTGCAGCAGTAGACATAAACAATACTGTACATTGTATGGGTTTTATGCTAAAAATCATTAGGATAATAAGAAAAGATCATGTTCCATGAAGATAAATATACATTTCCTACTGGAAATATATAAAAACTTGTCATTTGCATTGCTAAGAACTTCATCTGAACAACTTTAAAGGTGATTTTCTCAATATTTCGATGTTTTTGCTCTCAGATTTTCTAAAATTGCCCTATCCTAATAAACCAGACATCAATAGACATCTGTTTATTCAGTTGTTATGATGAAACTGACCCTCATGACTGGTTTAGTGGTCCAGGGCCACATACTTTTGGCAGACTATAAAATGAGAAAGGAGGCGATACTGCAGCTGGTGTTAAAAACGGGTTTGGTTTCCGTCTGAAAGTAAATCAAGCTGCTGTGCTTCAGTGTGACGGATGAATAGGTGAGTAGTAAAGGTCAGGTGCTGGTTGTGACAGGATCGACCGCTGCTCTCGTCTGGTTCTGGTGTTAGTCTCTAGCTGAAGCCGCAGCAGCTGGACGTCTCTTTCTCCGGCTGCAACACGTCATGAAGATGAAATCTGGGCTCCACGGGCAGCTGGACCGAGCTTCTGACCAGCTCTCTGTGTATCAGAGTCAAGTTAATTGGTTACTGTACTTCTGGGGTGTAAGAAAAATTGCCAGCACTTTATTTTAAGGTGTCAATAATACAGAGTTACCATAGTAAGTACTTAGTAGTAGCCGTTGTACTTGTATAAAACAAAACATACTTACCATGTAACTAAGTTGTGGAACAGTTTGTAATGATGTAGATGTCACAGACAGCTACTGTTACACATATGTTACAGACCGAGTCTGTTACACTGATACTTATGTAACCAAAAGATTGTCACATATGTGTATTACATTAACATTACAGACTATTACACAGACATAAGCTACTTAAAATAAAGTGTATCAAGATTGTACTTAAGTGTAAGTATCTGTGTAACAGACTCAGTGTGTAACATGTGTAACAGTAGCATTTTTTTGTGGATAACAACAATTAAAATACAGCAAAGTGGAACATCTATGATGATCCCATCTATGTACATGAACACAAACAGTCCTAGACTAAAATGATATTCTGAGCTGTTTCTCACACAAAGTACAAATAACCCCAAAAGTAATACTTCAAGCCGGACAGGAAGTCCAGACAGAGGTTTACTCTCTACTTCCCTCCGTTTGTGTAAGTAATGTACTGTTCTCCAATACTGAGTCATATAATAACTCATTTCACTCAGCATGCCACCCAGCCTGTTCTAAAATAAGCAATATTGCCATCTTCAGGGCATTCAAGGTACAGTTTGCCCTTGCTTGCTCTTAGGTTAAAGGCACAACAATAATTCAATATCCAAAAACCACTTGCACAGTGTTTATATTTCATGCATTGGTGTACGTTATCTCAGAAGTTCTGCAGGATTTTTAATTTCAAAGAAATTCCAGATTGAAATAATGAACCGTCCCTGTTCCTTGTCGCCTATCATCTGTCTATGAATACTACGGTAACACACGTGGACAAATGCGGAAGTGGGAGTTATTAACTGTGCATTTCCATATCATGATTCATGAGTACACTCTCCACAATCCCACAAAACATAGATGTATACAAACCGAAGCAAGAAGATATCGGAACAAATAAATGAGAACAAATATCAGACTCACTTTGCCACCGTCATGAAGGCCTCGTCGACGTTGACTCCGGTTTTAGCGCTGGTCTCTAAGAAAATGACTCCGTATTCCTGCGAAAACAAGTCTGAGGGAGTTAATGTGAATAAAGCTTCTCAAACCAAAATTAGACCAAGAAATCTACATTTTTTATATTAATTATGAATTAAGTATAACTTGTGAAATGGTTCTGAAAGAATTCAGACCCCCTTAAATTTTCCACTGTTTCAGCCATCTGCTAAAAATAATTTAAAGTTAATTTTTTCCCTCATTAATGTACACACAGCACCCCATATTGACAGAAAAACACAGAATTGTTGCCATTTTTGCAGATTTATTGTGACACTCATATATTTAACTCCAAATGCTGTCCATTTCTTCTGATCATCCTTGAGATCCTTTCTGGATAAATTGTTAATGATGAATATATTTTTTAATGTAATCTCTGTGCAGCACAACTGTTCTCAACATTGATCATAATCAGTAATGGGAAATGTTTCTTGGACCGTACGTTAGAATGATTTCTGAAGGATCATTAGTGAGATTAAAGGCTTTCCATGGCTTTTGAGATCGTACTACTTTCCTGTTTTCTCCATGGCTGTGGGATTAAGTGCTCATGTTCAGAACAGAGTTTGAGACTCACTCTGGCCAGCTTCTCTCCATCCTCTCGTCTGATGACTCTGGAGCTGGCCATGTCTGACTGTAGATGTGACACGTACAGTTACAGTTATAGCAGAGTTATGACTTACATAACACAAGATCCAAGCTCAAAGACTTCTTACCTTGTTGCCAAGCAACATGATGACCACATCATCCTGAGCATATTCATGGATCTCAGTAAGCCACGCCTACAACAAAACGTCCAACCAATCAGAAGCCTCAAACATTCTCATGTTAGATATTTATTATGTTAATAAATTAAATATTGTTAGATAAACAAATGACTAGTTTCCACAACCGTTATTTTAGTAAACTAAAAGAAAACATTTGTTAATTGAAATAAAATGAACTTCCACTGAAATATAGTAACAGTAAACATTTTACTTGGTAAACTTGGAGCTAGAATATAAATAAAAACTCATTTAAAAACTATAAGATAAATTATTAAAAGATAAATCATGATTAAGCGCATCCAAAATAAAAGTGTTTATGTATTCTGCATATATAAATACACACATACATATTTAAGAAAAAGTCTGCTTATATATTAAATCATTTAGATATGATATAAATTATATGAATATCATTATATTCATGTAAATATTTTCTAAATATATACCAAATGTGTGTGCATTTATATAAGCATAATACATATGAACAGCACACACACATATATTATATTAACAAACACTTTTATTTTGTATGTGATTAATTATGAGTAATCCTTGCACAGCAAACAATTACTAAAACTCTGTATAACTAGTTATAGAAATGTATAGAATTTCTAAAAATAAACTGAGAAGAAGAGTTTAACCTTTAGCTCAGGAGGAGAAACGAGATATTATTATATATGATGTGTATTTAATCAGAGTTGGTACCCTGGTGTTGTCGAAGGAGGATTTGCTGGTGATGTCATAGAGCAGGAGAAGAGCTGCGAGATCAACAATAAAACCACCATCCGTTAGAACAAACCCACACAATCCGGGCACACAGTGAAGGGTTAATGATTCCTCACCCTGAGCGTCTCTGTAATACGCGTGTGTGACGCTCCGAAACCTCTCCTGTCCCGCCGTATCCCAGATCTGAGACAGACAGCGTTCACAATCATCCTCTTTCTCTGCTGCTTCAGCAGATTCATTCAAATCAGATCACTCACCTGTAACCTGACCTTCAGCTCATCCACCGTCAGCACTTTATTCTGACAACAGACAAACATCATACAGCAACGTTAACCAAATGTAAACCATTTCATCAGTTCTATATGCGCTGATATATTCACAGAGGTCAAATATAACAGGTTTGGTGTTTAATGTTTTATAAAGAAGCCTCTTCTGCTCACCAACCATGTGTTTATTTGATACAATTTGATAATTTAAAAAAAAATATTTTTACTGTTTACAATAACTGTTTTCTATTTTAATATATTTTAAAATCAGATTTTTTCCTGTGATTTCAAAGCTGAATTTTTAGCATTATTGCTCTAGTCACATGATCCTTCAAAAATCATTCTAATATTCTGATCAAAAAATTATTATTATTATTATTATTATTATGTTGAAAATGGCTGAGTAGAATTTTCTCAAAATATATTTAAAAAGAAAAGAGTTTTTTAAATTGTAAATAACTTTGACAAAATGTTCTTGTTCTGCTATTTACTTTTTTGGATCAAACAAATGCAGGCTTGGTGATCAAAAGAGACTCTTTTAGTTATGGATGAACTGTGTTAATTACCGTAAATCCGATTCCCACCGTTGCAGAAAACGATCCAGGGATAAACTTCCCTTGATCAAACTGAACCAGCAGAGACGTCTTTCCCACTCCGCTGTCTCCAACCAGGATGGTCTACAAGACGAGAGAAGACGTCTCAGAACACCACAGATCAGGGATGAGAACTGTTTAATAATCAGTGCATCTCTATGTGAAGTCACAGATAAGTGCTGGTGCTGATGGAGGTGTGTGGTTTCCATGACAACCGCCCACTCCCCCCCCAACAGGAAGTAATTAGGCAGAAGAAACCCAGATGCTGTGGAATTCATCTCTCTTCAGGAGCACGAGAGAATTCTGTTTTCATTCAGATATTTCAGCTATGCGTGGAAGGAAACGATCGATTCTTGGGATTGGAAATAAAGGATGAATGAAGTCCACCATGACTCTGTTTCTGTGTTTAGAGACTCTAGAGAGTTTCATTCAGTTACGTAACAGCACTTGAATACAGAGAATAACAAACCCATCCAGAGACCTGAGGCTAAAACACACACAAATTAAACAGCCTCTTGTCTAATGTGTGTGTGTGTGTGTGTGTGTGTGTGTGTGTGTTATACAGCCACTTCAGTGCAAACACTGGTTTCTGAGAGCATATCATCATCACATGACACAAAATAATCGCATCATAATAGACTATAATTACCATCAGCAAGTGACACGACCCATAATCACTATCTTAATAACACAGCATTATCAGATATCATCACATATCATAACACTGTGGACAGCTTTAGATATCAGATGAGACTCTGACTCATTCAAGAGTGTGTGACAGAGACTTGGTAAATAATTCATCCACAATATGTGGCATTAGGTCTACTATGAAATTAATAATGAATGAAGAAACACCAAGGTACATGAGTCTCAGCATCACATGCATGAAAGAAAACAGCAGAAAACCACAGCAGGGGAACATCGCATCAAATCACACGCTCACCTCGCCAAACAGATGACAGAGATATCAACATTCAGCGGAGGGTTTATTGGTTGATCAATAACGCTTACCTTGTGTGTTAAATCCTGATTATAAGCGACGCTCGCTGCGCTGATCTGATCCATCACTGAGCGCCGATGACGTCACGACACGGAGCACCTGCGTCATCTCCACGCCTCCTCCAAGCGCAGAAACACCCAAAGCGTGCTTCATTTATTTATTTATTTATTTATTTAATCTGCCAGCATTACTATAAATAATATGACCATATGTTAAAATCCTCTTGCGCTTTCGGCATTGAAAGAAAGAAAGAAAAATATAATAATAATAATAATTGATGAAAATAAATAATAATAATAATAATAATAATAATAATAAAATGTAATAAATAGAAATTAAAATAAAAGAAATAATGAAAATAAATAATAATAATAAAAAGTAAAATAAGAATAAAGTAAAATGTAAAAATGTATCATTAAAATTAATAATAAAAATAAAAAGAATGAAAGTAAAATCTGTATGAAAAGAATAATAATAATGAGTGCACAAGAAATGTGTTATTATTAGTAGTAGTAGAATTACAGTCACAAAACAAACTAAATCTCGAAATAAAATAAACATATGAACAGATGAGTTTTAATAGTGAACACTAGATGGCTGTAAAGACTAAAAGACAACACCTACTTTAATACTGACTGTAGAAAACAAGTAACCTGGTAATCATTCATCCGATTTGTAACATTTACCTTCCACATCACAAATAAAAAGTAATGATGCAGAAAACACTAGTTACTTTTTCCATATAATGAGGATGAAAGTACTGTAGATAAAATATAAAAGCTCTTTCTTTAAAGTGATGCCATTTTTCCTTCCACAAAGAACCATTTAGTCAAGTGTTCTTTTAAAAAAACGTCTCTTTCTTACCTTTTTATAACCTGAAGAACCTCCTTTCGCCACAAAGAAAAAGAAGAGTTCAGAGGTTCTTTATGGAACCATTCAGTTCAGGTTCTTCTTCAATGGCACCATGAAGCAGCTTTATTTAAGAGTGTCTCAGTGTGCTGTAGTCCTAGTGTCACATGAACTTTATGTGTGCAGAAATACCTTCGAGCTTCTTCTAGTATATCCTGTGAGAATATTTCATGTTTTGAGTCGCTTTGGTGCATTTGACCGAATCTTCTGTGCGTTCACACTTCAGCTAGATGTGATGATGTTCTAGGACAGAAGCTGCAGTGTTTCAGAGGCCAGTAGGACACAATGTTCCACATGACTTCTGAGTGACAGCTCGCCTTCTGATGGCTTTCTCTGAACACAGCTCGCCGTAAACCAGACTGAACCCAGCTCTGTGTCACAGCAGGACCTTCATGAAACAGAACAGAGAGAGAGGATGTCCTTCAGAAGCAGGTTAGGATCGGGTTCTTTTCGGTTGAATCTAATGAAGTGCATTAAACATTACATCAAGGTTTCCCAAAATGGGTTTGTGAAGGAACTGCAGGGTTATGAGATTAAATCATGCAAATATTAAATTAAAAACAATTAATTGTGAATAATCACATCCAAAATAAAAGTTGTGTTTGCATAATATATTTATGTGTGCCAAACAATCTTTTTAATTTTGAAAAGATGATCTTTTGAAAATTAAACAATTGCATGAGTTTGAGGAAGATAAAATTAACTTTTACATTTTTCTTAACTTTCAGAAAAAATATTTTTCTGAAATATTTCAGAAAAATTAGAATTTAAATTAATGTAAATACAAAATATATTCTGTGTGTGTGTATTATTTATATATAACCTACATAATAAATATACTCAGAACACACACATATTACGCAAACAACAACTTTTATTATGTATGCTAGAAATTACAATGAATCGCTTGACAGCAATAAATGAAAACAAACAAATCAAAATAAAACAGTTATTAAAAAAATGAAATATTGTATTTTTTACCTGCCTGTCAGAATACTATAAACATGCAAATGTGATTAAATAATTAATTAGTTAATTAATTAAAATGTTTGGGGTTTTTTTTATCTCAGGGGTACCGTAATCAAAAAGGAATCGTGTAATCCATAAAACAGTAACTGTAGTCTGATTACGAGTATTTTAAAATGCAATATAGCCTAATTCCAAGTACTTAATTTTTGGAACCTGATTTAAGTAATCCAGATGACGTGATTGGTTAGTAGCCAGCTCTGTTTACAAACACAGTGACTGTCACGCCTGTCCTAAAGTCACATCATCTTCTCCCCAGACTGGGCCTCCTCGAGCAATCAAGACTAGAACAGTGGAGTTTCTAGCATCTGACATTGTTCTCATAGTTTCCGAGCAGAGCAGTTCATGCAGACGTCTGTGGTCAAATCTGGAGGCAATTCTAGTCCCGAACTCACAGCAATCAGCTGAAACCTGAAGTAGATGGAATGTGAAGACGGCAGACGGGGAAGCAGATATTAGATTTACATTGCTGCCTAAAAGCTATAAATGAAGAAAACATTCATTTATGTGCTCATATCTCTAGACAGCACACTGGAACATGTCCAAACACACACAAGAATCCTCCCTGACCTCCTGTTTTGAATGAGATGATTGTTTCTCACTGAAATGCAAATCTTTCCAGGTGAGTCTAATAAATCCACTGCAGTGTGAAAGAAAGTTATCTGCTGAAGATAACCAGCACTGTTTCTGTGTTTTAGCTGCAGGCTTGCATCCAGACAGATATCAAACCATGCAGCTGTATTCGACTGTAACCGAAACTGACCTTAAATGAAGAAAGTGAATTAATGAGACAAACCCAGGATTCATCTCAGACTGTCTCATACACAAGACTGTTTGTAGGTCAGATATTAACATTCATAGACTGCTTTTCAAGCAAGAGTACTTTACACTGACAAAAATGGGACTATTAATTCTTTAAAAACCAAGTGGGACACATTTTTTGTCTTTTATTAACGTTTAGCTCTATGCATCTGCACTCGTCTTTATTCAGTTGACTAAATAAACAAACTTTTAGTATGGTTTCCAGCACTTATTTCCAGTGTAAACATATCAACTTCCTGTTTCAATAGAAAACACAGAAAGAAAGAAAAACGTGCTCATCAAACCATCCCATTGTTTTTAAGTCTTTAAGCGGGATATTAAAGCATCCAATGATGTTCAAAGGGAGACTTTTCCACAGCTTTAAGGCAATACTCTCTTTTCTTGGTTCCTGTTAAGAATCTGGCTGCTGCATTTTGAAGGAAGCCAATGTGCAAAGAGCTACAGCAATCCAATCTACTGGATATTCTGCATGAGTTACAATTTTAAGGTCGTTACTAGAAAGAAAGTGCTTCTCTTTGACCAGTAATAACATGAAACGAACATTCTTATAATGTTACTTAATACTATGTACAAACATTACAGATCACACACGACAACATATGTGTATACCCTGGAGCACAGAAGCATCGTAAATCACACGAGGATATTTGCAGCAATAGACAACAATACACTGTATGGGTCAGAATGATAAATATTTCTTTTATGACAACAAACATATTTATTTTGTTCCAACTATTTTATATATATCCAATCGTAAATATATCAAAACGTAATTTTGGATTAGTAAGATGCATTGCTAAGAACATCATTTGGACAACTTTAAAGACGATTTTTTGATTTTCGCTCCCTCAGATTCCAGATTTTCAAATATTGTCCTCTCCTAACAAACCAGACACCAGTGGAACACTTTTTTATTCAGCTTACAGATGATGTATACATCTCCAGTTCACAAAATCGGTCCTTCTGACTGGTTTCGTGCTGCATAGGGTCATATGTAGGTCGTAAACACATAGTCTGCTGATAGCTGATGTCCGTTGGAACGGTGGGAGACTAATTGCGGTGGGAAGAACAATGAACAATAGCTCTATTTGCCCACGTCAGGACATTCCTGGACATTCCAGAACATTCCATTGTGTCTCACAGTCCACACTGTTTACCAACCACAAGACCAAAACTCAAGAAGAAGTGGTCCTGCTTGGGTCTTGCTCTGCTTCACGAGGGACAAGCGGATCGTGTGTAAATGTGCGAGACCTTCCCGGCCCAGTTTCTCACTGAGATCTGCTCCAAGAACCAGAACATGCCGGAGGCTTCTGTAAGACTGCACGCTGCTCTAAAGAGGCCAGGCACGTCTGGAATCTGTGCATCAGATTCTTGAGAGCTTAGAGCTCTTGTTAGACCGGTTTTTCAAGTGTTTCGAAGCATTTGAAGAGCTTAGGTCATAAATAACACAGACGCTCATTTCCTGAAGGGATGGTCTGATATCAGATGTGAGAGAACAGTAGAAGAGAGGCTGAGGGAATGAATGTTTAAGGCTTGACTGATGGGCTGGACGTGTATTTTATATGATTCAGCAGTAATTAGATTAATCCGTGGCAGATTCGCTCAGAAAAAACGAAACGCTTTCTGAACATCCCTCAGGATCAGAGCGTCTGCTGAATGGCTCAAATCTAAATCTTTTTTCCAGCTAGCGTGGGAAACCTAGAAAAAAAACATTGCATTTTGGTTAAAAAAGGCCTGGGAAAGTCCTGAATTTCTACAGGGAATGTAAACTTCTGAATTTCATTGAACCTCATTCTAAGCATTAAAATAAAGCAAGGCCTACAAAACAAAACAAAATGACAAAAGATAGAGATAACCCACTTAAAACCTTTTTTTGTTGCTGAAAATACTAGTGGACTAAGACTTTTGCACAGTACTGTATATATAAACACAGATTACTACCAGTTAAAAGTTTTTGAACAGTAAGAATGTTTATATTATTATTATTATTATTGTTATTATTATTATATTTATTTATTTTTTAATACTCTTCTGCTTACCAAGACTGCATTTATTTGATCAAAAATACAGCAAAAGCAGTAATATTGTGAAGTATTTTTTACTTTTTTATAACTGCTTTCTATCTTAATATTTTAGAAAACGTAATTATTTCTATGGCCAAAGCTGTATTTTCAGCATCATTACTGCAGTCTTCAGTGTCACGTGATCCTTCAGAACATTTGCTGCTCAATAAACATTTCTGATTATTATCAGTTTTGAAAAACGTTGAGCACATTTTTTCCAGGTTTCTCTGATGGATAAAAAGATCCGAAGATCTGCATTTATCTGACATAATACGCTTTTGTAACATACCATACAAAAGCTTGGAGACAGTATAATTTGTATTTATTCGAGTTACTTACTTTCAGTACTTTTAGCTTCCTGTGTTGTAACCTATAACAACATGTAGCAGTAAGTCTGCGCTAAATTACTTTCCTTATTCACAGAATGACCAGAAGACATTTTTATGAATATTAATTACGTCGCGCTGACGTTTTCATAAATGTCCTGAAGCGTCCAGTCCAATCGCTGAGACCCGCTTGACGCGCGCCACATGACGCAATTAATATTCATGAGTCTCGGACAGTAGAGGGTTAGTGAGTGAAGGGGGAGGGGCATAGGAGGAGAAGTTCAGTCAGTCACAGCTGAAGGAGTCCGCGACATTAAACCTGGACAGTAATAAACCCCACAGTATTGTGAGTACAGGCGATTCTTCTCTACAGTTACCTGACAGACAGACGGAATACAGCGTGATGTACTTTATTATCATGTTTTATATCGACGAGAGGAGTTCTGAACTGTGACAGGCTCTCTTATTGACACTGAAGCAGGTTTGTCCTCCTCAGTTTGTTTTGGCTTTGACTTTAAACTTCATCGGTTTGCGACAGAGAAAGGTTATTCGTAAACATTTGTATTGTTTATCAGCGATTATCAGGAGGTTTAAAGGTCTTATGATGTCAGTGTTTACAATAAAGAGCACAAACGTCCCTCTTCGTTACTTTAGCGTTTAACTAATCGACTGTTAGATTAACCCTTGCTGAACTAGTCATCTAGTCCAGGTGGGTTAAACCTCCACACGCAAAGATAGCAATATAGAAAAGCAAGAAACAGTTAACTAACATTAATTATTGGTTTATTGTATTTTAATATATAAATACTGTAAATTAGTCTAATAATCTGTTTGATTCATGTTTAGGTTTAGTCTTGTGTGTAATAGTGTTGGAAAGAATAGCAATAAGTTCAAGTCTTGGTTCATTCACTGATAAATCTAGCATTACATATATATATATAAATATACACACTGTATTAGATCAGGCTAAAGGTCCTTTATGTGCATATAAAATAGTTGAAATGCAGTTTTCTTTCCCCTGTTGACATATCCCTTTGAAACAGGAAGTTTATCTTAACTGGCCATGGTCTGCTGGTTAGTTTGGCCCAGTTAGGCTCTGTTGTACAGTAGGTACACTATGTAATCCTATGTTGTTATGTGTGAAATGGATGTATGTCTCTCGTCATCATCATGAATCTTCATCAGGGATGTTTAACACTTACACGAGGTTTGGCTCAAATTGCTGTGTCGTCCCATAAGCAAAGATTTGTGTATTTCCTGCACTATTTGAGCAGCATGCCATCAAGATGAAGAGAGAACAATAGTCAGGTTCAGAAAGTTCCTCCCCGTACTGCAAGTGAAATTTAAAACAGACCTAATGTGAGATATGAGCTTGTTAACCAATGATATATGCTTTGTCAAAGGGTTCAAGCAAACAATATTTTAACTTATTAACCATGTTTAACAGCGTAATTCCTGGTGAAAAACTAAAAACAATTCTCCATCAATTTGAGAATGACATTCGGAAAGTATTGCAGCTTGTTTACCCTACAGGATAAAAAATTGGTACAAAGGTAATTGTGACTTTTCATGTGATTATTTGGACATGGTTTATAAGAAATGCAAGATATAAATGTAGAATTGTGAGAAAAAAAGTTGCAATTTCCTTTTTTTATTGTATTGTTATAGAAACAAAAAACAGTTGTGAGACTTAAAATCGTAAAGTCTCACTTCTTATCATTTTTTTAAATTCATTTATTCAAGCTAAAGTGTGTCAAACAGTCCTGAAATACAGGAACCGGGAAGATGTTCAGTATCGCTCAGTATTCAAATAAAGGTGTGAGTGTTCGTTCAGAGCACATGTGACTTGGAGAGGAATATTCTTGTGTAGGGTAAACTTCCTGCTGTGTAAAAATAAAACCCTATATGAACCAGCAGGGATTATTCCGTGATAAACATTGTCATGTGACTTTATTGCACAAGAATGGCATTTGGTTATTATTTTGTAAATAAATGATTGATTATCTAGCGTGGATTTCAGTCAAGGCGCTGAATCTCGACAGGATTTAGTCAGACGTTTACTGTATCTGGATCCTTCTAGTGACCCAGTGACCTCCAATCAGCTGCGCTTCACTGGGACCAACCACTGAACGAGGTTTGAGCCTTAATGAAGTCATATTCACTGACACATTGGGCAGATAGTGGTGTTAGCGGATAAAGGTTAATTACTGGCGGTTTATTTTAACGCTGATATCAGAGCGCAGCTAGTGAATGCAGAAAACCGCTCTAATCCGAGAGATCTCTCTCCAGACCTTCTGTTTCCAAACCAAGAGCTTCTTAACGAAGACAGTTTGGATCATTTACACCGAAGCAGAATACACTCTCAATACTCTTACAGTACAGTTACTTATTGCGTGTTGTTTGATTGGAATTGCACTGGACAACTAGTTGTCTATCTGCTGACCTTTTATGTAGATTAGATAGATGAATTTGCATCTCATTTGCATTTGTTGTGTTCCCAACATGGGGTTTGTGAGGGACTGGGAGGTTTGTGAGTTGTAAAAAAATAATTATAAATTATTATAAAATATGTAAAGTTAAAATGTTGTGTTTAAAGACAATAAAAAAACAACAACAGAAAATCAATCAATAAAAACATTTAAACGTCAAAAAAACTTTAAACTTTTTTAATTACTAAGAAAGAATGAAATGTTATTTTTCTTGTGTGTCATATGAACATTAACCTGACATTAAATAATTGTGAACGTGAATATGTTGCTCAATTATTGAATTATAAACTTAAATTTTATGCTCAAACATTGTTTAAAGGAAGTCCATAAAATAAAATAGAAAATCTACAAAATAACTAAACTGCATAAATACATTAATTAATTGCCATTAAATGGCATCAAAAAAATCATGAACATGAATACTGTGTGTTGTTTAAAAAACCTTGTGTTTGTGTGTGATGTGAAATCTACCTGTCGCTCAGGTGTTTGAATGAGAGCTCAGGTAACTCTAGAACACACACTCATGATCCTCGCTGATGATGATGATGATGATGATGATGATGAAATTCATGATGTTGGTCTGGTGTGTAGGGCTGTTGTTAAGTATTTAAATAGGTACAGATTTCACTGTAAGCCTCTGTTTTCATCATAAAATGTAAAAGTCTGATGGTGTGGGTGAAGCTCATCATGGTCAAACCCACATCCGCTGTTCCTCCAGTCTATAAACAAACTCTCTCTCGTTCGTTCGTGCTCAGATTGAAGTTTGATGATATCATTTCCTGTGCACTCACTTGTTGTTGATGTTGCTCCTCTGGGAGCCTCTCAGGGTTTCTCAGAAGAGAGAGAGAGAAGAAAAATAATACTATAAATAAAAAAAAAAGGTTTTTCCTGAGAAAATGACAGTAAAAGTTTAGATACTCTAATAGTTTATATTAATATATATATATATATATATATTTTTTTTTTTTTAAATTTTGCTTTTTTAATTTTGTCATAAAAATGTTATTTTAATTAATTTTTTATTTACATTTTTGTTAATAATAATAATAATAATAATAACTACATTTAAGTAATTTTTTTATTTCAGTTTTTTTTATTTTCAATTAATAATAAGATATTTTGTACATTTCCTACCATAAATATATAAAAACGTAATTTCTGATAAGTAATATTCATTGCGAAAAACTTCATTCAACTTTAAATATGATTTTCTCACCTTTAAAGATTGTTTACTCCGCTTTCAGACCCAGGATCACATATCATTACATTAAATATTAATTAAACGGGATAAAAATAATATAAACATAAAAATAATGATTACCAATAAGATCTTGGTCCTAAAATAGGCTTCATTTTCAGACACAACTCTTAGTGAGATTCACATCTACGCTGCTTTTATCGAGTTTGTTTTGTAATCTATTAATAAAAGTGCTTTATATCTGAAACGCACATGAATCAGGTGTGGCTTCCCGTAACCCTTAGTTCTCTGAAAACCCTATTAATACACGCTCTATTTATAGAGCCCTCATCGAGCGGACAAAGCTTTTGTGTGGGTTAAAGGTCTCTGTTGTGATTGATCATCAGATATCAGCTGAGGTTGTGTATAGAACCGCTGTGAGAGAGACGCAATAATTCAGCCGAACGTGAAGATTGTGATTGTTTACGCACCCTTATGTGCTGCTGTTGTTTAGTTAGTGGAACATTAGTGGATCTGTTCAGTTCACGACCCTCTGCTGCAGGATTCTCAGATTTCTCGTGGGTTGTTCGTCTGTGATTTCTGTTTTTTTTTTGTTCATCTGAAGTAGGTCTGTTGTCCTGGACTGACCCGCAGCTGTCAACAGAACACAAGCTCTGAAACTGGGCCGCGATGATCGCAGGCCAAACAGAAGAGTCAAATAATCATTCGCCTGTTCAGGATTCATTCAGAATAAAATGCTCCTCAGTGACTAAACGCAAAAGTCATCAACCAGAGTAGTGTTAGAGCTAGAATTACAAGAACTAATCAATGGCATCGATAGAAATTCTCTCGATAAAGATTTTTCGTAGAAATACATTTTACAAATGCGTTTGGCAGATGCTTTTATTCAAAGCATGCCTGTTGCATTTGAGCTAGATATGGATTTTAACATTTAGTTCATCACTTTTCTCTCTGCATGCAATTGAAATCAATGACTTACATTCATGCATTTTCTAGATGCTTTTATCCAAAATCACATGCATTGCTTTAAATTATACTTTGGATCATTCTCTGGGAGTTGAACCCATTATCTTAGCGTTTTAATGCAATTCATTACTGTTATTCATTAACTACACTGACAAATGTTTGGTGTAGAGTTTACTTTGAAACTATTTTTAAAAATTGCTATTAAATTGAACAAGTATTTATGTGTTAAATAGATGCTTTTTTCCTAAGCAGCTTGCATTGCATTCAAGCAGTTTTTTTCCTCAGTTCACACACTCATTTTCTTCGTGCAGTTGACTTATTTATGCATTTGCTAGATACTTCTAAGTCTATCAGCTCCTGCAATTGAACCTTCAATTGTAGAAATTGCAAGGAAATTCCACAAATATTTAAAAAGGAACTGCAAGTAACGCATCGAATTAAACATGAAATAGAAGTAGAAGACTGAAGTAGTATTTCCTTGTAAAATGTACTCCAGAAAACATAATAAAGTCCTAAATCAAATACTTATCCGGTTGAATAGAAGTTTAGTCATAATGTCTTTTCTTAAGAAATCAGCCCTTGACCCAGAATATCTTGTGCTTGTATCAGAATATATTTTTAATGGCCTCATTCTGTGGAATCTGATCATTAATATGGTGCTGATCAAACGCAGGAGCATGGTTTGATCTCCTCACAGCAGATCCCAGCTCCTGCAGGAGTTACCGTCCTACTGGATCAGATGGTGGCAGGATTTCTGAAATTATTAACAACTTCATAACATGGCATACTCTAAAGTTTAAATGAAAACAAAAGTTATGACTTTCCTCTGTCTCAAACAAATGATGATATTTTGAAAGTCACTGGGGTCCAGTCAGTATATTTTGTTCCTTTCGTCAACGAGAAACACTATAGATGATGACATGATTGTTTAATTACTGGAAGTCAAAGCTCGTGTTAATAAAACATCACATTAGTGCAGGTGCATCGGAGAGTGTGTGTGTTTTTTGGAGCTGATCCTGATTGTTGTTCTGTTCGCTTCGCTGGAACTTGGACCTCTCTGCTTCGTTCTGCCTGTAGAACCAATTTAAGCGTGTCCAGCGTGACCCATTTACAGGACCTGAGAGAGACACACAAGGCACGCTGTAGCCTACTTACACTAGCCTATATATACCAGCGCAGCACACTCATTCAAAACTTTGCTCTGGAAGTGTGTGTGAAGAGAGATGATGATGTGTTTAATCTGTGTTTGCATTCATCAGGGTCATTCTGAGGGTGTAGAATTAATATTTGCTCAGGCCGTCACTGTTAGTATCCCAATGAAAATCATACGCACACTATAGTCTTAATTGGCTGGATTTGGGTTGGTCTGACCTGTTTCTTAGGGTTTGTTCTCATACAATGTCTAGCCCTGGTGCTGGGGTGAACTCTGATGATCTGTGTTTGATCTCAGATTTTCCACGTTGAGCTATTTATGATGCTCGTATGTCCCTGAGGTTTGATCGCACAGATCTGTGGCCCAGAATACTTTACAAGAAGTAAAATTAGTAGCAGCTCATCTAAAAACTGAAGCAGATGAAGCTCTCGTTCACACCTGCTATTAACATCCGTCTCAGCTGATCTGATCACGAGTGAACCGCACAGAGACTTTCTCTAGAAACAAACCTATTATTCTACTCGTAACATTTTTAAATGTTGCAACATTTGAAACAACTTTTGAAACTTCTTGAGTTCCTAAGTTACAACTTTTGAAACATTCAAAAAGTAACAGTTTCATAATTGCAAAATGATACAATGTTCCTGTTAACAAGAAAAACAATGTTTCTAAAACTGGATGTTTCTTTTTATTCAGTTACAGAATGAGTCGAATAGTGCTTTGTATAACGCAGATTATTTCAGAAATGTTCAATTTCAGCTGTACAGAAGACAATAGTGTCATCATCATTCAGTGCAGTTAAATCGATAATATTACGATCAGCATAAAAAAACAAAAAAAAGTATCAGAATGGTAAAATATACTTAAAATCTTTTTTTTCAATTAATAAAACATGCCTTGGCATTATAAAAACATTCATTATATCGCCACATGGTAATATATTTCACATCTTGGTATTTTATTAATTTTCATGAATTTTTCGAGGTGTAGAAACTGTGAGAATCTTGGCTCTTAGCTTGGTTTTGTCTTGTTTTCATCATTTTTAGTCGTCTCGAGGCCCTCTAGTGGATGTCAGAGCCCTAGCTGAGAATCATTACTGTGTGTGTGTGTGTGTTTGTGGCCAAAAGAGATGCCAGTTGCGTTGTGTGTAATAGTTCTGAGGAATATTTCTGTAACACACCATCAGTACTGATTTGGAGAACAGGGAGGGAACTGAAGGACAGGAAGCGGCAGAGACAGGGAGGAAGATTATAAGCACTACGAGAACAAGTGCTGATCTCTCTGGGATGGAGACTGAGCTACATTTTCCACGCATACAGAAATGAGTTTCCCTCAGGGACACACACACATGCTGAGACAGAGCGAGACTGAAGTACTTCAGCTAGAGGAAGTGAAGCGACTGATGAACACACAGCTGTATCAGAACACAACGACATGCAGGATTTAACATCAGGTACTGAGTGTGTGTGTGTGTGTCAGGCATTGAGAGACGATGAGTACAAGCTTAAAACCAAGATATTTTTTTTCATCTGCTCAGAGACTAAATGAAATATTAACTGACCCAAAGGAGTCTATAGCTGCTGTACAGTAAGAGTGTAGAGATAGATTTACA
This sequence comes from Enteromius paludinosus, assembly GCA_032361165.1. Classification (NCBI taxonomy): domain Eukaryota; kingdom Metazoa; phylum Chordata; class Actinopteri; order Cypriniformes; family Cyprinidae; genus Enteromius; species Enteromius paludinosus. The sequence goes on from JAUMHQ010000069.1 coordinate 18,418,480, forward strand.
TTCAATCTGATGAGAAATGTGTTTGAGTTTGAGACGCTAGAGGAGACACATCAGCTTACTAGATTATTATTATTGTTTAATCAGGAGAAATATCTCTGAAGCTAAGAGATCAACTCATATAATGAACATTAAACTTCCAAGTACAGGAACAACAACAACAGGACTGAAGGAAGTAAATGAGTTGGTTTGATGTCACGTGACTCACATTGTTCTCTGTTTGATCTGATTCCTGTCAGATTTTTGAGGTAGTAGGAGTGTTTTCTGCAGCACAGAAACGCTGTGTATTGAGATCAAGACCAGCAATTCTGCTTCATACAGCTGAGATCTGACGACTCATAAACATCCAGCAGGTCAGGGATTTTGGCTGCATTTTGTTCTCCTTTATTTTTGCATTTATGCAAAGTGACTTACAAGTGAGGAACAAGCCATTATTTATAGTACAAGGGCAAGATTAAACTAGATTAGTTTACAAACTGGAGCAGAAGAGGAAGCTACAGATTCATTTTTCATTGTAGGTATGTTTGTTTCTGGTGTAGTTAGTTTAGCGCTCCTGTCCTCGGCTGTTTGAAGGTTCACTGCAGTGGAACAGAGACGCTGAAGGGTCTTCTACATAGATCGATTAATGGCAGACGTCATTCCGTCACCACCACAATTTCATGTATAAACAGTTTGTCTTCGTTATGATGCCATATATATTTTGAGTGTTTCATTTTTAATTTTACGAAAGCTTGAAGACATGCAGTTAATAATTTGTCATGCTACACGTGCAAACAGATGACGGCGTTGTTAAAGTCATCAAACGATTGATCACTGTCATGTGTGTCCTGTCGCAAAATGCTGCAAAAATTCTCACACGACAGTAATAGTGTGATTAAGGTTCGTACATGTCTGTACCGCGCTTCAATAATGGGACTAAAATGTCTTTAATTGATTTGTGTTTACTTCAGTAAGGTAATTAAAAATCTCTGTTCACACAGTAGATTCTTTGTGTATTTAGTGCAATTAATTTTAAAAACACATTATTTTATTATTGTAAGCCCCGCCTCCTCCGGTTTGACTATTAGACTGTTCTTCCTCTCTTTCTAGTCTCTGTGCACAGCCAGCATAGACTGCTCTGTCAGCTTCAGGAATCAGTCCTC
>JAUMHQ010000069.1:18422937-18434977 GCA_032361165.1 Enteromius paludinosus
GTTGGAGACACAACTTAACACTGATTTCTAGTCGTGTTTGACTTTCACAGCGACACACAGCGTCTCCAGAACATGGCACCCGCAGCAACACTACAGACAGAATAATAGCTCCGCCTTCTTTCTTTCTGGAAACATTTGAACATAAACCACTCTGTGACGGAGAGAAGTGGAGGCGTGTTTAAACGAGTGGTTTTATGGGGGTGTGGACAAGTCAAACCTTTCATAAAGAATATGCAACTCTACAGATCTTCTTAATGCAAGAGTGACTTTCTACGCCGGACAGGCAGCTGTTTCACTAAAAGAAATCAAGATCAGCATGAACTGGCTCAGACTAAAATGGGACTAATGACTAAACTAATGAGTTTGGGCCTGTCTTTGTAAAAGCACTTGAAACCTGTTTAACCTGTTTGAAAACCGTCTTTCTGTCATGACAACTCTTAGAGAGTTTAGCGTGGCCATATACTTGATAATTTTAATGTGTTTGGTCTCGGCAGAAGACGCGCCAATATAGACGCGCCAATTCTGAAGTGGGCTGTAATTGCCAAGGAAACACACAGATGTTATGAACGGTTATTTAATCAGCTTCAGTGATTGTATCGTTCGAAGCTGTCAAGGCTGGGATTAATTTCTCTAATCTAGATTAGTCCCATATGCTGCATGAATCCTGAGGAACTGTTGTTTTGAGACCCAGAAAATATTGAGGTATTATTTTTTGTGAATATTGCACATGCTACATGGGGGCAAGTGATTGATTTTGGGCTGAAGTAACCCTTTAACAACAATAACAAAGCCAGAAGCAGGAACAACATTAAAAATAAGAATAATAAGCAAACATTTTGGTCCTACAATGGCCAGTATCCCTGGGCTCGGTGTTGATGGGCCCTCAAGAGTCTCGATCTTCTTCAGCACACACTCCACCTCCGCTCTGATGTTGATGGTTTCTCTTCTTCTTCTTCTTCTCCGTGCAGGTGTTCTGAGTGGGTGTGTCACCGGTCATGGCGTTGGTCCAGTCTCTCCCCGTGTCCATTGACCATCCAGGACCAGGCTTGGACCCGCGCCTCCACCCCTCTCCTCCTATGATGGGAGCGATGGGTGCCGTCAGCAGCATGATGCAGAGTCACGTCACTTACCCCGACCGCGCAAACATAGAGGTCAGCACCAACTTCCGCAAGGGCACGCCAGGCTCCGGACGCCTGCTGTCCGAAACCTCACAGGGAAGTCGGACCCCGTCCAGCAAGAGGAGGGCCATGGCCGGACGAGCCAAGGGCTTCGGTACTCGCTCGTATTCACACGAGGACTTGATAAGAGACTGGAACGACAATCACCTGGAGCTGGGTTCGACTGGAGTGGACGGACCTCCCAAACTGGTTCCAGTGTCTGGACAATTAGAAAGAGTGAGTACAGGATTACACATTAATAAAATAACACAGGTATTTTTATCTCTAATATTAGTTTCTAAGAGTTTTTTAATATCTCGAACAGTTTGCTCATGGCGAGTCGATAAAGTTATAGCCAGAAATGAGAAACAGGAAGTGTCTAATAATGTCCAGACTTCAGGGATGTGTTTGTTGTGTGGTGCTGAAAACACATCAGTATTAATGATAGATAGACACCGGCAAAAGCTCATTCATTAATAGGCGTGGAGCGCTTTCTACAGCGCCACCTTTTGGCTAGTCTTTCCTACAGTCATCAAACTCGGTATATATGTTGTTTTTATCAAGACGGACAACTTTCTCATTTACACTCATTAGCTGCGACCAACAGGAAGTCGGCTATTTTGGTTTGAATCATGCAAAAACTTGTGTGGGATTTTGAATACTTCTTTCTGAGAATCCAAGCCATTGTCACCAAACTTTGTTGACATGTGGGAAGTATACTGAGGAACTTAAATTGCGTACGGCTTTTGTATAACTTGAATGGTGTTGTAAGGGTTTTTTTTGGGGGTTGTTTTTTAAAGTGATGCTTTTTAGATAGCAGTAATTGTCTTATCTTTAAAGTGCATTATCCAAACTCTTCAAAACATTCTGATGAAGTGCGGTTAGTTTCATAACGCTCAGGGACCTTGAGAAAATGAAAACTATCAGATTAAATGAGAAGACTAGGTAATACCAAGGATGAACACTAGATGGCAGGATTCCTTATACGTAATGCATAGAATCAAGTTTAATATACAGTATATTTCAACATCTCTGATAGGATAAGAAATCTTTCAAGTCTGACTCTGCTTTACTGCTCAGTTCAGTTAAGAAACATGCATAAAATAAGCTAATATTTTAATGGTAAAATAGTTTTATATAATAATTATTTCACAAATGCTTATAGATAATTTAAAATAACTTTTAAAAATAGTTGGAGATCATAAAAAGTTTTAGCAACAATTTAAAATAAAGTCTGGTTCACATTAGTTAATGCATTAATCAACACAACTAAAACTAACAATATATTCAACATCATTTATTAATATTAGTTAACCCTAACATGTGACGTTAATTCACAGTTCATAAACTAATATTACAAAACATACATTAAGTAATGTATTAATACATTTTAAACTTAACTTTAATCAACATTAATAAATATTATATAATTTTTGTTCATGTTAACTAAGTATAGTTTTAACATTAGCTAATTCACAAATAAACTAAGTATGAACAATATACATTTCGAAGTAAAGCACTTGTACTATTGTGTTTGAGACATGCTATTTTATATAAAACTTCACACATTTAAAACAATTGTATTTAATTTTTAGTGCTTTATTTTTAAATTGAAACAAAATGAAGAACAGATGCATTTAATATTATCCATTTATCAGCCATATGATCACAGTTATTATCTTATGGACTATTTAATTTATGGACCGTTAAAGTTCAAGTTGGTGCTCAGGACGCAAGCTCCAGCATCCTGCTATACCAAGAATCAAGCAGGTGATAGATGGTTTTTTGTTATTTTTTAAAATAAGAAAACAAATGCAGGATCAGAATAGAGAGTGTAAGAGTTCACAGTAAAGATGGAGAAGTGTTTTTTCTTGAAGATGCTTCATGATATGTGTGTGTGTGTCTCTCAGAACGTTCAGCAGGCCATAATCAGACCCACTGCCTTCAAACCCGTAGTTCCTCGGAGCCGGAACGGGCTTCAGTATCTGTCCCCGCAGCTCGGAGCTGGTCTGTCGGGAAGCCAGGGAAACCTCAGCATGTTTTCTCCAGAAGACGAGGACGAGGTCTCTGTGTCGACGGAGCGGCGCAGCTCTTACAGCGGAGCTCGAAACGCTCTCTTCAGTCAGTCCTTCACCCTGACAGACACGGCCCGCCACTCCTTAACCAACCTCCAGAGCCAGAGCGAGGCCGGGAAACACCACGGACACTCCAACTCAGACAGCGGCCGCTCCTCGTCCAGCAAGAGCTCGGGGTCCCTGAGCAGCCGGGGCCCGCTGCTGACCGACCCCCTGACCCCACCGCCCATCCAGGCCTACGAGACCATCGTCAGAGACCTGGAGGACAAGCTGAGGGACAGAGACCTGGAGCTGCAGCGGCTCCGAGAGAACCTGGACGAGAACGAAGCAGCCATCTGTCAGGTGTGTGTGTGAGAGGCGCTTCTCTGTGTTTCCCTGAGAGATGCTGCTTTTATGAGTTATGAAAGGTTTGGTTCTGGTGCAGGTGTACGAGGAGCGTCAGAAGCGCACGGAGCTGGAGATGGAGGAGTTCAGACAGACGTGTGCTGCTAAGATGCAGAAGGCGTCTCACAAGGCTCAGCGCGAGCAGCAGCTCCTCCAGCTCCAGGTGTTTCAGCTTCAGCAGGAGAAGAAGAAGCAGCAGGAGGACATGAGCCAGCTCCTGCAGGAGCGCCAGAGGCTGGAGGAGCGCTGCGCCTCCTTCGAGAGAGAACACACTCAGCTCGGGCCCAGGCTGGAGGAGACCAAGTGGGAGGTGAGCTGGTCCTTTCAATGACATCCATTACGATAAAGACAAAAGATCCAGTATAAAATATTGGTTTTAATAGTTTAATGTTCTTCGTCTCAAAATATGCATTTCCCTCGGTTCTGAAGCGGTTTCCTGTCTCTCAGGTGTGTCAGAAGTCTGGGGAGATTTCTCTGCTGAAGCAGCAGCTGAAGGACCTGCAGGCCGATCTGGCTCAGCGCGCCGGAGAGCTGGTGACGCTACGAGGACAGCTGCGAGAGGTTCGAGGCGAGCTGCAGACGAGTCAGATCCAGCTGCAGGAGGCGCTCACATCCTCTCGCACAAGGACGCTGGAGCTCGAGGTCTGCGAGAACGAACTGCAGCGCCGCAAGAGCGAGAACGAGCTGCTCCGGGACAAAATGAGCCGGCTGGAAGACGAGTCGTTTCACCTGCGTCTGAGCACTGAAGACGCCGAGGAACTGAAGGCCTCGAAGCAGCAGGTGGAGCGACTGAAGGCGGAGCTGGCGTACGAGTGCCAGAGCTCGTCCAATCAGGCGTCTGCGTTCGAGAGCGAGAGGAAGAGCTGGGAGGAGGAGAAGGACAAAGTGATTCGGTATCAGAAACAGCTGCAGCAGAACTACGTGCAGATGTACAAAAGGAACCGAGATCTGGAGCGATCGCTCCGACAGCTCAGCCTGGAGCTGGAGTCACGGGATCAGGACGACGACAGCAGCGGGAACGAAGTCACCTTCGACGACATCGCTGCCACCGAGATCTGAAACACGTCATCGTCCGCTGCCGCACTCATTTCAGACTGTGCTCGGCGTCAAAATGTGCTGTCCAACAATTCATTACATCCAAAGGTTTTTGTTTATGTAATATATATATATATGTACTGCGTATATTTATCATGATTATAGAAATACACACACATACAGCATATATTTATCTATGGTATATATATTTATCATGGAGCTGGTGATCTGAAGGGTCTGGAGTGATTCTGGATGAAGGAATGCTCTCTTTTCTCTTATCAGCTGTTCTCCAAACTCTTCAGGCGTTACAGGAGAAAACTCAGAGCTGTTATCTTAGGAAAAGGACGTGCCAATAATTGTGTCCAACATGTATTGGAGAAAAACATTATTTCATCATGAGTTCTTCTCCCTATTTTCAATAGTTCTACTTCAACGATGGGTTAGAAATTAGAATTTTTGAATGAAAGATCAAAAGGATAAACAATCAGATTTATTTTCACAGCCAGCTTTGCTCAGATTTACCAAGAGCGCCAATATCAGTGGAGGGCACAGTATATATAAATAACAAATATACACAGTACACACACACACACACATATATATATATATATAAAACAAAAACAAACTTGGGTTAATCACAATCATTGGACAGCACTATTCTCTGAACAGAGTTAGGAGTGGTTTTGACACACAGGCAGTGGAACGAGGGGGAAATGTGTGTTTTTTGATCGCTGAACAACTTTCAAACACCATTTTATGCTCTGAATACTGCAAACACACCTGTCCTGCAGAGAAAACCAGTGGAAGATTACAGTGAAAAGAGAAACATCTCCGGCAGACGGCACAGAGTACGTTACAGGAGTTCTGTGGCCCAATAATTGGTGCAACTTCATAAAATGGACTCATTTTGGACAGTTTGTAAACTCACAGAAGTGCACTTTTGTGTCATTAGCTACGTTTCCATCATATGTTGCACATTCATCTTGGAATATCGCATAAAATATTTGAGAATAAAACACCTTTCTTTTGGTGCCAATAAATCACTTCTGAAAACACTGAAAGGTTGCTGCAAGCGGGAAGCTGCGGCTGAACTGGCTCGTGGTGTGTTGTGTTTAAATGTGTCACGCGAGACTTCTGGGAGAGAGTTATACCAAATCATTTTGAGACGCATATGAGGGTGTTTTGGTGCCATATGTTTCAAAAAAGATGTATTAACTTTGTGGGAAAGTCATAGCACTGTTAGATTTAATATTTTAAGAATCAAAGACAAAATGACCAGAATGAAGTCGCAGCAGTAAGAGTATTGAGACTAAAGTTTATATATTTACTAACTATAAGTTAGTTATGAGAAGTTGTAACGATACAAGAATAAAAGGCATAAAAATATGAGGTTTAAAGTCATAATATTTTGAATATGAAAGATTTAGAAAAGAATCAGAATTACACAAATAAAGTCATAGTGATATCAGAATAACGTCTGAAAAATATGAGACCGTTGTAATATTTTGAAAATGCTGTTAAAATGATTCGACCAGAAACAAAAATAGTGAGAAACAACACTGGCAGCTTCTACAGGAAATTAGGAGTTTACTTTTAATGTGGCACTAAAAGCATTTCAGAAAGACTGAATCATACTTGAGATGATGTGTGGGTCCAGTTGTCCAATCCTTCTTTGACAAATTCAAGAATTGATTCTGTTTGGATGGTAGTTTGAGCACACGTCTCACTCGAGCGCATGTGTTTTCATGCACATCTCAGATTTGATATGCATCCAGCCATTTTTTTATGCGATATCCCAAATGATCTGCTCATCCGCATCAATCTCACACAAAGATGAGCGTTCTGCTCAGAGTCACAGTTATACTGCGGTCGTGTCGTGTCAGAACTAACAGAAATTGAGCGTCCGATCAGTGCTCGTGATTTTGTTGAACTCGATTACAAAGTTAGGAACACAAGCTGCTCTTGTGTAAAACATGAAAGGATTCTGTTCTTCAGTAGTTTAATGCATTTATCAAATATTTTGCTCTTAATAAATAACAAAGCTGCACATACATCCATATTGGTGTTAAATAAGAATCTATAACTCTAAATAATTCCAGTCTGAGGACATGAGTAATTCTGACAGCGGCACTATTAAAAACATATAGACTGTTATATTTGTACCAAAATAAACCCATTACTGCACACATACGGTCACATAATACTGAATAATATAGACTGTATATAGATGTGTTCATATAGAAGCCACTGTGAATAGACCAAAGCGTTGCTTGTAACTTGTGGGTGACTGTGGCGGTGTTGTGATTTTTTTAATTAACAGTATTTGTATGAAGCCAATACATTGTATATTTTTTGTGCTGTATATTTAATGTTCCTACGAGCTGTTTGTAATTAAACACCTGCAATGATTCACATTCACTGCTATTTCTTTCTTTCTTGAATGGCCACACAAAACATATCGATCTTTGTAATAAATCAACATTGTCACCAGGACTGGTTATAATTTACAAACAGGTTAAAGCTGAGAAAAGCATTCCTGAGGAATCGACTTCTGTTCTCATGACATTCTTAAAATAATGTTGATGGATCTTCAGCTCACGCTCAAAATGTGTGCTTGAACATTTCTGAAACCTTTAAACATCTTCAAATAAAGTTAGATTTTGGATTAAATAAAAATTTAAAGAATGTTTTAAGAAACATTTTTGTAACCTTTCAGAAAATGTTATAATCATTACAAAAAAAAATTAAAAAAATAGACATTTGAATGTGTTTTTAGAAAATAAACACTCAAATGTCATGTTTTGGGTAAAGATATAAAGTTCTGTTCTAACCCCAGCAAGAAAACTGGACGGCCTAAACTTCCTAAAACCACTTAAACAAATATTTAAATGTAAATTATATTTTGGGTGAAAAAGTTATTTGAATAATTGTAGAATCATTACATTTAAGAAACACTTTGAAATTATATTTTGGGTGAAAATCTAGTAGAAAGTTCTTATTAACTTCAAGAAAACGAGTGTGATGAGATCTCGTGGCGTGATGCGAGGTGTCTCACGAGAATGTGGTGATATCCTCGCGATAGTGGTATGATGCGGAACAACAAATCTCCAACAGGAAACTGCTGCCGTGTTCTATTTATGACGTGCTGATGGCTTTCAATGGTGGCTTTATTTTAAAAAATTGTCTCGTTCTCATGAACCCAGTGTCTCGTCTCGTGGGGTAAGGGTCTCGTCACACCCCTAGATTAAAATTAAATTGTCATCACATCTGCCTGACACACACCTGAAATGCAATGCAATGTTTTTGAATTTAAATGCGGATTTATATTTTTTGACAGCCCTACTTCGCTGTTTTCATGAGACCGTCTCAGAGCATTTGTTCTTTACTCGTGAATGATGATAATTGGGTTGAATGCGTAATACACACGTGTCACGAAACTCTGGGTTCTCCGGGAACTTTGACCACGAGCTGCATGGGGTTGATGTTCTTATTACTGAAGGCCTGTCGAATGATCTCCACAGCGTCCTGATGAGTGACGGCCTGCAGAGAGACGCCGTCCACCGACACCAGCTCAAAACCAGCCTGAGACACACAGAACACTGAGTCACACACACACACACAGACACACGCTCAGATTCGTATCTTACCCGTAGAGCATCGCTGGCAGACGCAGCTCCTCCGGGGAAAATCCTCTCGATCTTCACCACGGGCTGAACCCGAGACTCTGATCCTCCGGATATACTGATCCCTGATCACACACAAACAGGATTTACATCGCTAACTAGACTTCCTTCAATATTGTGAAGTTAGGCAGCTTACTTAGAGTTGTATCTATCCCAGATTTGTAAAAAATCTTAAATCAAGAAGCATTTTCTAGCAGTCCTTGAAAAGTAAAAATGATCTTGTTTCCAGGAAATCAAGTCAAAATAAAGTGTTTTTTGAAACAAGCAAAATATTCTTGTTTTCTCTTTGAAATAAGGTTACTTTTGCTCGCTGGCAGATTATTTAAAAAGAAATAGAATTTATTTCACTGATTTTAAAGGGTCATAAAATAATTTCTCTGACAAAAATAAATAAATAAAATATTTTTAAATATAATCTTTATAAATTAAATTAAATTCTATTATTAAAAATATTGTGTGTATACATGTAAATTTATATTTTCACAACTTTTCTTTGCTGTTATATTTGGTAGGTCATATATAAATGACCTAAAAATATTGAATTATATATTTAACTATATATATATTGAATCATGGTTATTTTAATATATCAACACTCCTAGTTTCTGAAAACAAGCAGCTTTCTCATATTTACAGCAGAAATACCAGATGTCACAAAAAAACACAAAATTGATGCTTATGACTGTGTTTGTGCTCCAGGGTCACGTATGACCTCTTTAAATCCACACCCTTCTATTTAGACGCACAGTACAGAATGAAAAGGAAAGAGTGTATACCCAGAGACTGCTTGGTTTTGCTGATGTGGACGGTGGTGAGCTCAAACTCTTCACTGCTGTGAATCTGGTGCAGAGACTCCACCGCAGGAGACACTGTTGAACTGTGGGACTTCTTCAGTGAGCCGAACACCTGCGAGAGCAGCGGCCTCTTGTGTCGAGGAGCGTCCACTTCAGTGGACAGAACATCTGAGCATCCGTTCCTGACAGGAGAAGAATCTTCAGAATGACTGAGAACGTCGCCTGAGACTTGACCCGAGTCTGGACGGGTGTTCTCCGTCAGCAGCCAGTTAGGAAGGAGCCCAGACGTCCTGGAGGAGGTTAGCGAGTCTGAATGACCGTAAGTGTCCACAGGAACGTCCAGTAACGAGCTGAAGGCTCTGGACTCGTTCTGGTCTTGACCGCAGGACAGACGCAGCTGCTCCAGAGCCTCCAGAAGCTGACTCCGTCTCTCAAGATCCTCAGCAGCTTGAAGCTCAAATCCACCGCGCAGATCTGAGGCAGAGAGACAGGCAAACCATTCTTTATTTAGAAAAAGACGTTCGAGCACAGCTGGCATTTCAGAGGGGGAACACAAACACAAATTGAAATCAACGTTTAAAACAAAAAAAAACAACAAACATTGTTTTGCCCTTTTCTCAACACAGAAACAAATGGCTATAATGGATATAATGTGAGAAGAAGTGATGCTCACCTGGTACAGGTGTGATGAGGTGGCGCTGGGGGGCGTGGCCTGACTGAGGAGAGCGGAGAGGAGAGCTTCGGCCTAATTAAAACACGAGACGAACCGAGTGAACTATGAACCGCTGTGATTGTGTGTTATTATGTGAAGGTTATGATAACTTTACGTGAGCGACTCTTCAGGATATCATAAGCATCTTCTTCAAATGGAGACACCATGCTGTTGAAGAGCAGAAGATCACCGGAGGACACGAGCGATCTGAGAGGAACAGAGACACAAACGTCTGTACACATCATCATCTCTCATTAGGGATGCACTTAAAACCTCAGAATAAATACAGATTCAACATCATAAAAAGAAGTAGTTTAGTAGCTATGACACTGTTTTGAAATAGTCTTGATGCCTGTTAATCTGATTCTGATAAAGCTCTTTCTGATTACAAACCAAGCACCGTTATTGAGTTATTAGGTATGTGTACTAAACTTACGAAACATTATTTCAGAGCAATGAAATCAATTAAAAGTGTGTGTGAATATTCAGATGTATTCAGTTTTTCTCAGAAACTGGAACTGATTACAGTAACATTTATTTTTTTACTACATGTTGCTAGTTTACTCCCCAACACTGTTAATACTCTGGTGATATCACACCCCGAATTGTCCTTTTTTATATTCATTATCTTTTCAAAGGCTCATCATTTTGATAATAAGAGTATATTTTGTGAAACAAACATCAGAATAAACACAAGAATTAGTCACGGAGCACAAAATGAAGCTTTTCCCATGTCTGTCCCAGTCCTCTGAGCTGAACCCTGAGTGAGGTGAACTAAACAGGAGAAGCATCATGGAGCTGGTGATCTGAAGGGTCTGGAGTGATTCTGGAGGAAGGAATGCTCTCTTTTCTCTTATCAGCTGTTCAGGCATTACAGGAGAAAACTCAGAGCTGTTATCTTAGGAAAAGGACGTAGTAATAATTGGGTGCCAATGTGTTTTGGAAGGTTTTGAACCTTGGATTGAGAGGATTTGCTGCGAGAGGACAGTTATCTAGTGAATCATGAACCAGTGTTTAATGTGCTTCATAAAGCAGATTCAGTTTTAAATGACAAATAGGCCTATTACACAAAGCAAATGAATAAAAGAACATAAGTTATACGGACATATTTCAATTTACATCAAGAAAACATTAGCAACCGGTTTATAAAGGTCTTTGGACTGAGCATTAACACAGTTTTGACCAGCAGACGTCATCTAAGTATCATGTTTAAAGTACTTCAAAGCTACTGGTTTAAGAGATTAGGAGTTTCTCCAGTGACCAGTGTAAGGATAGTGGAGAGCACTAGTTTAATATTAACCCATTATAGTCCAAATCCAGACCGAAGCAAGTGAGTTTAGGCTTTTTCTAAACCCATTTAATCTATTCCTGTGATCCAAACATCACCACCGTTCATCTGATTCGTTCAGAACTATCAGTGTTTTGTCTCCTAGAATCAAGAAGATGCTTGAGAGTTTGTTTTATAGTTACATTTTTTTACAGAGATACTTAAAAGGCTTCAGAAAACGATGAATCTTTTCTGAGTTACTGAAACACTTGAATAAAGCTCAGTCCTGGCTTGGCTTTCTTAAATGTTCACAATCTCTGCTGTGCAATCAACACTCAACGCTCCTCCCTTTAACACTTAAACACACAACATTTCTTCACACTCAAGCTCTCAGTTTTGCTGAACCAGTGCTCTTCAATCTGAGGGACTCTCGTTAACCCTGAACACCTGCCTTCCCTAATCAGCCCAACCAGTACCAATTAGCCCATTAACGGACATACGTCCCAAACAAAAGGGTTTTAAAAGTTTTACGAGAATTTAAAAAAACAAACCTTGCTAATCAAAAATACAGTCATCTTTGAATGATAAATACATTAACTGTTGTATTATGTTAAAGATCTTGTATGATGTTTATGGTGCGGGTCAACGGTAATTATTTTGCATATTTTGCTCAGAAAACTGTATGTTTTTTTAACAGTACTGTAACTTTTAAACAGAAAAGGTGTAGGAAATCTCTTTGGGGCTCAAACAATATGTGCACAATATTTGATTCCCAGACATTTTACGCCAAAAAAGCACACCATTAACGCAGCACAAATTTCTTCAGATAATAGCACCCTTCAATAGTTTCAAAACTAAATTCAAATTCAAATTTTATTTGTCACGTTCATATACATACACGGTACGACATGAAGTGAAATGTATTGCACAACT
>JAUMHQ010000069.1:18435077-18446253 GCA_032361165.1 Enteromius paludinosus
ATACTGGGGATAAATGGTATGTAAATTCCACTCATTTATCCCTGCGTAGGCTTCTCCCAACTGCAAATGAGTTAGTGAGAATTTGAATTTGAATTTGAATTTGATGATTTGATTCAAATTCAAATGCATGCATGTTCAGTAAAAACATCCTAGTGGGAAATATATATACACAAACGTATTTGATATATTGATATATTTGATATATACAGTATACTACAAATACATTTTCATATTTATGTACTTAATAAAATGCCATGCAATTGTACTTTTTATACTAAACTGCTATACTTAAAGTCTGCTAAATTGGAGCAACTCTTTTTGTACTTTAATTGTACAGAAGTAGTGCTGAAGTCTAACTAAAGACATGCTATAGTATATTTGATTGTGCTGAAGTGGAACTACTGCAAGTATACAAAGGCTACAATTACACGGCATTATTCATCTGCTAAAAGGCTTTTGTTTGTTCACACGTGGTGGTTAGCTCTCACCTGATCTCTCGGAGCAGCAGGAGCTTCTCTGGCGTGTTCAGGACGGCCAGCAGCGGATGCACGAGCAGCTTCAGCCCTCGCTCTGATAAATACTGTAAGAACAGCACAGGTTTTGTCACTGGATAAAGAAAAGCTTTAATTACGTGAGATCATCAGGTTGACTCTCTCTTACCCGCTCACAGATCTCCATGAGCATGACCACTTCTTCATCCTCCAGCAATCTGACGGCCATTTGTCGCACCTGAGCTAGAGCGTCCCTCTCAGATAAAGCAGCATCAGTCCTGCCTGTAGAAACATTCAGAGAGGTCAGGTTTGTCGTATTAAGATGATCTCATTCTTTACTGCGGTTTCTATGTGTTTGATGCAATGAATGAAGGACACATGCGGTGCCGTTTCAGATTTTGATAACCAAACATGATGTCTTATATTACCCAGACTGCTCTCTGAGCGGGGCGGAGACCTGGAGGTCGATCTGGACCAATCTCGCTTTCGAAACAGACTGAAGAACGTTCTGGAGCGCTGCAGAGGAATGCTTCCCTCTTGTCCTCTTTCTGTCTGCTTCCTCTTCTGTTTCTTCTCCTCTTCTGTCAAAACAAGAGAAACAATGGATGTGGTCTGAAACTCTGCCTGAAAATGTTAAAAATGTCATTGTATGTGGCTACATAAGATCTCAGTATGCCACCAAACCCCACCTGACACGGTCACATGACTTCGAGTTCGGCGTATGGGAGGACTGAAAGCCATGAGTAGAGATGTTTTCCTGCCTTCTCTTCTTCTCTCTCCCAGCTCTCCTTCACTCTGGATCACTGAGTCCTGCAGCAGTTCTGTGGGTCCTCGGCTCACCGTCCGCAGCTGCTCTGAACGACCGCCACTATCAGTGGAATCTGGATGAAACTGGGCCTTAGCAGAGCCGCAGGTGTCAGACATTTTAGCTCCTAAAGGCAAACTAACTGGCAGAGTGGCTTGAGAGAGTCCGCTCACAGAGCCAAGGGGCGTCCCGGAGGACAGAGAGGAGGTGGACGAGTGAGACTCCGACCCTTGTGAAGACGAACAGGCCGCTTCACTGCCTGCTGGAAGAGGTCAGAGGTCGCTGTCCTTAGAGATGAACACTTTATATTGTTGTGTACATGCTGAAAATAAGAAACTCACTTTTATTCATCCAGCTGAGTTCTGTCAGCATTTCTTTGTAGGCTGGATATCTGCCTGCTTCCTGTGAACAAAACATCAATCAATATCATTTTGTCAGCCATGTTTTTAAACTGTTTTAACAGAAGAAAATCTAAAAATATTTTCCCAGAGTTCCCCTGAGATTTTAAGTCAATATTTCACGTTTACAGTTCTCTGATGCGATTAATAATCACATGACATGCAGGTCAACAAATAAAATATTTCACCAGTGTTTTATTTTGATTATTTTCATTATAAAATTATTTGTTTTAATGTATTATTTTTTTCATATAATTTTTGTGTTGTATTTGGTTGATTTCATTATTATCATTTAATTCATAAAATTACTTTAATGGTGCATTTTTTATCATTTAATTTTAATGTTTACCTTTTATCATTTATTAATATTTAAAAAAAATATTAAATTCATTTTCAAACAAATATGATATATAAAACATTTATTTTTAGTAATCATTTTAATTGACCATTTTTATTTCTAAATTAATATGTTTACTTTTACATCTTTAATGATTTACCAGCTTTTGATTATTTTTTTGTGATCCCTGAAAAACGTTACCGTTTTCTGTACCGGCAAAAAAATCAGCATTAACACACAGCAGTATGTCCTTATTAGCTCCAAACTGTTAATCTGGGTCTTGGTCATGAATGTTTGGAAAGGTGGTGTGTTTAATATGGAGTTTGCAAGAATACCTGATCTAGGAACAGAGTGAATAATGCACAGCCTGAGACACAGAAACCAGAGAGCCACATCAGCCATCTGCTGTGTGTGTGTGTGTGTGTGTGAGACTCACTTTTATAGTCAGTATGACATGAGGTTGACTCTTTAGCACTTCCACTGCTCTGTAATGGTTGATGTTCTCAAAGCTCACGCCATTGGCAGAAAGGATCTGATCGCCCATCTTAACTCCGCCCTGTTCCGCCAGACCTCCAGGATCCAGCCTGCAATCATCCAATCAGACACAACACTGGTGTTCTGTTTGCATCATTACTCCAATGCATGATGTGTTTTTGTTTTGTTTTTTTAATAACATAATTCCTAGGGGTCTGATGTGGCTTCTAGGGCTTAGGTTTAATGTGGTCTTGTGTCTAGTGTGGTTTTAGAGGTTGTATTGGGGTGTTTTGTGGTTTGGTATAGACCGTTTTAGATTTTATTGGTCTGTCTGACTCAGGGTTATTAAGGGTAACTAAACTAAAACAGTTTTTGTTACTTTACTTTTGAAATTGCTAAAACCTTTAAATTGAAATGAAAACAGAAAATGTGTATATATACAATATATTTTATATGTATATATACACAAACAGTATATATATATATATAAAACAGACATACACAAACATATTTATATATATAAATATATATAAATAAAAAAACTATATATAATATATTTAAAAAAAATATCAATAGTATCTCAATGATTCTAAAATAACCCTGGGGACCTCTTTCTGTCTCAAGTTTTACTCACTTAAATGATCTAGTATTATAGTATTACTATAAAATACAATTGTTCAGTGATAGTGGAAGAACACTAGTGACTCAGATCAGTCCTGTTGTACGAGTGTTTCCTGCTGCACTGACTTGGAGATGTAGATGCCCAGGTTGTATTCTCGTCCTCCGCGGATGTTGAGACCCAGACAGGGCTGGTGTTGAGAGAGATGGAGGTGAACCGTTCGACACAGCGCTCCGTCTGAGCTGTACACCGAGACGGGAGCGTCTGCTTCCTCCACCACCATCCGCCGATGGATCAGATCCACCCTAAACACACACAAACACACACGCGCTGAGGATCTTCGATCCGCAGACCGGAGCACTCTGTAAGGTTGGTGATGCTCACCAGGTGGTCTTCTCGTTAGTGTAACGAAGGCCAGGCACACGTCCCAGCCGCTGGACGAGCAGACGGAGACGAGCATGACCCATCAACACCTTCACAGCGCTGCTCATGCTGATGTTCTCCAGACTCACGCCGTTCACCTCCAGCAGCTTATCACCGACACACAGACCTGCCAGCTCTACACACACATCAGTGTACACATTTATAAGACAAAAACACACAAATTACTCAAATTAAAAAAACCTAAAATAATATAAAATAAATGATAAAAAATAGTATCTCAATTTTACTAAAATAACCTTGGAAACAAATTAAACAAGCCCTAAAATAAAATTTATATTCAAAAAAAATATTTTTATTGTGTTTAGACATTCATTTCACCAACAAGTGTTTGCAGGGTGTAGTGTTGTGACCTGTAAAGCAATTAAAACATTTTAATAAGTCGTTTCTCTCGTCATTAATTATGTTTGTCATCCCCTTGTTTCAGCTCTTCACCTGACCTCGTTCAAAACATATTCAGATTTTCATGAAGACATCATTTAGTATAGATCTTGAACTCTTTCTAGGTGGGAAGCATGCGTAAGCACCTGCTGCGCTGTTTCTCTGCACTCTGCTGACGAAGACACCGAGTCCGTGTTCAGATCCTCCTCGCACACTGAAGCCCAGCTGACCATCACCGGCCCTGATGACCGTCAGGCTCACCATCTCACCTGCAGACAGACACACACTCAGCGGTCAGCTCTCAGAGCTCATGCAGTTCATTCAGAGTCACTTCACCTGCTTCACCCTCCATCTGTGAGTCTCTGTCCCATCTGTGACTGATCCCAGAACACCTCTCTCAGCTCACTGCGAACACAAACACAGACAGCCATCCATCAAATCTCCCAGTCTCCCACCACTAATGATCCGCACTAAAACATTACTATACATATAACTGAAATCCCCCAGATTTAAAAGTACACCACGTGCATAATTATTAGATATTGTGATTATAGATTTTTTTCAAGCACATTATACCCATTCCAAACCACTTCAGTCTTAATAAATACTATTCATTTTGTATTTAATCATTTCTAAGTGATATATGACTGTCCACGAAGGCTGGAAGTGAAAAACTCCTTCAGGTGTGCAGAATTATCAGGCATGTTGATAAAATGAGCTAACCAAAAGAGGTTTAACTCAAGCTAAAAAGTCTAAAATGACTAAATCCCATTGAGAAATATTTAAAACTGAAGCAATACAGAAATGGCAAAGTGTATTGCGTCTATAGAAGTGTGTTACTGCCACAGGATAAAAACAATAAAAAGGTTCTCAGAATTGCTAGAAAAAGCCAAAATGGTGAATATAAAAAGTCTATCTATCTTTACATATATTTATTGTTTTTATCCCACGGTGGAAAATTCTGAATTTCAAGATGTGAAACTCAGAATTGAAAAACAAACTCAGAAAAAGTCAGAATTAGAGCGTATATCTCAGAAGAGGTCAAATTCCAGTGATATCCAGTTTTTTACAGCTATAATTAAGTGAATGATCATTTAAAGACGATTAAACAACAGAGAGGTAATTATTTCAAACATACTCTAGCACATCTTTTTTCAATTATGATCAGTTTTGATCAGTTATTGTGGTTACAGCTATTCCTGTATTTGATGTGATGCATTATTAAAAGTCAAAGTTGTTTAAATTGAGAATTAGGCTATTTATTGATTCAGCTGTTTGACTTTAGTTTTATTTTTTTAGCTAACTGTCATACTTGGAAAACTGATGGTACCCAATGATTAAACCATGGTATTAAAATTTTATATTTTACATTACATTCATTAAATGATCGACATTCATATAATGTTACAGCACTATTAGAATACATACCCTAGTATTCACGGTACTTGTGGTTGTAATGATTCAAGCAGTTCACTGTAACTTTCAGACTCTTTTATCAATCGTGATGATGAGGTTATTATATTGGATGGTTTTTGGTTCACTCGTGAACGCGCTTGAAGGTGATGCTAACGTCGCGCGCGCAGTAATCCCGCGCCTCAGGTTTCATTCAGCACCTCAGACGATCAAACTAACACAAACAACCACTGACTAACATCTCAAAACACCTGCCGAGTACAAAGAGTGTGTAACATGTTCAAACCAATACTAGCGATAAGCAGCAGATCCGTTTGTTTTATATTGGTGAATAACGGGAGTCCGTCCGTCAATATGAAAAGCTCCGTGCTGCTTCAGTCACTGAATATCACACCTGAGAGAATCTACAGGTGAAAGAATACCTGTATAAAACAACAACAGCTCTCTAATCGACACTAACCGATAGACGAAACTTTTACCTGTGTAAGTTATAGGTGTCTCCATGCTCAGGTGCGTATCGTAATTTCTGACGCCTGCGGCTGTTAACCGTCCTTTGCCGTGACCCGCTCTCTGATTGGCTGCATGGAGAAGGTTGCGAGATTCCTATTGGACTCTACACCTGTCTATCTTCACTCTGAGGCGGAGCGTGACATTCATCTGTTTATATGAGCCCTATATGGCGAGACTACATTTAAATATTTGTACCTTTTTTACCTTTATTTGTTCTTTATTTTTACTTTTAAACATGTAATTAAATATGAACACTAAAAAAATAATATTTAATATGTAACCTGCAATATTAATTAGACATGTAATTAAATTAGCATAATTTAATATATGTAAGCGCATTTGTCACACCACAGTGATTTATTCAGTTTATTTCATAGCATGGATAAGATAATCTTAACTTTAACAAAGGACTAAAGAGCAAAAAATAAGAGGAGACATGACAAACATTTGCATCATCAATAATTTATATTTTCAATTTAACAGTTTTGGATAGTAGAGAAAAACAAAGTTCAGTCTTGTGCCTGTGTGTGTGTGTGTGCGTTGGTGATTCTAAAGTGTCAATCATCAAGGCCGTCCCCTCTTTAGAGTTTAGGATCAGTCTGTCATTTAGACACTTTCATACGACACACACACACACACACACACACACACACACACACACACACAAAACAATGCATTCCTTGAATAGTTTGAGAAAAGTTTTCAGGAAACTCAGATGATTAGATTTTTTTATGTTTTAAAGATGCAGTGTTTTGGTTTGATATGAATCTAATTGTCTTGTGTCTCTTCTGTTTCCTGAATCCGTCTGACAGCCGTCCAGACCGCTGAGAGATCAGCTTTGTCTCCGAACTCCTTCTCATGGTGCTCCAGCAGAATCCCCTTCAACACAAACACATGAGATCACATCATATCATTCACTCAATCATCAGGATTCAGACGTCTGGAGCCTCATCAGCCATAAAAGCCAAAAAAAAAGACAATATTCTGTCTTTACAGATCCATATTTTTTTTATGTTTTGACATTTTAAAATCATGCATCATGAGGACGTACCTGATTCTCTGGTCCAATCACATAAAGGCCTCCCAAAATAAACCCCTCCCCCTTCCTGTTGCCATGGTAACCTCTCCTCCACACCTGCAGCAGGTTCCTCCAAACCCCAAACCGAGCGAATCCCATGCTCCTCATCGTCCTCCGCTTCACACCGTAGAAACACATCTGAAACAGCCAAGAAATCTGGATTTATTTATCGTAACATTGCTTGACCAATCAAATGAAACCAGAATTAAATAGTGTTTATTTATTGTACAGATATTTTACACTAACATAACAATAGTACTGGCTCATGACAGCATATACAGCCATTCATAAGTACATAAAGTACAAATGAAACTATACCAAATAATATAATTTATATATATATTATATGTGACAAATATTTTATAAAATATATAATTTACAGTTGTAGGAGCGATGACCAAATACTGTAAGCATATAAATTCCTGCTCAGAGCATTTCTTACTGAATCATGCCTGAAGAAGCCTATTAGGAGTTCATGCAACTGTTTTATTTTGTGTGCGTCATCTCATGAGGAGCTTCAGTAATCACCTGCTGATCGAGGAAGATCTCTCCGTTAAAGAAGGCTCTGAAGTCCTGGATCTCTGAGGAGATGTTCTCCTTGACCACAGCGAACAGAGCCACTCCACGCTCGTCCAGCTGAGGCTTCAGAGAGGAGAGATCAGACGCCTCCTGACACACACACACACACACACACACACACACACAGACAGCACTGTGAGGATGTGTGTGTGATTATACACACATGATAAGGTGAGAAACACACACACCTCTCTGCACAGAGATCATCCTGGCCGTCTGACCACCATAATAACGGCTCCTGTCCGCTCCCACAAAGACACGGCTTTAACATTCACCTCATCTGAGAAGAAACAACACTTCATGCCTTTGCTTCGGCTGCACTGCTCTAAACAGCAAATGCATCAACAACTAACATGCAATTTCATTACATTTACTAAAGCAAAGCAGCTGAACACTGCTCACACACACACACACACACACACTTCTCTTGTCACACAGTTTCAAGCTGACACTCGAACAGCAGAAAACACCACATCTGCAAAACCAGACACTAATTCTCAGACTTTATGCAAAACACAACTCACAGTGAATTAAACACACAAAATATATCTGTGGCAAAGGAGTTTTGCCTTTTGAGATGTGTTTGTGATATTTTGAGGTGTTTAGCCATGTGAGGTGTTTTCATTTTGAGTGTGCAGTTCTTGTATTTGCATGTAGAGGATTGTAAGCAGCTGAAAAAACTAGCATATGTGGATGGCCGGCTGCGGTGACCTCTGACCTCCGGTGGTGGACCTGAGCTCGGCGCTGGCCAGTCTGTTCAGAGACGTCCGGTCTGGTTTGGTCAGAAACAGATCGGTGTTTGCCAGCAGAACGTAAACCACAACAACACACACTCCTGCTGACCACAAACCCACACACACCCCCTCCGGGTCCTGCGGGAACACTGCACACACACACACACACACACACACACACACACACACACTTCTGCTAAGAACTTCGTTTGGACAACTTTAAAGGTGTTTTTCTTTATGTTTAAATTTTTTGGTTTTGATTTTGGTTAAAATTCCAGTTATCAGCCTCATATTAATCTGAGATGCTCACAGTCACAATGAACTCCTGTGTTGTAAGAATAAAAGCAATAGCAAATAAAATAAAGTAAAAATATTTACACCTTTGAGCTAAAATAAACTTGAAGTTAATATTTCAATAAATCAATTATTGGAATGAGAATTATGAAAAACTGCTAAGCAAAAAGCAGTATTAATACTTACTGTCTGCTGCGGATGATGTTTTGTCCTGTATCTCACACTGAAATCACAGCCTCAAACACACACTTATCTAACAGAACAATTAGCATAAAACAAGCATTACCCAATCAGGAGAGAGAACAGAACACACACTGACCTATCACAGCTCCTCTGAGGTTTAGAAACCATGATGTTCTCACAGTCTGTTCTCCTCGATGAAACACCAGCATGCTGTATACCTGGACTAATCTGAGAACTAGACTATTTTTTATCAGCTGAAACACTTTGAGCCTCAATTAAAAAGTCCTAAGATTTGAAATTAATATTTTATCATTTTTAACAGCAGATCTCTGTTAATGATCACGTGACAGGCAGGTAAACAAATAAAATATTTCATCTTTATTTGGAAATTGTTTCATTTTATTTTCTGTTAATTGTTGTTAATATGCTTTATTTATCAATTTAAGGGCAGACACTTGTCAAGTTTGAGAGTTTCTTTAGACTGGTGGAAAGAAAACATCTAAAATACACTATTAAGTGTTTCTTTTATAGAACTTTATTATTTTTTTCAACAGATATAATTACAATTCATATTTCTAAAAATATTTTTTTTTCTCCTACACTGAGCCAACTTGAGATTGAGATTTGTTCATGTATAATTTGTTTGTTATATACATTTAATCCACACAAAAATAGTGTTTTCTGTCCCTTCTGACTATATAAAAAAAATGAAACAAGAATTTTGAAACAGACAAGTGTACCAGAAATGTACGCAAATTAGCAGGTTTCATTAAATAATAACTAATTTGCATATCTAAATCTAACATTTTAGAAAACATACAAAAAAGGTTTGCAATTATCAAAGAAATCAATAACTGTTCTGTTTTTTACTCATTCCCCTGCAGTGTTTCAGTGTCCTTAAATGTAGCATTTAATCATTTTATTTGATAATTTTTTTTTTTTTTTACCAGTTTGGGAAAACCTGAAAATTAGGAAACAAGCTCAACACACAGTAATGCATTCAGACGTAATAATGAGGCAGATGTGGTTGACTATAGTGTGTGTTTTATTGGTGTGTTTTACAGGTTTCTGTGTGTGTGTCTAGAGCGTGAAACATCGAGACTGATCCTTCATCTGAGTTTAGAGTCAGTCTGTCATTAACTACACACACACACACACACACACATATATGTCATTACTGTTTACATATGGACATCTTTGCATTCTCTATTCTGCGATTTTCAAGATACATATTTAGTTCATAATAACATCCGCTCAAGCTGAAGGAGTTTTAATGAAACACGTGATTACTGAGCTCAAAGCTATTTTAATTTGCGTTGAGAATTAATCTGTTCAAGAGCTTGAATCACATCAGATATCTTGACTTTGTCTCCAAACTCCATCTCTCTGTGTTCCAGCAGGATTCCCTGCGCAAACAGAAAACGCATACAAGAAAGGGATTTTAGTAATGATTGGCATTTATGAATCATTTTGTACATTGGTGGAAGGGAGCGATTTATTTTGGCATGGGGTTAAAATGGTCTTTTTTGGAGGGAAAACGCATGACTTTAGATCTGTGCATGATGGTTTCTGTCTTCACACACCTCTTGACCCGGTCCGATGACATACACTGCTCCCAGAACGAAGCCTTCTCCTCGAACATTTCCCCAGAATCCGTTCTGATACGCCCTCCACCCGTTCATCCAGACTCCGGCTCGCAGGACCCCCGAGACGCCCATCCTGCGCTCCTGAGGCCCGTAGAACCCTCTCTGATCACAACACATTCACATTTAAACATCTACCGGATGCTTTTAACCAAAGTGACTTACAAGTGAAGACAATGGAAGAGCAACGATATGCCAGTGATAAGTCACTTTGGTCAAATAAAGAAGGAAGAGATGTGTTTTAGTTGTTTATTAAAGATGGTGGGATTGAGCTGGGATGGAGGGAACATTTAATAGAAAAGTCTATGAAAGTGAAGCACGTAAGTCAGATGGATTGAGTAATGATGGAAGTAATGCATTTTGGTGGTTCTGAAGGAAAACATTAATGCTTAGAGTTTTATTTGAGCAGCTATTGGTAGCCAGAGGAAATGAATGAATATTAAAAATGAATAGAAAAAAGGTTGAGTGTGTGAGATGGGATGCATGTGTGTGTGTTTACATGTGACAGACCTGCTGATCGAGGAAGATCTCTCCGTTAAAGAAGGCTCTGAAGTCCTGGATCTCTGAGGAGATGTTCTCCTTGACCACAGCGAACAGAGCCACTCCACGCTCGTCCAGCTGAGGCTTCAGAGAGGAGAGATCAGACGCCTCCTGAAACACACACACACACACTGTGACTTACAGGGACTCTATAGGCGTAATGTTTTTTATCCTGTACTGACTGTATGTGGTATTGTCCTACACTGACCCTACACCTAAACCTACCCCTTACAGGAAACACAACACACTTTTACAT
>JAUMHQ010000069.1:18447342-18470258 GCA_032361165.1 Enteromius paludinosus
AAAATTAATTCAAATCTACGCCACAAAAAACTGACAAAGACACATAAAAAACTAAAATTCATTTGAAAAAAAAAAAATAATAATAATAATATATATATATATATATATATATATATAAAAACCAATACAACAATAGTAAACAAATAATACTAAAATATTATAATACTTTAGCCAGGGCTTTCAGTAGTACTGTGTAGTATTGACTGCTCGTTCAGAGTTCAAGTCACTGCACACCGAGATGTTCACACGTTAAGAGATAAAGCAGAAACTCACCTGGTCTTCTCCCGGATCTGGAGGACTGGGTTTGCTCTCATCTGCTGATTCCGGCTCACTCTGCCAAAACACATGAAGAAGAACATTTATTAACAACATCGTAGCAACAGACAACAATACACTGCCTTTAAATTTAGCATTTTTCTTTTATGTCAAAAATTATTAGGATATTAAGTATGCATCAGCATAAATATAGCAAAGCCTCATTTCTGATTAGTAATATGCATTGCTAAAAACTTCATTCAAACAATATTTCTCAATATTTAATTTATTTATTTATTTTTTGCTCCGTCAGATTTTCAAATAGTTGTATCTTAGTCCTCTTCTATCAAACCAGACATCAGCGGGAATCTGAGCTCTTGCTCTGGATTGACCTGGAGCTGGTCATCGGCGGCTCTGATCCGGCTCTCCTCGTCCTGAAGGAGCTTCTGATGGAGCGTTTCATCATCAAGCCTCCGCTGCTCCTCCTCTAACTGTCTCTGGGAAGCAGATTTCTAACAAAACACAAAGATGCAATCATTATAGTGATTACACAGCATGCACCCTTGACTGAAGGCATTCTGACGAACAGGGTCCCTACACAGTGTTCACTGCTCCCTGCTCCCTAAGCAGTGGACTTCACTGACAATAATGGCTCATGTCTTTTCATTAAAGAAAGACAGCTACGGGTTCATGCAGGTTATGATATAACATAAATACTGTAATTTATTTAATCTACATATAAAACACTATTATGGATCTAATAAATACAGTCCTTCATATATTTGTGTGTGTGTGTGTGTGTGTGTGTCACCTGCTGCTGGAGCTCCTGGTTCTGCTTGTATTTGAGGATCCAGAGCGCCAGGAAGTCGATGGGATCTGGCGGTCTGTGCTCGATGAGCTCGGCGAGACCCTGAGAGAGACACAGCGCCAGAGTCCGGCTCACATACTGCGAGT
The DNA here is from genome assembly GCA_032361165.1 of Enteromius paludinosus. Taxonomy (NCBI): domain Eukaryota; kingdom Metazoa; phylum Chordata; class Actinopteri; order Cypriniformes; family Cyprinidae; genus Enteromius; species Enteromius paludinosus. The sequence goes on from JAUMHQ010000069.1 coordinate 18,448,552, forward strand.
CCATCTCAGAAAACACTACACCTGGACAACAGCTCGCTTTATTTCTCCACAATGGAGTGTTTTCGCTAATGCTAACGAGTTGACACGCTGGTTTCTATTAGCTTTGTTTACAATCTCCATGGTAACAGCGCGTCATTGAAACACACCATAACAAGCGGGAACTTTAATATTTCTAAAACGCTTATCGTGATTAGAAGGTTATTTAACATTAACATTCTACTAACTTTATTTATTTTTTTACCCAAAATAAAAAGGAATTTGAGTCCATTTTTTAAAGTATTCTAAGAAAAGTAAAACTGTTGCACGTTTTTATTGGCAATTCGCACACAGCTATATATTGACTTTATTTTTTGAACATTTATTTGTAATACTCCAAATGTCCAGTTTTGTAAAAAGTTATTTAAAAGTTACAAAAACGTTTCTCAAGTACAAATAACATCACGAGGATGACAAAAGGTTCAGCCTGTGCAGCGTTGGTTTTCTCTCATAGTTATGAGAACGTTTCATAAACGGCTCATTAAAAATGTTTTTCCTAACATTTATATAATTACAGCAATGTTAATGAAAGTTGTGAGAACATCCCTGTTAGCTGGGATTATGCTATAATAACTCAAAGTGTTTGCACACACTGTTTTTGTAAAAGTTGCCTTGGCTTGTCTTCCTTCAAATACTAAAACAGATTCAACCATTTTAATAAATAGCCTACACATTAAAGAAACAGTATCAGTATCTGATATATTTCCTCTGAGGACATGCAGATAACCCAGTAAAATATCACACACAGAAAGCTGTACACATATGACAGCACGGTGCAAACAATCCAATGCAGCATCGTGCAACTGTAACATAATTCCAGCTCACAAATGGTTTATTTTGATCATAGACAGTGACTGATTCAAGAACACTGATTTATTAGACACTTGAACTCGAGTTCGTCATAAATCCAGACAGAATTATGCACATATTGTCAATACAGCTGCCAGCAGTATATAAATGACCACACGAAAGTGCACACTAGTTTTAAGAAATTCCATACTTATTTTACAGATTCATTTTTACAGTATATCTGAAAGCCTTTTTCTGTCGCTGAATAAAAAAATGTAATTGGACTTCTTACAGTATGTCACAATTCTGACCCTTTTTTCTCATAAATGCATGTTCACGTCTTGCAATCCTGACTTTTTTTGTGATATGAACACTAAATTCTGACTTTTTCCTGCGGTTGCGAGTGATACAGTCTGAACTGTTAGTTATAAACGCACAACTGTAAGAAAATAGAGTTTTCTCCTTCAGAACCCAGTTTGTGTTCATAATATCCCAAACAATCAGAAAAAATAAGAGAAATATGAATTTTTGAGAAGTCAGAATTAGCTACGAGAAGTAAACTCGCGATTGCAAGAAAGAGTAAGAATCATAACTGCCTTGTTTTATGTTTATTTGGTGGGACACTCACCTGAACGATGGGTTATGATTCACGCATTAATAGATTTTTAAGGGAAAAGTGTCCTAACTACACGTGACAAGATTCCAGCAGCAAGTATGGAACACCAAAAGGGTCAAAATTGGGGTCAAGCTATTTGGGTGTCCACACTAGACATGATCAGTCAAATATAAAGATACTTTTTATGGCGTGTAGTTAGGACACAGTGCTACCCTGGAGTTGGTTCACGCTCTATATGGTATTTACAGTTGTTTATGTTCTACTAACAAGTCATAAACATGACATTTCACTTCTAAAATGGCATAATGCAACTAAAGGTTGTAAAGGTTTTAATCCTCATGTTCTCTTCAGGCTGAGATTCACACGTCAGACGTTTGTCAAGACTTTCTCTAGTTTCCGTCTCTCCTCAGACATGCCGTCTCGTCTCATCATCAGAGCGCCGAGAGTCTCCGAAGAGATGGAGCCGAAGTCGAGCGAGAAGGAGCTGTAGAACACCAGCACAATGATGGCAAACATCCACTCCAATATAGCAGCCGCATGCTGGAGAACAAAACTTTCCTGGATGAAAAACACTCCGCCTGCAGGACACAACGTTAAGGAACATCTGCACAGCATGTACGGCCATATAGAGCGGTTTTATGCCTTTCTGAGCACTGTATGGAGAGGATATTGAGTATGAGGGTGGCGAAGGCCAGCGAGGTGAGCGTCAGCCGCAGATGAGCCATCTGGAAGTCTCTCGGCATCTCTGCAGCGCGATACGAAAGCAGCGTCTGCACACACACAAACAGCAGACTGCCTGGGAAGGCCAGACCCGCACCCACATAATGAAGAACTTTAGCATGGTCCACCTGCAGGAAACACACACGGAGCCCACATAAGTTCCAGATCTCGAACCACTTTCACTGCTTAGTTAAAGCTCATCACCATCACTGCAGGACACGCACACAGACACACTTATTATTTACAGCTCTAATAAACTATAGCAGCAAGAAAGATGAATATGTTTTTATGTTGATAAAAGCTGAAAGGTGCAGGTAGGGATGTGGAGGAGACGCATGGATGAAGAGCTGCACTTAAGAAGTTCCAGGATATTTTACCAAATCAATTATTCTGGAGATTTTTTTTGATATGCATCCACTAAGTTTAAAAAGAGAGTCATAAGAGAGTTAAAAACATCATAATCCAGTAAAATACGTTTCAATATTGAACCCTGGTGATGTAGTGCATTAAAATACCGAATAACCAAATGGAGAAATTCTCATTTGAAAGGTGGAGGAAAAACAGTCAGTTGCTACTTTGTTCTTGTTTGCTTACTTGAAAGTTTCCCACAATCATGAGTCCTGCGGCACAGAGCCATCCAGCAAACAGACCCTCGATGTTCAACACACTGTTGCTGTGCTTATGGATGAGCTGAGCGTAACGCAGCAGACCAATCACAATCACTGTAACAAAAGATACATGGTCAGCGTAACAGTACAAGCTGTTCGAGCCAGACGAGTGTTTCTATAGTTCAGAACTGAATCAGTGAATCGCTGAATCACTCACCCACGAACGAAGCAGTGCTGCACAGCAGACTGAACCAGCAGCTCTCTGGAGGAACACCGCCACATTTACTGCACACACATCAAGATCAAAAACATGTCTGACAAGATATCATTTTAGCACATCTTCTAATGAAATGTTTTGCAACCTGATGAGTGGGATGTTGTCAAGCGTGCAGCACAGATCAGATCCACTCTGAAGAACCAAAGACATCTCACAGGTCTCGTTATAAGCCCTGCAAACACACACATACTGTGACAATATTTGCTGACCCCATGCAAAAAAAAAAAAAAGTCAAAACAAAGATTTTACAAGGCTTTTGATTTTTAACATTGCAAAAGCCTTCCTTCTCATTAACGAATGTGAGATAACTCCACTCTTGAGATAGTAAAGTGTATAGTTCGGCATTTAACAGACTGATCAATATGAACAAACACAGAGACGTGGCAGTCAAACAGTCTCTTTAACCTCCAAATCAATGTGATCTAATCAAACACCAGCAAAAGCGTATTCATTTATTGTTGTGGAGATTCTTTTGATATCTGCATAAGTCAATCACAGCGTTCTCTGTTTTCCACCAAGAGAAGATTTAATATTCACCAGTTATTCACAGGACAAACGTGCTGATTTTTCAGGGCCATCGCATATCTGAGACAGAGAGAGAGAGAGACAGGTTAAGAATGTCTACAGAAGGACAGAAATTCTTAATAAATACTAAAAGAGTTTTGCATAGAAACTGTTTACAAACTGATACATTTTTGAAAGGCTTTCAACATCGAATCCAGCTAAAATTAAATCAAACTGCAAACATTTACACATTTGATATGTAAATACAAACACAACATATCAGTACGATATACAATATAGTTACTCATATATCACTACTGTAGGAAAATAAAAATATGAATAAAACTAGTTTATCAATAATACTAAAAAAAGAATGCAATAGAAATAAATAACCACATCTTCTGTAGTTTAAATGCATTCGGCCAGATTTACATAAAATCATAAACTACATAAACTTTATTTATTAATAAATACTCACATGGTCCAGATCCCAGGCAGTGTGAACACAGGCAAACTGATGGGCACCAGAAACCACAGAGACATGCTCCCTCCTCCTAAAGAGTTTCTCTGAATCATTGCATCAAATGAAACTCCACTCGTGTTCATTCGGTGTCAGAGCTCCCAGATCAACACATGACAGCAGGAGCAGGGTCTGAAGGGCTGGAGATGCTGTGAGAGAGCAACACATCTGATGCTCCTCCTCTCCTCTCATGTCCAGCAGGTCATCACAGTGAGCTCATTCTTCACCACTAGGTGTCGCTTTTGAAGCCCACAAACACTGCTTATAAGAAATGAACCAATCACTGGAGGAGTGTGGAGAAATCAATCGTTGAATGAATCATTGGGACTCATTGAACAAATAAGGTCAAAATAATTGCGTATAATAAGACAATGAAAGTGTTTTTGACCTTGCATGCAGGTCAATCTGAAAAATGTAACTTCTATTAAATCCGCCTGACCCCAAACGTTTGAACTCTTGAGATTCAGATCAAAAGACCTTGCTGATAAATGACAGGACTAAAAATATGTTTATCAGGTGTTTATTATTAATAAACACATGCTGCAGAACATTCCCAGTGTAAACAGCAGATCTGGATTTATGGTCAATCGTTTATATAAATAAATAGCAGAGAGAAATACATTCAAATGATGTTTGGTATTCCTAATGTGTCTAACAGAGAAACCGACGACTATTGAGCAGAATGAATGAATGAAAGAAAGAAGATAACGAATGTCTGCGAAAAAGCCTCAAGATCAACCAGATCAACTCAAACGCTGAATGCTGACTAACCAGAAAGACAACTTTACACCGTCAGACAGGCCTCGACAGACCACAAACACAACTGAACTCTGTATTCTCCAGACAAACTGGTTTAGAGCTCCACGTAGATCTCCGACATACTGGAGCGCTACCATCTCTACTAGACATTCACAGCAAGACTAGGACTCAGAAGATCAGCATCTCATATTTACTGACACTTTTAACTCTGGAAACCCTTTTAAATACTTTCTTAAGAGATTTTGGTGCACATTAAATTCGGACATTTCATGGCAAATGTAGAATATCCTGTAATATCCAGCAGCTCCAGCTTTTGGTATTTTTTTGTTGCTTTGAAGGGTTTTCATCACTCAACATTACATGATCAATGGCTTTGTTTAAAGGTGATAAAATCAATGCTTTAGCACACCATCTGTAAACATTAACACCATGAACTCATTCACACAGAAAAAAGCACATTTGTTAGCAGATGAATCTCACAGAACATTTGATCAAAGTCACATTTCACCCTGAAATCACTAGAAAAAAAACATTAAATTACATTCTGCATGAATAAAATTAAAAAAAATCTAATTTTTAGTTTTTATAGCAAGTGACTGGGTTATGCACACCTTATGAAAAACAGAATAAATTCTTCAAATTAAATCGAACAAGAAATACTATTTTAAGTTGAATGTGTCATTAAAAAAAGTTATAATGCAATATATGTATAAATACACTACCTGTCAAAAGTTTGGGATCAGAACCGTATTTAATGCTTTTCAAAGAGTTTCTGACGCTCACCAAGGCTGCATATATTTGATCAAAAGTATGGTAAAAAATATTGTAATAATGAAACATATTACGAAGTAAAATAACATTGTTCTATTTTAAAGTCTAATATGCTTCTGTGATGCGCAGCTAAATATTTTTTGGAAAATGTAATTGCTGTGAAGTATTCTTTAATGAGTAAAACTTTAAAAAGAAGAGCGTTTATGTAAATTAGAAATATTTTCTAACAATATACACTACTGTTCAAAACATTGGGGTCACTTTTATTCAGCCAGATTTATATTGGTAGAATATTTATATACAAATATATATTTTTTGAATAAATGCTGTTCTTTTTAACTTTTTATTCATCAAAGAAACCTGAAAAATAATAATAATAAAAATATGATCAACATTGATTATTCTAATAATAAACCAGTATATTAGAATATTTTCTGAAGAATCATGTGGCACTGGAGTAATGATGCTGAAAATACAGTTTTGCATCACAGAAATTTTTCAGATTTTAAAGTATATTAAAATTGAAACCCTCTTATTTCAAATAACAATATTTCACAATATTGCAGATAAATGCAGCCTTGCTGAGCATAAGACAATTCTTAAAAAAAATATACAAAATCTTACTGATCCCATACATTTGATGGTAATATATATATACTGTATTGCATTGTGACATTTTTTTTTATGACAATTAAGCACATTAAACCTTCATGTTCACATTTAGTGGCTTTTGCATATGAACTCATATTTACACACACACACACACACACACTTACAGTATGTTATATATAACATATTTAAACATTTATTTTAAAACCTTTTTAATCGCCCATCGCATTTCTTTATTTTTATTTCTCTGGGTGTGTTTCTGGACGGTTTGGCAGTATCGTGCAGGAACAGTTGCTCTCACTCTCGTTTCTCCCTCTTCTCGTCTCCAGAGCGTCTGAGGTAGGACTGATAGAAGAAGATGGAGAAGAGCAGCAGGTAGCTGAAGTACATGAGCGAGGCGTAGATGAGGTTATCGGTGGTGGAGAAGCAGTGGACATCATGTTTCCAGAGATAGACCAGGCCCAGGACGCTCAGGCCTGCGAGCATCTGAGTGATCTGCAGGAGCGTGATGAACACGGCCAAGGTCCTCGGCACATGAGCGCCGGACGCTTTAGCCGTGTAGTAGCTGTACATGAACGCGTGGACGGTGAAGTTCATGGTCATGAACCAGCCGCCGCCGGCCACTCGCTCTTTATACGTGTACCAGGTGTAGAGCAGAACGGTGATGTGATGATACCAGTGCAAGAAGATCAGACGCTGCTTACGCAGGACGATGAACACCGTGTCTCCTGAACACAAACACAGCATGTCAGAGACACTAATGCACTCACTGTATCATGGACATCTAGGGTTAGTGCGCATGCAGTGATCATTCACTAAGCATTTTACATTTGCCTGCATGCGTTTGAAAGAATTCTTAGAGTGCCCTGCATTCAAGGTTTTTGCATTTACTCAGAAGTTATCTGAGTCAAATCCAAATATTGAGGAAATCATCTTTAAAGTTGCTCAAATGAAGGTCTTAGCAATCAGAAATGACGTTTTGATATATTCACAGTAGTAACTTTACAAAATATCTTCATGGAACATGATCTTCACTTAATATCCTAATGATTTTTGTCCTAAAAGAGATATGTAAGATTGTGCCCCATACAGTGTATTTGAGCTGTATTTGTCCGAGTCAGTCTTACCAAGCTCAGGCGCTTTACTCAGAGTGAAGGCGAAGGCCCAGAACTTGCTGACGGGGGCGCTGTAGAACTCTGTGTCACACACTGACCCCTGGAGCCCGACTGACCGCACCATACTGAACATGTACCAGCCGGTCCGCATCGCTCCCATCACACTGACACACACAGCAATGAGGAGACAGCATAAAACACCATACCATCCGACCTCTTTCACACACAGTACAACTCAACACTAACAGTTCACATCTTCAGATTCTGACATGTTTTCCCTGAATTCTGATTTTAAAATTCTGTTTTAAATTTCAGAATTGCAAGAAGTAAATTCCAGTGTATATTTCTCGAAATTGAGATTTATATATCATACAAAAGCTGGAAAAACAATCTTTTCATAGATGCATGGTGAAAATCTGGAATCTGAGGGCGCAAAAAATCTAAATATTGACAAAATCATCTTTAAAGTTAATAGCATATTACTAATCAAAAGTCTTTAAGTTAGTTTTAATATAGGTACAGTAGGAAATCTACTAAACATTTTCATAAAACATGTTCTTTATTTGATCTGATGATTTTGGCATTAATGCAATGTATTTTTGTCTATTGCTACAAATATACCCCATCAACATAAGACACATAAATCACTTTTTTTTGGAATTGCAAGCATTTTTCCTCTGACTGGCGATTCTGAGTTAATATCTCATGATTCTGGTACCCTACCTGAATACAGCCAGACATAATGACCAGAGCATAAGAGGCTTCCTCAGGTCCAGCTTCTGTCTGTCCTTCATAAAGATGCGTCCGAGAACTATAAACGCCACATACACACCCGACAGAACAATCGCTGTTCCCCTGAAACACATTAGGATTCACTGGAAGAGTTTATTAACATAGATATTACATATCTGTGTGGACATTAAAGAACAAAAGTGGCTGCAGGGCTTGTTTACATAGGACAAATACATGTATTTATACAGCATACATTCACACAGTTTTATAACATCTCTGTCCTGATCTGAACCTGCAAATAAAAGCTTTCCGGACGCTTTATTAGGACATGAGCAGATCCTGACGTCACAATCAGCTGAAAGGTCAAAGGTGATCGAATCTGTGCCATCCTCAACATGAACCTGTCTTATCGCAGTTATCGATCAATCAATCTCAGAAGAGTCGTGTACAACTGTCCGAACACTTCAACAGTTCACAATCACACACATTAATACACAGAATCCCCAGCTCTTGTTTGTTAATGTGACTGTGATGTTTAAGATGAAAGGTCAAAGGTGATTCTCTCAGACTTTATTGCTTCATTTTAATGAGCAGGGAGTGTTTACATACAACCTACTGCCTTTATTAAACGTTAAAGAAGGATACATGTTAGAAAAGTCACATACTATGCACACGTTAAGCGTCTAGTGCTGTCTAATGTTTTTTTTGATTATACAATTACTGCATATCAGACTTTATACATATTTAAATATATAGCAGCCCAGCCTATTCTGTTTTATTTTGCTTTTGTGTATGCATTATAATATTCGTCATTTATGAGCGCAGGTTAGCAGACGCACATCTGGAGTTATAGAATCAAATGAAATGAATCAGTGATTCGGATCGTTTGACTCACCAGTTCTGTTTGAACCATTCGAGCGCGGCGCGATCGTTAAACTGACGCTCGAAGTCGAACGCGTGAAGAGACTCGTTCATCTTCATCATCCTGTAAGTCTTCAGATCTTCAGCAGGTGAACCTGAAGTGATGAAGGTGTGTCCGAGAGGAACCGAGCACTTCTGCCGGACTTCGTAATTATATGTGGGAGGGGGAGGAGTCAGGGCTGCGGTCTCAGCCAATCAGCATCAGAATACGCCCAGACGGTTGCATTTTTTACAAGAAGAGCAATAAAAGTTTCCCAAGTTTTATATTTATGAGCAAAAATTTGAAAACATAAAAAAAAGAATAAAAGAAAGACAAGCACACACACACAAAGAAATATAAAGAAATTCACAAAACTGATTTTATGTCTATAGAAAGCACACTGAATGTGAATAAAGTGTCTACTTTTAAGGTTTCAAATACGTTTTTGGAGAATAAAATTATGTCATTCAGTGTAACACATTATTTATGTAAAAAATTCAAATATGCTTATTCTGACTTGTAACGTTACATATTAAAATATAAAGAAGAATAAGAAAGGGTGTTAAATTTGATTGTGTTTTAAATGAATTTTAAAAACCGTAATCTAATTTTAAAATAGCATTTAGATCTTTTAATGTGTCATACATAAATACATTTTTGTTGTAAATATGTCTGAAAAGAGTGTTACACTGAAATTTAGTAAATCATGGGAAAATGTGTGATATTTCGTTTTGGCTCAGAAAAACAAAAACCAAAATTGCAATTAATTTAAACTGAAAACTTTACAACAACAACAACTTAAAGCAGTTTGTGAGGTAAAAGGTTTTTTTTTTTTTTTTTGCTTCCACGCTCCTCTCAGGACTTTTATTTTGAAGAACCACACGGTTTTGTTTATAAGTGCGCCGCTGCTGCGTCCTGCTGCACTGCTAAAGTTTACATCACAATCACGCGGAAAGCTGCACAAACTCACGCACTGCAAGTATGGCATGCTGCATGTTTCCAGCTGTTATTAAACTACACCCATCAAGCATTATTAGTCTTATCAGCTGCGCCCGAATAGCTTGAAAGAGCCGTGTTTGCTGTGTTATGATTCATAATAAAGTCAACGCTCGGTCCCTGAAGTGTGTTTGCAGTTGTCTGTTGTTCCTGTTATTATCAGTGCGAGACACATGTGTATTCTTATGGGCGTTGTTGTATGAAAAGCTGATATTGGTGTGACTGAAAGGTCATTGAGCAGAAATATAACAGCACGTTGTCTTTCAGTGGTTATAGATGCTTGCGAACATGAAGGTGCTGCTTCTGAAAGAGCCACGAGAGAGTGAGAGTGAAGCAGACCCTTATATCCAGGTAATAACTCATAATATTCGTAAGAGCCCCAGTGTTTTGAGAGGGTGCTGATGATTATGTGTGTATATTAGGAACTGGCCTCATGTGGACACACGGCTTCTTTGATTCCGGTTCTGTCCTTCACTTTTGTGTCTCTGGAGGAGCTTTCTGAGCGGGTGAGTTTGGAGACTTGATTATTCTGATCCCTGCTGAAGGGCTCCTGAAGTGGAATGATGTTGTTGTGGTTTATTGTTTGTCAAACACCAGCTCTTTGAGCCGGAGAGGTTCGGAGGTCTGATCTTCACCAGCCCCAGAGCCGTGGAGGCCGTCAAGACCTGTTTAGACTCTCACAAACACACACACAGTGAGTGCTGAAAGCCTTACGAGATAATGATTGATGTAGAATTGATCATATTATATAGTATAGTATAATGACCAAAAATTACATTTGAACAAAAGATCAACTCTTCCATATAGCATTTACAACTGCTTTAATGTTTGAGAATTAATGTAACTGAATTATTACAATCTCTTTTAGATTAATTTCATATTATTTTTCTGTACACATTGCAACTAATTAATTTTGTAACTTATACTGTAATATTTAAAACCATTAAAGAACATTTTTATAATTTGAAAGTATATGTATTTACATGTATATTCAATATATAATATATACATATTGAATAAGGTTACTTGTTTTTCTTAAATATATGCATGTGTGTGTTTTAATATATATATATACACACAGTACATGTACATATATTATGTAAACAAAAACGTTTATTTTGGATGCTATTAGTCGTCTGACATCACTAGTTTGTAGTATGTGTTATGTTGAACCAGTTTTTATTTTTCCTTTTCATTTTAGTTCATATTTTTTGTATTTTTAGCAGTTTATATATATATATATATATATATATATATATTAGTGCAAAAAAAGATTCATTAACTTTTTTTTATATATTTATGTGTGTACTACTGTGTATATTTATTATATGTATATAAAAAAACATACAGCATATATTTTGAAAATATTTCTGTGTATATATTTTTATTCATATAATATATTTATTTATATTATATTTATATTTATTTTTTTTTAAATATATGCATGCATGTGTGTGTATATATGTGTGTGTATATATATATATATATACACAGTACATGTGCATTAATTGTGTATACAAAAACATTTATTTTGGATGCGATTAATCATGACAGCACTTATATATAAAAAATAAAAATGAGATTGATTTCCAGGGAATGCATGAATTAAAAAAAAAGTCGAGCTTGAATGCAATGATTAAAGCGTCTGTAAAATGCAAGCGTGTAAATGTTACTGTGTGTGGAGTAAGAGTTTAGTAAGTGATCTCAGCCCCTAGAGGCCACTTTGGATGAATGACTAAAAGGATAAAGACACTTCAAGAAAAAGCCTGATTTTGGACTATTCCTGTATTATTTTGTGTTGAAATGAATATATTAGGACAGTTTGCTGTAGTATTTGTAGTACTGCAGTTAATGTTTGTAGTGTCTGTTCTCCAGAATGGGACGCGGTGAGAGACAAATGGAATGGAAAGTCAGTTTATGTTGTTGGAAAAGCCACAGCGTCTTCAGGTATGAAATAATTTCACACACAAGAGAGCGAGTGTGTTAAAGCCGAACACAAAGGCAGGTTTCTCACACACCGCTGGCGTTCACACGTCTCTGATGAGTGTGTTTAGTGCCTGAAGGAAGTGTGTGTGTGTGTGTGTGTTTAGATCAGCTCTTTTGTTTCTGTCAGCTGGGTAAATCTGCTCACACCTGCGTGATGTTCTGAACACACCTGGGCATCCTTACCCTCTGTTCTTTGTGTTTCTCTGCTTGTCTTTCTCTCTGTTCTTGTGTCTTTAAAAATCGACTGCATTTGTTTAAAGAATATACCGAAGTTATATTTCGCACCAAAACCGGAACACATCAAAGAAAACAGAGAAAATAGAAAAGCGAGCTAGTGTTAGAGGCCTTTGCTTTTTGTTAATTGTAATAAATAAAGAAGCTAGTGTTAGTCTTTTTTTAGTTTTTAAAGAAAACAAGCAGTTAAACAATAGAGTGCCAATTTAAAGAATAGAATTAGAATAGAGCACTAGAGTTAGAGGATCAAATAAATATATTTACATACTATACTGTTTTTATACTCTTTATTCTTTTTTTTTTTTTAAAGAAATGAAAACTTTTATCCAGTAAGGATGTGTAAAACTTATAAGAAGTGTTAGCAAAGATTTATATTTTTAATTTTTTTATTCATCAACAAATGCTGAAATAATAATCACAGTTTCCCAATAAAGTATTTGGCAGCACAGCTGTTGCTAATATTGATCATTCTAATAATAAATCAGTATATTTATAAAGTTTTGCATCACAGAAATAAATTCGATTTTAAAGTATATTAAAATAGAAACCCATTATTTTATATTGAAATAATATTTCACACTATTACTGTTTTTCCTGTATTTTTGATGAAATAAATGCAGCCTGGGTGAGCAGAAGACCACTCCTAACCCAAACTTAGACGGATAGAGAGACACACACGTACAGTGCATATAATATATATATATATAGAGCTACGAGTGAATGTTTATAATTGTCCTTTTCTTTGCATTAACAGTTGTTGACCTAAACCTGGGCTTAATTGTCATTATGCAAATTAGTTTTCTTTTTGTGCTGAAATATTCACAGTTCTGCTGTTAGCTTCTTCCAGTACTGAAACTATTTGATCTCATGAAGCTTGTATAAGTGTAGTAAATGTTTTTTAAATGTTCAGTTGTAGAGTTGGGTCTGAACGCCGTGGGTGAAGATACTGGAACCGCAGATGCTCTCGCTCAGCTCGTGCTACAGAGTATGAGCCTGATATTATTACTTTTATTGATTATTTTCTCTGATGACGTCAGAATATCTCGTATTTCCATGAGTCCTTATTCATATGGTGTTTTGTTAAATGCAGGAGAAAATCAAGAGATTCTGCCACTCTTCTTTCCCTGCGGCTCCATCAAACGTGAAGTTCTGCCCACCGCGCTCAGAAAGAACCGTGAGAGGATTTATATTATATTACATGTGACTCTGGAGCACAAAGCATGTCATAAATGCCAGTTTTTCTGGTTTGTTAGGATCGGACAATATTAGAAAATCTGAAATCTGAGGAGCTAAAAACATCTAAAGACATCTTTAAAGCTGTCCAAATTAAAGACCTTAGCATCAAATATGAAGTTTTGATATATTTGCTGTTGTAAATTTACAAAATATCTTCATGGAACATGATCTATACCGAATATCCTGATGATTTCTAGCTTAAAAGCAAAACAGATCATTCTGAGCTATTGTAAAGTACTTGTGACTGCTTTTGTGCTCAGTCTCATATTATTTATAGTATATTGAATTGAAATATTATATTCCAGAATGATTTTCTTCTTGTATTTCTTTCTGGCGGTTGTTTGTCTGTCAGATATTCCTCTGGAGACTCTGACCGTTTATCAGACATCAGAACATCCTGAGCTGCAGAACAACATCACTGACTACTTCATTCAGCAGGTGTGTGTCAGAGACGTACTTCTGTGTGTTCATCACAGCGCTGCCTCTCACCTGTCTCCTGTGTGTGTGTGTGTGTTCAGGGCGTCCCAGCGAGTGTGGCGTTCTTCAGTCCATCCGGAGTGAAGTTCTGTTTGGATTTGGTGAGGAGACTCTCAGGATCTCAGCTGGAGCAGATAAGGGTACGACACACACAGAATCAGAGGATACAGACCCCGAGTCAGAAGTAATACACAACAAAACACTGCATGGGTCAAAATTATCTATTTTTCTTTCTAGATGTTTTTGCTCCCTCAGATTCCAGATTTTCTTATATTGTCCTCTCCTAACAAACCAGACATCAGTGGAGAGATTATTTATTTATGTATGATAATTAAATATCAGTTTCACAAAATGGGCCGTTACGACTGGTTTTGTGGTGCAGGGTCACATATTAAATGTAATAAATAATCGTTGTGCTCTTCAGTTTGCGTCGATTGGACCGACCACGGCAGACGCGCTGCGGTCACACGGACTAACGGTCAGCTGCTGCGCTGAGAAACCCACGGCCAAACACCTCGCCGCTGCCATCACACACGCCCTGCACACCTGACCTCTGACCCCTGAGTCCTGCTTTTGCAGTACTTATTAGATATAAATAATGAACTTTTAAAAAAGCGATTGCGTTAATATCTCTGTGTTTTGCGGCTCTATATTTTTATGTGTCAGAATCATCAGTGCTGCACCTAAAGCATCTTCTTTTATTTTGCAGCTTCTTTTAGTTTTGTCTGTGTTGACTGTGAGCAACTTTCAGTCTGAGATTATCATTGTCAGTTGGTTGCTTGAACATTTTTTGTGATTTTTGTATTATTTAAATGGAAGATTAAGTGTTAAATCAATAAATAAATAAGTAAATGTGTATGTTTTCCTTATTTAACGCTGATGGGCATGACTTTAAATTACATTTACATTTTTAATTACATTTATTACAATTTTATTTAAATATATTTTTATTTAAATGTATGTTCTCAATGTTAATAGGCAGAAATTTAAATACATTTAAACTTCTATTTCAATAAATTTTAACCATTTGATTTGAAGGTCAATAACATAAGTATTTTATTTTTTTAAATCATGATTATTTTCACATGTATATTGTAATAATTATAATAAAATATAATTATTTTTAAATATTCTATTCTATTCCATGTTGATGACCAGAAACTTAAATAGGCTTAAAATGTTACATTTTTAATTACATTAGAATTTTTTTAATAGTATATATTTTTTATAATAGTATATTTTTAAAGTGTGTATTTACTCAATGTGGATGACCAGAAATGTAAATAACTTATTATTATGAGATTCCATACATAATTTATTAACTTCCATTTATACTTCTTTTACGTGTACATTTCAAATTTTTTGCTTGTGTTACATTACATACATTTACATTACATTTACATAAATTACATTTATAATTTATGTTAATTAAAACAATAGTTGCATTCAAATGTTTGTGTTTATTGATGTATATCGATTGTTTTATGACTGAAATACCGCCCAGGTGTTTCTCGCGCGCAGGTGAGAGTCGCGTGGCGTCACGCGCAGCTCTATTCACGGTGGTTTTGTGGTGATATAAATCCTCCCGCTGTTGTTTCTCGACGACACAAAGCTCGTGCAGTTGAAACGCGCTCATTCTCGGTGCGGGACAGAGACACACGATGCTGGTTCTGATCCGGCTGATCTTCATCCTCAGGACCATCATCTTCATCATCAGCGCGGAGAAAGTCTTCCACAGCAGAGATCATACAGATGAGATCAACAACATCCATCAGGCAGAGCTCATCACCGACACAAACACTGCACAGGTATCTATCTAAATTGCCAAAAGTATTGGCCTCCTCTTCTAATGAACAGGTTTGACTACTTTTGTAATTTCCAAGAGTACAAATCTTAGAGTTTTGTATCTTAACTCATCACCAAACATCAATGACTTGTAAATAAACTATATGGACAAAAGTATTCTTATGAACGGGTTTAACTGCTTATTTGAGTACAAATGAGTCATGTTTAAACATATACGTTAATGTCTGCATTCTAGTGAACTGTGTGCTTCTAATTTTATAGCTAAGGTTTGGAAAGGAGCCTTTTCTATTTTAACCTGACTATGCCTCTGTGTATATAAAGTGAGGTTCAAAAAGAAATGATTGACTGAGTCAGTGTGGTAGAACTTGACTGGTCTGCTGTGACTTGAGCTAAAAACTCATCGCCAAACACCCGTGACTTGTAAATACACTATATGGACTTCTTTGTTGTATTTCCATCTTTGCTGCAACAGTCTAAAATGATTGTACCAAGTCATTGGTGTTTGGTCCAGTCCAAACTGTGCTATAATAGCATCATCACTATCACTGTGCTCTATTCTTAGTTGAATTTCTAAAGTGTAGTAGAGCAGATGATATATTTATTATTTATTCAGGTTAATTATTGACTTCTGTCAATTCTGTCAAAATTTGCATCATACCAGCGGTTCCTATCGAAGTATGGCTTCATAAAGGCTGCAGATGGTGATGATGCTCAGTTCCTGGCGGATGAGACGGAGGTCAGTCTCTCTCTGGAGCTTCAGGAGAGAGGAACCGTGTCCAGATCCAGCAGTCCTGATCTCCGCTTCGTCTCTGCCCTGAAGGAGTTCCAGCAGGTGTCCGGTCTGCCTGTCACAGGTGTGTTTGACGACGCCACTAAAGCAGCCATGAATAAACCCCGGTGTGGCGTCCCGGACCAGGACGAGGAACTGGAGCCTACTGAACAAATGTTAAACGACACGGCCGAGTCCAACAGCACCACAACACTCAATCACACCGATGCTGCCAATAACACTGAACCTCACAAACAGAAACAGCGCTACCTGGCAGCTCTTCTGAGGACCAGGAGGAGGAGAGACGCCAGCGAATGGAAGGGACACATGGCCTTCTCCAAGAGCCTCCTGAAGTGGCGTCTGATCGGAGAAGGATACAGCAGTCAGCTGTCCATCGACGAGCAGAAGTACATCTTCAGACTGGCCTTCCGTATGTGGAGCGAAGTCTCTCCGCTGCAGTTCGAGGAGGACACTCACTCGCCTCTGGAGGACATCGATATCCGGCTGGGCTTCGGGACGGGTCAGTGCTGAAGAACTAGAAGTGGTCAGGATCATTAGAACACTAGTATTTCCACCAGATAAAAAAATGTTTTCAAGTCCAGTTTGATAGTTGCTGACACACTACAGCAGAAGACAGAAATAACTGGTTTAAAAACTAGTTTTTATTTGGTGGAAATACTAGTGTTCTAATAATTTTGGCAACTTATGTAATTCAACGTTTAAGAAGCATGTCTTGAGTGGTCTCTGAATGGTCTGCTGCAGGTCGTCACCTGGGCTGTTCTCAGCGGTTTGACGGCGCAGGACGAGAGTTCGCTCACGCCTGGTTCCTCGGAGACATTCATTTTGACGATGATGAACATTTTACCGTCCCGAACACGGGCAGCGGGATCAGTCTTCTCAAGGTAACGCAGTTTTAATTTAATTTAAATTGATAAAATAGTTATACAATTGTTTTGTTTTAGTAATTTAATATTTAAGCTTTTAATGTTAGTAATTGTGCATATAGTTGAGACTGTTCAGTCTTGTGTTATTAATCCATTATTGATGACTTACAAGTCTTACAAGTACTCATATCAATGACCCAGAAAATGAAATACAATGCAAAACTCAAGCATGTTTTTATTAACGTAATCTCTGACACAGTCACTTGTGAATCACTGATCTGAATCTGATCTGACTGTAGCGTGTCGTGTGTTTCCTTCAGGTAGCGGTTCATGAGATCGGTCATGTTTTAGGGCTTCCTCACATCTTCCGGCCCGGATCCATCATGCAGCCCAGTTACCTTCCTCAGGACTCCGGATTTGAGATCGACTGGATGGACCGGAAATCCATTCAGAGCCTGTACGGTGAGAGCTGGAGATTATATTCATATTATTATACACAGAAAATTATGGTTTAAAGGTTTCAACACATTATGAAAGTTTTCATGACAACCAAAAATCTGAATGTTTGTTGTGTGTTTTGTGTGTCAGGTGTATGTAAGGGTCGCTTCAGCACCGTGTTTGACTGGATCAGGAGGGAGCAGACGGCGTATGGCGAGGTGGTGGTGCGGTTTAACACCTACTTCATGCGTGAGGGCTGGTACTGGCTCTATGAGAACCGTAATAACCGGACGCGGTACGGGGATCCGGTGGCGGTGCAGGCCGGCTGGCACGGGCTGCCCTCGAGCGGCGTCGATGCTTACGTTCACATCTGGAACCGCAGAACTGACGCCGTCTACTTCTTCAAAGGTAATACTAAGAGTTTGTTATTTGAGTACAAAAACAGAATCACTAAAAGAGAGATGCAATGCACACAGAGATTACAGCGCAAGCTCATTTCATCAGCAAATAGAGTACTTTTATAACAGTACATCTGCAGTTCACCTGTTTGAGGTGTTCTGCATTGTGCATTTTGTATTTGGACAGGGTTTTTTCTTCTTCTCGTTTTTGCATTTATATTTGTGTTTTGCTGAATTAGCATTGTACATTACTTTTTTTAAATTGAGTGTATTTATTTATTATTTACACGTTATATATGTTATTTTGTGTGGGGGTGTTTCAGGAGTGCAGTACTGGCGTTACGACAGTGAGAATGATCAGGTGTTCAGTGCAGACTCAGACGGACACTCATATCCTCGGCTGATCTCTGAAGGCTTCCCCGGCGTGTCTGGACCACTGGACACTGCATACTACGACCGGAGAGACGCTCACATCTACTTCTTCAAGGGCTCACAGGTAACTGCTAATACTCTAAGAAAGATAGCATGAAAAATCAGATAAATGCATAAAAATTCATGCTTAACGAATGCAAAGATAATCACAAGTTAATGTATAACATTTATCAATGAGTGCTACATCAGTAGCTAATGAACATTCTGTATGATTTATGCATTAAGTAATAAATAAAAGTTTTTGTTTATATATTTATACACATACAGTATATATTTATTTATTTATATTTATTTTATATATGAATGTATTTCATATATAAACGTAAATTTTTTTGTAAAATATATACATACATGTATGTGTGTGTATTTATATATACACAGAACACATTTTTATTTTGGATTCGATTAATCGCAATTAATCATTTGATAGCACTAATTTAAATTTTAAAAAAAGTTAGTTGGCTAAAATAAAGTAAATATAATGAATGGTTTGTTTGAGTGTATTATAGAGTGATGTACAGCAGGATTATAATCATTATTAATCGGCAGGTGTTCAGGTTTGATGTGCGCATGAATCGTTTGGCTCCTTCTTCTCCTCAAAAACTGACGGAGGTGTTTCCGGCCGTGATCCCCGGAAACCATCCGGTCAGGGACCTGGACGCGGCGTATTTCTCCTACACTCACAGCACCGTGTTCCTGCTGAAGGGCTCGTGGTTCTGGAGGGTGGTGAGAGATCGCAGACTCATGCCTCGCAGAGACGTGGAGCGCCAGTGGTTCGACATCTGTGACGTTCACAGCAGCTCTCTGAGAACCGCTCGCAGATGAAGAACCTGATCTCAGATCAGACACGCTCCGAGCGAGGACAACCTTGACTTCACAAACACAGAGAGAACGTTCAGCTGAATACGAATGTGCTCAATCTCAGCTCATGCAAGATCAGGAGGAGTCTGATAAAAACATCGCAATAATCCACAGCAAAAGATCAAACTAATCCAGCATTAAGACTATAATAACCTCCAGTGAACAAGTATTCACAAAACATCTAAAGGCTAAAAGTAGCTCATAACTTGCCGATTTAGGAGAAAGAGTGTCAGTCCTAAAGCGTTTTAGCAGTAAATCTGTGAAAGGTTAAGAGTAGTGAAGAACACTATATCACTATTAGATCAACTCCTAACTATCCTATAATAGCTGTCACAGCAATCTGCCTCTGAATATATACATTTTAGAACAAGCTTTTAAAAAGGCATCACTTTTTAGGGTTCGGAGGTTAATTTTCCTTTGTTTACATCCTTTTCATTAAACAGTTAGACAAGAATGAACAGCTGTTCTTGTGTCCGATCTGTTTTACGTTTATGAGCCATGCTTATTCTACTACTCTTAATTAAAAGGCTTTTTATATGCATATTTATAATTTATATTATATTGTTAGTTTTAACAGCTTTATTTGAATGTAGTAATTAACTTAATTTTATTTTAAAACAGTTTGGCAACATAAAATTATTCTCTACAATATTCCCATGAATAAATCTCTGACAGAGACCCCGCCCCTCTCCTATCAGCCAATCACTGTGTGCATAGTTAAAAAGCATGCCGACATCATCCATAGCAACGAACGTAACCCCGCCCCCTTTACTCTGAGCTCAAGATTTCTCTCTGTTCGTTAGTAAAGGTTGATCTCAGCAGCTCTGTGAATAGGTTTGAAGAGAAAAGCTTGTGCTGCTGATCACATGTTTAGTGAATACAGGCCCTGGTCTGAACGAATGTATGAGATATAACAGAACTTTTACGTCTTCGCTGAGCTGAGAGGAAGTGGATTATGAAACAATTAACAAATAATTGGCCAGTCGTCTCTTATTTCTTTGTGTTTATTTCTGTAAGTCAGTGCAACACAAGATTAGACAAAAACATGTATGTATACTGTTTGCTGGAATATGACTACATATTTATTAAGTTATTTATTTTTTTGTTATAAACATGTTCTTTCAGAATACTTTTTTAATTTTGACGGTTTGTGGAGGTTTCATGTTTTTGTATGTCTACAGCCGCATCATCTGATGAGTTTGGAGTCTGATGTGTGTTTTTTATCATATAAATCATCTCTTTTGTTTTACATAATGCTGAGTGAAATTTCATACCAGCAGTCTAAGTGCCGTTAATATTCTATAAGTCTGACTTGAAGTAGGCTAATTTAGCCTTGACATTTAATATTCAGAAATATAAACTATAAACGTGTTTGTGTGTGACTTTCTTCTTTCAGATGAATCCAGTCGGAGTTCTGATAAAACTGGTCCAGACCTTTGAATGGGTTTAAACGGGTGATAGCGTTACACTTCAGAAGACGTGAAATAAAACATGCCTCAAACGACTGAATAAAGTCCTCCTGTAGAGAATCCATGTGTTTTTGTACGAGAAATTAATGCATATTAATAACCTCACATCTCTGAATATATAGCTCTTTATATCTGGTTTGGTTACTTCAGTACAGTAACTATAACTAAAGATATAATACATTTTGTTCATTAAGACAAATACACTTGAACTACAAATTAAATACAATATATGGATTCTTTATTAATATTCTACAATGATTAAATGTATGTGTTTGTTATATTATTGCTGTTATGATTAATACCATGAGTCAGCAGCATGCAGGCTGGAATCAGATGACTTTAGCAAAAACATGCATATTAATGTGCTGATGAAGCTCTTGATGAATTAAAAAAATACAGGAATGGAACTAATTAGGAAGTAATTATATTCCAGTGATCTGTT
Source organism: Enteromius paludinosus (assembly GCA_032361165.1). Taxonomy (NCBI): domain Eukaryota; kingdom Metazoa; phylum Chordata; class Actinopteri; order Cypriniformes; family Cyprinidae; genus Enteromius; species Enteromius paludinosus. Next base: position 18,469,937 of record JAUMHQ010000069.1, read on the forward strand.
GCTATGGAGAGTAAGATACTCAGAGCTGATGATTTGTTCTTAGAAAGAGATCATTGAAGAAATGCAATTAAAATAATAACCAGAAGAGTAAGCATTGAGATTTTGATGTTTTCTTCTGTGATCATGTGTTTTCTGACCAGCAGAGAGCACCGCTGCATCTGATCTTCTGGTCTTTCCTCTGCCGATACTGACCCTAATATATCCATCTGATTTGATTTATTCATTATATCATATGATTCATTTAGGGTTTCATTCAACTGAATAGTTTCCTATCCTGCAACTTCCTCTATAATTATTTATTAATTATAGATTAATCTAGATT
>JAUMHQ010000069.1:18489733-18504439 GCA_032361165.1 Enteromius paludinosus
TGGAGTGCTGTGGATTATTGTGATGTTTTTATCAGACTCTCATTCTGACGGCACCCATTCACATCCATTACTGAGACTCTCCTGCAGATCTGAAGAAACAAACTCATCCTGATCTGGGATGACCTAAAGATTAACTTTTAACTTTTTCTTTTTTAGGACGGCGAATACAGAGAAAACACACATTGTAGAAACGCAACACTGCTTTATTTCTTCAACATAACACTGAATGGTACATCTCATCCACACACACACACACACACATATGTGTGTATCGCTGTGGTTTAGCTATGCATGAGCACAGACAGAAGTGCTTAACGTTACAGGTGCAATAATAGAATATAATAATACTGTTTATACAACTAAACAAATCTGAATTCAAATAAAACAAGTCAAGGGTTTGCATAAGGAGCTGGTGAGCTCAGTCATGGCCTTTCTATTCCATTTGTGGCTTTTAGAATCAAATCACAGTCGAGATTATTTGTACCGCGCTCGGATGTGAAACACAGAGCTGCTCTCAGTAACAGACTGATCTCAAATCAGCTAAAGCAGCACAAGCACAGAAAACTAGACACAGAAGTGCAAGAATCATCACAACAGTCTTTGGCTTAATCATACAGGTTATAAAAGACACAAGGTTAAAAACGAGCGCACACTTCCTAGTGCGTGTGCATGTCCTGATGCATTGTGTCGTTTTAGCATCGATGTCTGAATATGGAACAACAAACCTGGATCTGAACATTTTGTGTGCAAATTCAGTCAAAATGAACACTGTTACGTTTTACTGATTGTCTACTCGCATCTCAAACATAAACTCAGCTCTAAATCAATGTTCTGGATTCAATACAAGTTAAAAATGATCACTTTTGGTTACTTTTGAACGCTGTCACATTGGGACACTTTCGAAATGTCGGTCATCCAACTCATCCAATCACGTGGGTTTAGGGCGGAGCTTTCTATCTGACTGACCAATGACAGACAAGATGAGTGTTTAGGAAAAACCTTAAAATGTCTTACATTACCGAAGCCCTATTATGTCAAATATTGTCTTTGGCTTCTCACACTCAAATCAGCATTATGTCAGAAATGCTGCATCAATCCCAGAATGCTCTGACGTGACCTCAAGGGAATGTAATAAATACGCTTCACTGTTAAACATTACGCAGGAAAAAAATTCTCCTGCAAAGTACAACTAAGGCTTGCCAAAGCGAGTCTGGCGGAGAAACGCACGTAACGGAATGTCCCGGTGGAAAGAGTGATGAAATCTTGGCCCTAACGCCGCTGGTCGTCACAAACCAGCCTTCTGGAATAAGAGTCGTACACAGAGCTTTAAATAAGAGAAACTTCACACAAATGTAACACAGACGAAGCGCCTGCCGTCATCCTTCACCACCTCATTAACAGCTAGTGTTTATACTGTGTTATAATGCACGATATAGCATATTATAATAATCGATACGCGTCTCCCCTTCAGAAGAACAATGAAAAAAATATGAGTTTTTGTGCTTGTTGGTAATACGTTACAGTAGCTGCTATCAAAGGTTCTCGCACCAGAAACACTGTGATTGGGCACGAATACCCAACAATGAAAACATTTATCGCATCACAAAATACTTTGGAAAAAATACATTTTATAAATCAGTCAATCTACCATATTTTCCAGAGTACAAGTCACATTTTTTAACGTAAGTTCATTTCCACTCCAAAATAAAAATATGAAAAAGGTCATTTGTGCCTTTTTCTGTAAACTTGGAAAATTGCTATTTTTAGAAACAGATATAAACTCAGAATTGAGAGATAAACTAAACCACTCAATTCATTTTGTTGAAGTTTTAAGCAACTTCCCACTTTTTGTTTGTATATTGAATATTTTGAGAAAGAAATTTGAATTGTGAGAAAAGTCACAATTACTTTATTATTTTTTCATCTACAGAATTTTTTTAAATGTTTGCAAACATTTTATTTACTGACATGAAACAATATTCCAAATGTGACTTATACGCTTGCATATGTTTTTTTTAAGAATGCAATTTATTTTCTGGAAAATACAGGATTTATTTTAATTTGGACCGTTACATTGTCTATCCTGTGGTTGTTGTTGTTTTGTGTCAGTACTACACATGCAACAGAGCGCATGTCTCTCGAGAAGTTGAACGTTTTTAAAAGTACTAAAATGCATCTGTGGAGTCAAGACGGCGGACACCCGCAGATTCGGTCCGGTTCAGAGGCAGATGTTGATTTGTTTGGCTAATTCTCTCTCCAGATCTGAAATCAAAGTGTCGAAGTCTTTCAGACTCAGTCGACACGTGAACGGAGCGTCAAAGTCGAGTGCGAACTCGTCCACGTACAGACCGTCGGGAGACGCCCACACGTCCCTCTTCTTCGGCTCATCCATGTCGTCTTCGCTGCCTGCCACTTCGTCGTAATCCGCCTCGTCGTTCGACAGAAAGTCCCGCCCACAAACGCTCCAGTCGCCGGCGTATCGGTTACAGGGCGGGCTCTCCAGCCGGCCACGCCCCCTGCGGGACACGACCACCTGCAAGGAACTCTGGGACGCCAGAGAGTCCTCCGTCACTCGTCCTTTGGGCACTGTGGAAAAACACACATTAAACTCAAGGGATGTAACGATTCACGGAACTCACGATTATGATTCATGATTCGATTCTCTCACTTTTTTTTTTTTTTTTTCAAAGACATTGAAGACTGAAATATAGCAAAACTAAACTGAAATTTTAAAACAAACCCCAAATCAAATAAGCATGTTACATAAATAAAAGAAATGTCTTTTGCTCTTTTAATCACTGCATCATCTTCCAAACACGGTTTTGAATCTAAATCAAGGTCCTTGCACACAGAGTCGGAATTTTTGTATGCATTAGTTTTTTTCGTATTCAGCATCCTTTCCTATTAAAATACTTGCTACGGATGCCAAAACACAGAAAATATCACCTAACAAGGTAAACGTGCTCATATTTCGACTGACGTGCCACACGAATCTGCCTCAGCTGTCACACACGTGAAGCACATGTAGAACACGCTTCAGCTGCTGCACACGGGTCATGACGCTCAAAGTTCAAACATTCGCTGTGTGAGCGGCGCTGGACGCCAATCACAACCACATGACATTCAGAGAAAACATGCATGTCAAGCCTCTCGGGTGTTTTCACTGCACTGTTCAGAGATATCACAATTTTTAGTGCATCATTTAACTTCCAGTGTGTGCAAGATTATCTTGTGATGTGGAACGGTAAATAATGTTTGCGTCGAGAAGCACTGAAGCCTGATGGGAATCATTCTACGTTGCATTTTTTTAGCTGAACTTGAAGATTTTAAATTAATTTGCTAAAAAATTTAACTTAATGATTAATTAATGAATAATTGTTTGAAAGCACCGATAAATACATTTATTTAAAAGGACTCACCAGGCCAGAGCTGCAGGAGATAGTGCAGCGCCTCTATGTGTCGCTTAAAGTCCACGGCGCTGGCGATCTCTTCACTGTGTGCAAAACTACGGCCTCCTCGAGCGGCCCCGGACCCCGTCAGGGCCCCTGATCCAGGGGCTGTCATCCCAGCCTGCCACGACTCCTGCGTGGGCGTCAGGAGAACCGGCCCAAAACACACGGCCAGATTCTGACACGTCATCCGGTTACTGTCGCTGTAAGACGCCACCAGACTCAGATGATCCAGCAGGAAAGAGAGAGTGGCCTTCAGGAGACACACACACACACACGTCAAACTACAGTAGACACTAACGATACACTAGCAACCTATTTCATTTGAACGGCTGATTGATTCAGAAGTGAATCAAGGGACTGTGTTTATGAATGGGTAATCATGACTCGCTGATTCATTCATAACTAAAACACGGGGATGATTGACAGAAAACTTTAATTTCTTGCACTATTTGAGAAATGTAAGCCCTTAAAATTCTGTTAAATTAAGATATGAAGGACAGATGGGAAGCCTGCAGCTGACGGAAATGTGTCGTAGCGACAGAGACGGAGTCTGAGAGAGGCTTTACCCGCTCTGCTTCTGGAAGACACTGCAGCAGCGACACGGTGTTCTGTGATCTCGGAGCGTCGCTGGTGTTTCTACAGACCGGACGAACCGTCATGGCATCTAACACCACTTCATACAGGGTCCTGGTGATGAGAGGAGACGGCAGCTCACGCAGGTAGTCCTTCAGAATGCCTGACAACAACAGCAGAAAACAATCAGCACTTTCATCAACAAAAAACACTCTACTAATACCTTCACATACAGAGTAAATTATACAAGCTTTTTATCTCACAATTCTGAATTGTTCATGCAATTTTCATAAACTGTGAAATATAAACCTTTACTTTTATAAAGCTTTACTAACGTTTGCTGTGCATTTTTGTAATTCTTTGTGCATTTACCTTTATTTTGAAATATGCCTACACATTTTTTATTTGTAAATAATTTTAGTCTATCATATTTAGCTTGATGAAAATGAGAAACATTCCCTTGAAAACTTGAAATGATATTTTATTTGAAGTAATAAACATTTTTTATGGTTTTATTTTTAGTTACTATTATAACACTTACTATATTTATATTTTATACTATTACTATCATACAACTTTCCACCACTGAATAAAAGAAAAACAAATCTGGATTTTTTTTTTGTTTTAATAGATATATTAGTTATATTATAATAGTTTCATAGTTATTTTAAATAAACTTTCCACCTTAGTTTATATCTCACAATTTTAATTACAAGGAAAAAAAAAAAATTGAGGCACAGATTCAGAATTGTGCAACACAAAAGACAGAACTCTGAGATAAAATGTATATTTTTGTAATTCCATAGCACAAATGAGCTTCCACAGTAGATATCAGGTTATCCGGTTGTGTGCTGACTGACCGGTAATGACGTTAACGTCAGGATAGAGCTCATCGTTTAAGGTCACCGCGGCACTGTCCCTCTCAAACGCATCCCGCAGTTCCTTCTTCACCGCTGCGGAGCCACAGAGACGATATAACCCCACCACCTACAGAAACAAACACGGTCTCTCAGTACAGTCATATTTAACACACATTGGCTCTAAGAGACATCTGAGCTGGTCTCACCCTCAGTCCTCTCCTCTCGATCTCAGAAACACACTTCTGAATGATCAGTGGCACTTTGAGCGCAGACGCCTCCTTTTCCACCAGGTGGCGCAGCTCCATCCCGAACACGTTAGGAGGAGACAGGTCACTGAGGCGGGGGAACGGGGTCACGAACTGCTCTAGAAGGGTCAGCTTCACATACAGCAAACCGCGAGGCTCCAGACGGACACACAGCTGCTGGCTGCGAGACGCTGCAGGAGAGAGAGATAGACAGAGACGGGAACTTAGAGTGGGAACTATTGGTTTCACCTTGAGACTTGATTTGCAAAAGAGCTGTTCTCTTACCCTTGAAGAGGGGCGGGATAGCCACAGCACCCAAACAGCACACCCGGTTACGAGCCGGAGCGGCAGGAGCGGAAGAGTCGCTGGTCCCGCTGGCATTCGTTGGCGCCAAGATGACCAGTTTGAGCAGCCGCGCCCTCTCGAGCTCCAGATTAAAGGTGTGGTTCAGTGGGAGACATGCCCCTCGACAGGTGAGCAGAGACGTCCGAGCCCGGGTCACCCCGTCCACTTGAATGGTACAGAAGACTTCTTTAGCAGCATCGTTTCGCGGGGACCGTAGCAGCTCATCGACGCCCAGCAGATGCACGGTGAGCAGCCCTGAAAGTCTCTGAGCGCAGCGGGGCTGATCCGCCAGTGAGTACAAGTGAAACGACTCTGCGTCTGCAACAGCGAGTGAATCCTGCGGCCCGCGGTGCGGTGGTGGTGTAGGCGACCCTTTCGACCCCTGACCCGAGCCTTGCTTTGGCAAAAGTTCTGGTGAGTCTCCATCGCTAAGATATCCTCCTTTACTAGCAGAACGCGTTCGAGAGGATCGACGCCTTGGCCTTGCAGGTGCACTGGAGTCCAGGTGGTACTTGCTAATGACGTTGGACGATTCCTTGCGTGCGTTTGGCGGCGAAGCCTCATCGGACACTCCCGGTGCACTGCTGGCGTTCCCTTGTCCGTGGCGCTGATTGCGGGATGAGCGTAGGCTAAGCTTCCGTCTTAGTTCCGGAAGCTTACGCATCTTCATAGAAAGCCGGCGTACTGTTCCTGGAGACTTGATCTTGTCGATTACACTGCTGCCACTTCCACCTTCTCCCGGGCTTTTCTTTGGAACCCCGGGACTGTCAGATTTCACATCACTAGCAGAGCTAATGCAGTCTGACTGTAGGTCAACCAGATCTGAACCGAAAGAAACACACAACGTTAGAAACAAGGAATTTAACCTTTGAGATGGTCATGAACCTTTAAAGGGGTCAAATGATGTTGCTAATATATGTTGTGTTTTGGTGTAATGCAGTGACACTCCAATATCTGTGTTCAGCTGTTCTGGAACAGTGTTGAAAACACAACTTAACACTGATTTCTAGTCGTGTCCTCTTGGAAGCAAAGAGTCTCCAGAACATGGCTCCCACAGCAAGACTATAGCGAGAACAATAGTGCCGCCTTCTTTCTTTTGGCGCTTTTCCACTGCATAGTACAGCACAGCACGGTTCAGTACAGCTCACTTTTGGGGGTTTTCCACTGGGAACAGTACCTGGTCCTTTTTAAGTACCACCTCAGGCGAGGTTCCAAGCGAGCTGAACCGTTACCAAAACATGACGTGTAAACTCTGCTGGTCACTGATTGGCCGGAGAAAATCGTCATTACTGCGTCACTGAACTTGCGACACGAGACACAACAGACCGGCTAGATTTAAATCAGCGCAGCCAGCGAAGGATCAGACGCAACTGTTTTGTTTGAAGGAATGTACCTTTTTGTATCAACCAAAAATGGCTGTTTCGTGGTCTATTGAGGAAGTACAGACGCTCCTCTCGTTGGAAGCCAACGAACATCCACATGCTGAGAATGAAGAACACCATTCCGTCAATATGTTCCATTGTTGTGTGTTTGTTTGTAGCGTGTTTACGATGATGTCACGGCAGTAGAGGTGGGGCAACAAAAACAAGACGTAAATAATCCCGTCCACTCTAAACTGCAGTGGCAACGCAAACCGAGCCGAACTGAACCGTGCCGTGCTGAAACGAGCCGTGCTGAGCCGAGTCGTACCACGCAGTGGAAAAGTGCCATTAGTGTATACATTTGGGCACTGTTATGAAAATAAACCCAATCTGTGATGTAGAGAAGTGGGGGCGTGTTTAAACAAGCCATTTTAGGGGGGTGTGGACAAGACATAACTTTTATTAAGAAGATCTCTTTGAGTTTGAAACTTCAGGGATCTTATCTCTGCACTAAGAGCTTGTAATACTCCAAAGAGAAAGGAACACTTGAAATCACATTATATGACCGCTTTAAGAAGCCCTGACAGGCAAGTAGAAGTTGTGCACTAGTATCTTGTAGTACAAGACAGTTCCAAAACCTAGCGAGATGCTTTGCGGTTTACCACATTCATAGGCAGCATGATGGACAACAAAAATGGACACTTGGGAGTAAAAATGGAAGCTTCTAGAGATCCTGAATAGCTTCATTAGCTGGTCAACGTGTGTTTAATTAGGACTGGAGATAAACTCATCTAGAACAGAGCTTTGCTGCAGAGTTTAGCTCCAACCTTGATCAAACGTACTTACTAGGGATGTGCATCTCCATGACTGAGGCCGATGGGATTAGGGTTACACAGTGTATGAGGGACCCTAGGAACGTTTTTGGCAATCACTGCTCTACACAGGCAGTAAAACATAGCTTTCCAACTGAGTTAACATAAAAAGGCACAATTATTACATAAAGCAGTCCATTTTTAATTGTGTTAAACATTCTGTGATGCATTCTAGAATTGCCCTCTCCAGGACTGCTGCAATAAAAGTTGCCTAAAAAGAATATTTCTAAGAAAACAGCACAATTATAACTATGCCACCTACCTTTCGGAACAGCCTTCACCTCTCTGGCACACCTAAAATGCTATCTAGGTAGGCAGCTCACTAGGTTTTAGAAATAGAAATTCTAATTACACTTAATAAGCTTGATTCCCATCATATTTTTGAAGTTTGCGAATGCCAATCATAGCACAACATTACTCTAAACTTACTATAAATATTGTTTTAAAACAGCACTGTTCGTTTTAACCTCAGCTGCGTGAAATGCGAGTGTGTTGGCAATGCAGCTTAGCTTGTGACAAAGTCTTACATAATGGAAAACCTGACCATACCCGAACTATCCGCCCTGATGATGTCGGCCTCAGCTTGAGTCTCTCTCATTGGATGGACGCCGGTGGGACTCAACCCTCCTGATCGTTTTTGATCTCTTTTCTCCTTTGCAGATTCCTCTGTTTCTCTCCTTCTCCACGGATCTCCATATTTTTCCAGAGCTGCTCCTACGGTGGCCCTTGAGTCGTCCTCTTCAGGAATGGGGTTGTACCAAATGTTTCCATCTCCACCCGGGCCCTGTCGCCACTCTGTGATTCTGGTTGGTAGGACTTCATCTGATGACTGGGGCTTTCCGGTGGACAGTACCCAGGCCCGACTACTCCTGTCCAGGTGCTGGAGGTAGGCACCTTGCCCAGAGATCTTTGCGGAGCTAGAAGAGGCGCACACATCCACAAAAGCTGTAGATGCAGGGGTCAGCTCCGGCAAACTGGCGTCAACGGAGTCGCACGGCGTCCTGGGATTTCCAAACTCCAATTCCAGATCATTCCGCTTCCTCTTCAAGCCATCCTCACTCAAAGTCCTCTGGCTCCAGGCCTGTTGTGAGGCCTCAGCCTTTCCTGAGCACAAATCCCAGTCCTGTGGCCCGTAGACCAGGCTCGTACACAAATCTGCACTGGCTGGGTCTTTGCTTGTTGAGGGAAGCTTGGCCCAATTCTGTTTTTTGGAGACAGTGATCTGGGAGCGTCTGGTACACTCCTCCATGGTGGAGCTCTCGCTCTCAGCATGACCTGAGCTGGATGCAGTTGATGTAGAACTTTGGAAAAGGTCCACTTTCCCTGTCACTTCTAAGGAAGAAGAAAGAAACCAGCAGTCATTACCATAGCAGGAGTTTTTGGCCTTATTTGGTGTTGAAACATTTATCTGGATCAGAGTGACTAACTTGAAAAATGGACCACTGGAGACTTGCAACACTCGGAAATATCAAATACCACAAGTAAAAGTGAAACTGGGGGCTATTAACCTTTACAGGGTTTGATTCCTCCCTAAAACAACATTTCTGAGATGGGTTTACAGTGACGTAGATGGACAGAGAGCAGCGAGGAGAGAGGACAACTGGAAATCATTTTAAAAAAGACCAAAAACAGACATCGAGAGGAGGGCTGCAGATTTTTACCATCTCCTTCTCCCTCCCCTCTTGCACATCTGGAAGTTTCTCCAAACTCCCTCCTCTCCTGTTTTCCTCTCTCTCGCTCCTCATCTGCTCTTTCCCCTCTTGAAATTATGAGCGCAGCTTGTGACACACAGTTAGCCAAATATCTTATCCAATTCCAGAAGCCATGAATAACTCCCGTGCCCCTTCCAGATCGGCTCTGCACATTATCTCTGCTGGCTTGCATGACTCTGGAAGTGCTGAGTAAAAACATCTCTGTCAGTTGCTTTATGCACACGAGTATGTCAAAACCGTTGCTAGTTTACAAGGCCGAGACAACACTCCACAAACCGCAAATGCTGCTTAAACACTGCACGAAGCTCTGATGGAAAGTTTGACAAGTAGGAATGTGTGAGTCTAATTTGAGGGCGTAGAGAGAGACGGATCAGTTTGAAATCAATTGGGAATACAGCAAATTGGATTTCCGGGAGCCCGCCCGCCCAACTAAAATTTTCACTGGTCACTTGCTGGCCGCCTCAGAGTGTGTTTCATGAAAAGTTCAAATTCTGCACTTTCCTGTAACTCAAGCATACGTGGCGCTACCAACACCAAAATCAAAAGTTGGATTTCCAAGGAATGCATCAACTGATTGCAATGCAGGTTGCTTTTTATAAAAGCATCTACCAAAGGCATACATTTAAATATAAACTCTATATGATTTACAGATTTTCTAACCGACTTCAAGTAGAGAACAAAGCAACACAACACAGACCCCTTAATGCTTCCCTGGGCAGGAAGTGTTACAGTGCATTAAGTGGGCCAGCAGATGATTTCCTGTTTTGCCTAAGCAGCCAAGAAAAAGAGAAGGATAGAGATGAACAGCATCAAGCTAGAGCTTCTTGCAGAGATATTTCTTAGACAAAATGCACAGATAAACTGAAGGAAGATGCTTTACATCTCTGAGCCTGAAGCACAGAAGCAGTCATCAGAGCACAGGTGTGTTTATAGAAATAGCAACAATGCATTGGGTTTTTTTTTCTTTTATGCCAAAAATCATTAGGACATTAAGATCATGTTCCATGAAGATATGATGTACATTTTCTACTGTAAATATACCAACATTTAATTTTCGATTAGTAACATGCATTGCTAAGAACTTCATTTGGACAACTTTAAACAAGATTTTCCCAGTATTTCGATTTTTTTGCTCCCTCAGATTCCAGATTTTCTACTAGTTGTACTCAGCCTATCCTAACAAACCATACATCAATGGAAAGCTTATTTATCAGCTTTCAGGTGAATTTTGAAAAATGTCCAGGTCCAGGGTCACATTTATGCATTTGGTGGACAATTGTATCCATGCATTTTCATGCTGAAAGTCAATCCATTGATGTTGCTGACTTTACAGGTCGAGGAACACATATATTAAAAGATTGGGATAGTAAGGAATAAACAAAAAGTACAAAAATGAAGACAAAAATGCATACATGGAAGTCCGAAAAGCCAAAACAGGGAGCGATTTCAGTGACAAACACACAGCTGTTGGGCCGCTGAGAGGCTTTCAATGAGCGGTCTGTGTAAAGGGCTTTCCTTCACAGCTGGAAAGACACACACACACACACACTTAACCCTATTCACTATTCATTACAACAGCCCAGAATACACACGCTCACACAAAGCACGCTCTCACGGGCGGCACGCTGGACTCTCCCTTCACCTCTGACGCTCATTCACCAGTCTGTGTGTTTATAAAGGCTTTTTTAAACAGTACATTGATAAACTGGTCTGGCTCTATTTAGTTTGCTTCTACTTGAAATAGCCACATGCACAGGAAAACCTTCAAATAGAGCTTAAGTTTAGTCGTTTACAGACTGACTAAGACCTCGACTTACACCTCGAATATGGTGATGATATTTGGCCATTTTTACATTATCAGCATCACCAATAACATGTTTGCTTAGAGAAGTGGTGTTAAGAACATTTGGGCATGTGCGCAAGTCTCTTATGATCATCAAGGCTGCATTTATTTGATCAATAATACAGGGAAAAAATTCTGAAATATTTTTATCATTTAAAATAAAGTTTTTCTGTTTTAATATAGTCTAAAATATAATTTATTTCTGTAATCAAAACATGAATTTAGTGCAACATGATCCATCAGATATTTATCTTATATGCTGATTTATTATCTATGTTAAAAAAAAAGCCTTTTTTTCCTGATTCTTTTTTTTCAGGATTCTTTAATAAATAACAAAAAAAAAACATTTATTCGAAACAGTCACAAACAAGGACAGTACATTTTTTTCAGCAAGGATATGATAAAAAGTGACAGTGAAGATTTCTTCTTTAAAAGCACTAAACATTAAAGACAGATGTGTTATAAAAGACTAATCCATGACAGATTGCTTGAAGATCAAATGTGATGAGAACTTTGGCTTCGTTAGCTAAACTGACAAGGCTGTGCGCGTGTTTGTTTACTCCTGAGTTTATTTACCATGTTTGTCAGTGTGAAATAATTAGTGGCAATGTTTGCTGAGAATATTCACGGCGTAACGGCTAAAGAGTTTTTCCCAGAACCCCCTTCAGCCGCCCACATCTCTGCAGCATAATTTGAGACATCCTGTACTGCTCTCATCTGCCCCGAAAACACAAGCCAAACTATTAATAATCACATCAGGAAAGACTGAAAACATGGAAGCTGATCTTCTGTTTCAAAACAGAGCATAACGAAACTGCTAGGAGTGCTTCATTTAACAGAGCAGCAATAAAAAAAAGGCAAAACAAATATGCATGATCTTTAAAATTAAAATCTATAAGAGTGAAACACAATTTGGAAAGCCTCGTTCTCTCCAGATCCCCCATGAAGCTGTTTCCTCTGAGAGACTGAGCCATCAGATCAGATCTGCAGAAAGTCTCTCACGTCCTCAGTCGTTAGAGAAAGAGGAAACCCGCTTCTAAACATCTGCTCTCAACGTTCTCTTTCATTTTTCTTCTTGCTGAGCAAAACTTCTTTCTGATGGTCAGAACTGAGCAGTGCACAAAAAGATTGCAAGCATAAAGGCATACATTATATAATAATATTTAGTGCAGATGTGCAAAAACTTTGACTATATATTATTCAGAGCATGCATGACCCTGAAACACTGTGCATTATTTTTAGAGCATGCATGTCCTCAAAACATAGTGCATTATAGTGTTTAGAGCATGCATGAACCTTAAACGTCATGCATTATATTATTTAGAGCATGCATTAGACTCTAAATAATATAATGCACGTTTAGAGGTCATGCATGCTCTAAATCTTAGAACATGCACAACCCATAAACATCGTGCATCATATTATTCCGAGCATGCATGACCTCTAAACATTGTGCATTATTTTTTTGTCTTGTTTCTCTAGATAACTTAAGTTGAGAGTTCAAGGAAACTACACTTAAACGCATAATGTGTGTCATCTGAGGGCCTCGAAGTGAACTTGAACAATCTGTACTGTTCTGAGCTTATCTCTTATTCCTGCACAAGATTTCTCACTGCTTCAGTTTTACACAGAAAAACTATGGAAATCTTCTTATTCTGACGCTGGAGATACGGTTTTCCACACATTCTTGATTCTGCACTGAAGGTTTTCTTTCAATGCAATGCTCTGTTTTTCAGTTTGGAAGCAGGTCTCATCTCTGTTTAGAGCAGGATTATAGAATTAAACATCGGCCCAGAGCAGCATTATCAGTTTATTAGTATAGCCAGATGCTGACAGCTGCATTTCTGCTTGCATATTTTCACAGAGTGCCTCAAACCACACATTACTCTCTACTTCTGTTTGGACGCGGGCCCATAATCTGCTTTCCCATATGACCAAAAAAAGTGTTTTCTTAACGTAAAGTTAATGCAAATACGCTGTAAACAAGAGTTAAAATAACTACAAGAAAAACAAATAACTAATGATCAATAACTAACTGGATGAATCAATACAAATATTTTTTTTGGAAATAAGCTCATGTTCATTTATTTTGATTTAAACAATATATACAGTATATTTTAATGTATAGATAACATTTTGAATTAAATACATTTTATAACATTATTCTGTAAAAAACTAAAGAATTACTAAATAACTTACTGGATTTATAAATACATAAATTAATTAATTACTTCCTTAAATTATATATAATTTAAGGAAGTAATTAATTAATTTATGTATTTATAAAATATTTATATATCCAGTTATTTATATATATATATATATATATATATATATATAAAATGTATATTATTTACAGATAAATATATTTATTATATAACCATTAAACATTTTTCTTCAAAATATACATGAGTGTGTGTGTGTGTGTGTGTATTTATATATACATAATAAACACACATATATTATGTAAAGAAAAACTTATTTTGGATGTAATTTATTAATTATATATAACATTTTATGAAACATTGTAAATACTCTGTAAACGACATTAAAATAACTAAATAAATGAAAATGTTATATATATACATATATATAATGTGTGTGTGTGTGTGTGTGTGTGTATTTTATTGCCAGGCCAGACAGTTTTAACCCTGTTCTCTGATCAAGCTGTGAACTGGCGCTTCCAGGAAGAGTCTCAGGAAGAGGAAGTCGTTAAAACAGGATTAAAAACCTAAATATTTTTCCGTAGAAAAACAGACAGCAAACCTGAAGGAAGCCTGCTGAAGTTACACGGGAGGTCCTGACAAAACTGATCTAATTAACACCGACCGACACGGTTTCAATATTCACGCGCTGGCTAGATCTCCAGTACAACACTTCAGATCGGATCTATTAGTGCGGTTTACTGAGTCACATATATCTCAAGCATCACCATCACTGTTCCTCAGGGCAGTGGCTTGTATTGAACCAGATTACAGATAAAAATCAAGTTATCTGTACATATCTGAGGCACAATGAGGTCTTGTGAACTGGAGTCTGCACTTAACTCCGTGTATAAACATTTCAGATCCTGAAGCATTAGACGGCCACTCCAGAGAGAAATTATAAAGCAGAAAGATATATGAAGTGCGTATGTTTACATTCTAATGCGGAGCGGCGAGAACATGCTGTACTTTTCTGATGAAGGTTCCTCGTGATGTCAAAGAAACTCAAAAACCAATGCGAACAACAGCCTCAGACCAGAAGAATCATTGTTATTATAACCACGTATACTGTACATGAATAACACTAACATCAAATCAGCAACACTTCAAAATAATTAAAGTAACAAACAACAGCAATGTTTTAAAACCATTGTTAATTTATAAAAACACAACTATATATACACACACTACACTGCTAGGCTTAGTAACTAAAAAAAGTATCCACATATTTTATATATA
>JAUMHQ010000069.1:18515565-18533129 GCA_032361165.1 Enteromius paludinosus
TCTGTGTGATTTAGAAGCTTGTTTCCTCATGGAGACCTAACACATGTCCCACAAGATCAACATTTACTGCTATTCCTATCTTTGTGGAGACGATTGGTTCCTATAAGGTGATAAACACCAGGTGCACACACCCTTCCCCTGAGACACTGTGGTTTACAGGGACTCTCCAGGCGTTATGTTTTTCTACTGTACAAACTGTGTTTTATATCTCTAAAAATGATGATGACACTGTATCAGTTTATCACTGTATCAATATTTAAATTAGATTGTATTTTGCATTCTGTTTTCATGTTAGTTTTTGATTTTTTTTGTAGTTTTTGTTGTTTTTAATTGTCTATAGTTCTAGTTTTTGTTATTTTACATTGAGATATGTAAAAATTTACAGTGTCTTCTACTCATGTTCAGGTCATGATCTGACTGTGTGTGTGTGAACAAATGAATGGGAATCACACACACACTCACACATGTTGGTTTTTGTGATTTATGGGGACTCTTCAGAGTTTCTGCACTGGATTGGATCCTCCTCTGAGATGAGTCCGGAGAGCTTCAGGACAGGGAGGAGAGCTCGAGTCAAAATCAGATTACCAGAGAAACTCACTCAGCTATCTGGGTCAGAGCTCTCCGTTACAGCTCTCTGCAGTCATAAACACAAGAAATATTGCTTTACTCTCACAGAGAGACAGACGGAGCGATAGATGGGTGTCAGACTCGTCTCACAGATTCCAGACGCTCAGAGTCACAGATGAACGAACCGGAGGTTTATGCTTTAATCATGACAGGTTATGATTGAGTTCAGCAGTTAATGTGCTTAACTGATTATTTCAGTGTTCAGTAAGTAAAAACTTTATATCATAAAATGTTTGCCAAGTCACCTAAAATGTATTTTTTCCCCATTTCTGACCTAAAATAACCTTCCATGTCATAAAAAGCTGTAATAATTAGAGCAATTTATCTGATATTTTCTAGAAATCAATCACTAATGTGGAAAGAGTGTGTGAGCGAAGCGACAGAGAGGAGCGATGGACGAAGATCTCAAAGACTGGACGGGTTCAGCGCGAGTCCGACGGCTAAATAAAGCTCTGGGTGACTTAAACCGGATTCTCACACTCACGTTACCTGTCAGACTCACACCTGCTCTCTCAGGGGACGCGTCAGGTGTGTGTGTGTGAGAGAGAGATCACCTGCGCTCTCACAAACACACCTGTACTGTTTTCACAGGAGCTGCTGCAGAAACCCATTCCTGCAAGATCTGTGATCCGAAACCAGAACAAATAATCAAATGAAGCATTTTAAGGCAAGATAGGGTTCCTGTCATGGATCAGCATTACACGTGCACGAGACAGCCTTCCCAGAATGCCCTGCAATCATCCCAGTAAAAAACAATCCATCCAAGGTGATGCACAAAAACAGAGAAGCTAACCTTCAAAGACATAAAAAGGTCCAATGTAATTAAATGATCTGATATTTCCAAGAAATTAATCACTTGAACTGACGATGATTGTTTGAAAAGAAAACTGCCAAATGTTCATCCATATGTGTTTATTTATTGTGTATGTATAAATACACACACATACAACATACATTTTGAAAGATCAATAAAAATATTTTCAGAACTTATTTTTTTTATTAAATTAAATTAAAAAAGAAAATATTCTGAAAATGAAATCGATTAAAAAAAATATTTTAAGAAATTTTCAGAAAACACATTCGGCAAAGAAATTGTTTGTATAAAAAAGGATTTCTATTAATTAATCAACTAAATAAATTACTATAGCTGAATTCATTAATGCATCCTGACCATCTCCTCTCTTTCTGAGTTATACATGTATATAATAATTCATAAAGTTCAAAAATTTGACTAAAAATGTGGGTTCTGTTTAGCTGATTAGCTTGAAAACTATTGAAATGAATCATGAGTTGCATGGAGTTACTGTCGGTGCAGAGCGGCCCAACTCCGTCTCTTATGAGGTTCTGTTTCAGTTCTGATCCGGCCTTAGCAGGGAGCTTGAGAGGTTTGTGCTCTGAACAAGTCTGGGGTTAGAAAGATTTTTTTTTTCACGGTCATCAGGAAGAAAAGCAGCAGCACATTAAGACACATGAGAGGTCGTGTCTCGTCTAACTGCATTACCGCTGCAGAGAGCACTAGCATTAGCAGCCATTTATCAACTCATAATAATCTATTTAAAGGTGCCGTAAGGGATTTATGAGAAGCACTGCTGAAAGTGGATCAGACCGAGCGACCAAACATGCGTTGGGGAGGAGCCTATTTCCATACTTGTGAATGTGGGGGCGGGGTTATCAATACAGGGGGTGTGGTCTTTGTGGTAGGGCGTTTTTTTATAAATATCAACATCCATATATATATGCATATATTTATAAATAAATATATATTTGTAAATATATATATATATTAGTGCTGTCAATTCACATTCAAAATGAAAGTTTTTGTTTACATAATATATATATGTGTGTCTGTACTGTGTATATTTATTATGCATATATAAATACACACACATACAATATATATTTTAAAAATATTTACATGAATAATCTAAATTTAAATGTATGTAATTTAGATTAAAATATGTTTAATATACAAATATAACATATTTTTCTTAATTATATACATGTGTGTGTAAATATACACAGTCCACACACATATATAATGTACAGAAAAACATAGACTATGAATGTGATTAATCATGATTGGTTAAAAAAAATTAACTAATTAATTGCAATTTGCAAAAACCCCACCAAACATTATTATTTTTAGGAATACCTTTATATTGCAATAATTTCATAATAACTTTATATTTAACCAATGACTATAGTCATTCAACATCATTAGACGTTTATTAGACCTTGAAAAAATAACCAATTTAAAGCAATCTTTACATAAAATAAATTCAAATAAATGTCTAACATAGTTATCAACACTAAATTCCAAAAACTAAATTCTAAATGAAATATAGAGGAATCATTAAAGCTGCAAAAGTCACTGATTTGCTCTTTTATCCTTTGTTCTTTGATGAAGTGCCCTCACAGCAGATGGTTATTAGTTGATTTGGCTGCTATTACTGTAAGACCTGCCATTGCTGAACGTGACGTGGATCAGACACACATCCTTGTGGTTTCATTTGCGCTTTAATATGAAATAATACAAGCTACAGGGTGTCTTTATTTACAATTGTTTGCATGACATTCCCTGCATTTATTTCGTAAGCGCTTGGGAATGTTAGTTCCTTTTCCAACCGAGTCTCCAGCAAACCTGGATCTCACACACGTGCATCGGTGTCAAATAACTAACGACTTCTCATTTTCTGTCCTGTGCAGTAATACCGGCGCTCCAGTCAGTGATGGTGTCTCAGGGGCGGCTGGAATCATCTCTAACATCTTCCTGGGTTTCGGGCTTGGGTTTGACGCTCAGTCCATTTGATGACAAAGCCGCAAATCTATTGAACTTGAGGCATCGTTCATATATTCATATAATTTATATAATATATAAACATATTTAATATATTACATATATGCTGTACATGCATGTGTGTCTATATATATATATACATAATAAATATACATAGTACACACAAAAGGTCTAAATCCCAATGTGGCAATGGGAATCAGTTTGGGCTGTAAAAATGATCCGTACGGACCGCTGTTGGTCATAAAATTGATAAAGTAATATCATTAGAAAATGTAAAAAAATCCTCATTTCTTATTCTAGAGTGAAGATCTGTTTGTGCTTTTCTTGTTAGAAACATAACAGCCAAATATTATGACGTCAGTGTGTCTCTCAGGACAGAATTATGAGTGTGGTTACATCTAACTGAAAACTCTCTCTGACATCATGATACACTCTGTGTCTGTGTGTGTGTGTGTGTGTGTGTGTGTGCGCTCTGGGTGTGGTGTGTATTGCTGTCACGTGTGTGTGTAGGAACTGTGTTCAGTAACACTAGACGAGTGTGTAACACACACAGCACACACCCTGACCCCAGACCAGCACACGCATGACCTTTGACCCTCAACATCTATGATGACCACACACACTGTCTCTCTCTCTCTCTCTCTCTCTCTCTCTTTACAAGGACAGGTTCAACCAGAAATTAATTTCTTCAGAGAAACACGAAAGGAGATTCAGAGCTTTAAGAAGAAGATTCATTATAACAAAACGCATTATAACGGTCGTCATATGAATCGTGCACAAAAATGCATGTATAAAGAAGTCATATAATGCTCTGATGATGAACTTGATCTGCATTTGATTAATAAATGATTCACGAAAGAATCATTCAGTCAAGTTCGTGAATCAAGTAAAGATCAGTCACAGACTCAGAACTCAATGATCCATTCAGAGCAAATCTCAAGTCAGAAACCTCTTTCCATAATCACAATCTATTCTGAATCTATTCCATAATCAGAATCACTCAGTCCTGTTGGATCACTAGTTCGCTGGAAGAAAAATTAGATTTGGTTACTGAGTTCGACTCACTGACTCAATGATCCGTTCAAATCAAACGATGAGTCTATTCTTCAGGTGATTCTAGTGCATCCTATTTTTACGATGCTTTCGTGATGTTTCTGGAGCTTAACAGATGAAATATCACTGCATCCTTCAGAAAAACTCTCCTTTTGCATTCTAATGAAAGAAATGACATGATCTATTCCACTCACAGCTTCCCCAGAGCATCCCACTAAGAGCGTAATGAAAGCCATATGAAGAGCATAAGGGAAGTGTGTCGTTTCCACGCTTAGGTGAGTGCGGTTTACAGTAATTAGTGTCGTTAACAAACAAACACAGATGCTCGACAGTGAGACGAGCTCAGCTAATGACTCACGGGGTAATTAGGGTCAAACGAAGCTGTAAATAATACTAGTGCAATGCTGCTGATTTACAGTCAGCCAGCAGGGATTCTGTGAGATATGGCTAATCTAACCCGTCACAGATGATATTACACTATATTAGCCATCACAAGCACATAAAACAAAGCTCGCTCGTTGATCTGCATTTAGATCTGTGTTTTTTCAAAGCGTTACATGCATTGATAAGAAGGTTTTTCTTTGCGCACGCTTGCTTAATAAAGGCATTCATTTTCAAACTAGTGCAGTGTATGTTTTAATTCACTACACTACTACACTAATTGGTTGTGGCATTTATTATGTGATTTTGCTGGCTTTTATTAACTTGCTGTATGTCCTTCACAGCAAAGAAAAAAAAACATGGTGCAATGAAAGTAAAACTGATTTATGATGGAAATATGATTAGATAAAGACATTTAATTTGATCAGCTTAATCAGATATCATTTTTGTGATTTTTCCAAAAAAAAATTTAAATAATTAGGAAAATGAAATAGTGCTGTCAAACGATTAATTATGATTACATCCAAAATAAACATTGTTGTTTACCATGTATATTTATTATGCATATACTGAGCCACACATACATACAGCAAATATTTACAAGTATTTACATGTATATATTTAATATATAAATGGTACATGCTTATCTTAAATATATCCATGCATGTCTGTGTATTAACATAAAATACATATGTATAGACTACATATACACAGTACACAAACATGTAAACAAAAACGTTTATTTTTGATGCAATTCATTATTTTAACAAAACTAAATTTATCTTTTTAATTATTGTTTTTAAATAATGATTTATTTTTGTATTTAAATATATAGAAATTATAAAAAAAAAAAAGTTTATATTATTTATTAATATATTTGATTCACATATTTGTGAAATGAGCACCGGCTTATCATTGCTCTTTCGTTGATTTTAATTGCTTCTGTTGTCATCGTTTGTAAGTCACTTTGATAAAAGCATTTGATAAACAACTAAATATATATTTTCTATTTATTGGTTTAATTTTTACACATATTTATTTGTTTTCCAGTTGAATAGTATTTTAAGTTCAAGGAACTATTGAATGATGATTTCCAAAGCCATGTGACTACAATTCCCATAACATTTACATTTTTCATATAAATAGGTTTTGACAGTCGACTCAAGTCCAAACCACCCCTTTGTTTCCCAACAACATTACCCAGCATGCTCTAGTTCCTGCACAGACTGAAAACGGGATGTATTCCTGCAAACGCCGGATGAATCTCCATCCAGAGACTGCTGTGCTTATCTAACGCTGATCACACAAATCACAAACACACACAACATCAGCATAACCACCTTCAGTGTTTGCACTTTCCTGGAGCTGTTTCATCTCATGAACTCTCATGCACGTCCAAAACCTGATTCATTTAATTATCTGTCCCAAAAACCCACTTCTGCAGCTCTTATTTGAAGTAATCATTCCTAACAAGCAGATATATATGAATATCCAGTGTTTGTATAAATGCACAACTCCAGTTAACAGCAGTGATTTGAATCTGCTTTCTAAAAACAAAATGCATGTAAATATGCTCAATATAACAGCTGCATCTGAAGCTGACTCAGTGCACATGAATGAACATTCAGCTCATGTTCGGCTTGAACACAAACTCATGTCAGAAACACCACAGGACTTCTGGAAGCCCATAAGAAGAGTTATACAGTCAAAATAACAGCAAACAATATATCCAAAACTCTGGCTAAACTGTGCATTAAATGCATGTTTTCCTCAAACATGCGACCTCAAATAATTGTCAATAGATCATAAAGACAATGCATAAAAATTAGATTTGAATCACAAATGAGCATAAACCCCATCAGATAACCAAACAACTTGAAAGAGTGTTTTAGGAATGTGAATACTTGATTGTGATTGGTCAGCGGTGTGCTTCTGTACAATGATGCTAACCCAACTAACAATTTTACGTTATAAAAACGTTCCTGTAACGTTCACTTTACGTTCTAAAAACATTGTTATTTTTAAAAAACATTCAGTTTTTAAGACGTTGTATTAACGTTCTTGTTTGGTTCTAAGAACGTTATTCAAAATGTTTTTCAAATGTGTTAGTTAGGGTTATATTAATTATATTATGTTATATTAATGTTCTAAGAACGTTATTTAGACGATCCTTCAGTGTTTTATCATTTAGAACCGGTATCGTTTAAGTACCGAGTCTCGGGTCCCATCCCTTCCTTCCGTCCCACTCACATGAGCTGCGGGGTCTGTGCTCAGCCTTATGGAGGTTTTGATCTCTAGGAAGAAATGTCTTGTGAAGACACCATCTCCCAAAGTGCAAGACAGGAGCAAAAATAAACCTTAAACACGCCTGAAATAGCTCCTCTATGCTCTTCTGCACACCGACTAAATATTCATCACCACACTCATGCTGCATCGATACAGCAGTAAAACATCTGTAATACTGTCGGAGTATGAACCACAAATAAGTGCTAAGCAAAACCCCAGCAGTTCAAGATCAGGAGGAGTGTGTCTTCACCAGATCTGGAGGAATGTCTCAGCAATGGATGTGAATGGGTGCCGTCAGAATGAGCGTCTGATAAAAACATCTCAATAATCCACAGTCCATCAGTTAATATCTGGAGAAGACAAAAGTTAAACTAATTACATTTTAACTGAATATCAAGTGAAAAAGTGCATCTCCTCACATCAAAGTCCAGACACATATTAGTTTCGAGCTGTACAGATTCCTCTCCTGATTCAGACCAGAACACTTCTTCACTGGAGGAAGTAAAACTGTTCAGATCAGCTCATTTCTATGAATTGTCTTTAAGATACATTGCCAATAATTTCAGGTTGAACACTAAATGTGTGTGCATGTTTGAAAAAAACACCCATTTAATGCTCGGTTTAGAGTTATTGATATATTTTTTGCTGTTATTTTGACTGTGTAACTCTTCTTATGGGCTTCAGTCTGAATAATGAAGTTCTGTTCTTATAGCCAGAAGTCCTGTGGTGTTTCTGTTTTTATCAGCTGTTTAGACTCTGACGGCACCCATTCACCGCAGAATCTAATTCAACCCAATCTGGGATGAGCATGTTTCTATAAACAGTGCAAATACAGGCAATATTGTGGATAAATGTCCTGTGGATGATCTAAATATGACTCTGTTCATCTAATTCTAATTAGTCCTTAATGAACTGCTGTCTCAGCTCGTCTGAAAGCACTAACTAATATGAGCTCATTTAGCCAAAAACATCTCCAGCTTTTGTGCTTCTTGAGAAAAAGAACCATAACTCCACAATGCAATGCAAGATAATGTCACTGATATTTTTGAGAAAGTCTGTGCACTGCATTACAGTTACTTTAACTATAAAACGGCTGCAACAATCCCCTCCTGATTTCCTGAGGTGTTTGATGTGAACAAGAGGTGATGACCTTGAAGTCTGAAGGAGTTGTCATTCAACACACGTTAGAGCACAGTGACATTCATAACCCACCGATCCAGCGCTGCTTTAAACACAATGACTTGCGTTTTTAATAGACGCTGCTATTATCCTCCTACTGTCCTCTGCATTTGAGAGAAGAATGCAAACAAAAGTCACACGGCACCAAAACCCACTCTATTTACTTTCCTGGTCTTGCTGCGAATGATTCATCGTTGAAAGAAACGAGTGTTTGTCTTCGTCTCTTTTCTTCAGAACTAGCTCCGCCTCTCAACAACTTCTTCTCTGATGACATCACCGGTCCCTCAGCGCTATATGTGGTCATGAAAGGAGTCCCAAACAACAGGTTGACATGCATGCGAGGCCAAAAAACATGTTCCTTTTCTTATAATATGCATTTATTTTGATCTTATTCGTTCAACGACTCCTGAACGATTCATTCAATGATTCATTTCCCCAAACGGTCAGTTTCAAGCAGTGTTTGTGAGCTTTTAACGCTTCAAAAGAGACACCTAGTGATGAAGAGTCAGTTTCTTAAAACTGTATGCATACATAATCTGAAGGCAAATAACCAAGCTTTCCATTTTATTCATGGGTTGTTCAGAGAGGACAATATCAGAAAAGGTGCAAAAAAATCTATATATTGAGAAAATGGCATTTAAAGTGGTCCAAATGAAGTTCTTAGAAATGCTTTTTACTAATCAAAACTGAAATTTGTATTTATTTACAATAGTAATATCTTCATAGAACATGATCTTTACTTAATATCCTAATGATGTTTGGCTTAAAAGATAAAAAGAGATCATTTTGACGCATGCAATGTATTGTTGGCTAATGATACCTGACTGCTTTTGTGCTCCAGGCTCACACATATGCACAATGTGAGCGACTGTTTCTTGATAATAAGCTCTATGTTCAATAACACGTCCGGCTTCAGCGTTTAATGCAGTCGAGGGAAAACACCGCCGACTTCTCAGATCGATGGGATGCTCAGAAAACTCCACTTTCCCGTCCTGCTGCTTCTGGTTAGTTGGTGGCTAGTGTGAAACCCTCAACCAGGGGAGTGTGACGTATGGCGCTGCCATTAATATTTAAACAGAGGTTTCTGTTATGTAACCATAGAGTTTTTAGCATCGGTGTGGCACAACGCTCGACAAAGAAACTAACTGTGATCATGCACAACAGTCTGATAAACAGCCAGCGACTAACATATATGTTTGGTTCATTCCAGTCAGAAATCAGCATTAATAGTCCACTAAAAATGCTTAAGCCCAAACCAACTTGACCACAGACTCATGAACAATGCCTACAACTAATAATTTAGCATTATTAATTAATGTGATTTCATGGTATTACGTGTGAATGTCTAAGGCGTGATCTCCGCCTGTCCTTAGTTAAACCGGGCATCCCTCGTCTCAGTCATTAGTCACAGATCTCCAGGGAATCTCCTGCGATTCCTCACATTAACGACAAAACAGCATCTCATCATGTTTCTGGAGTAACCAAGACACACACAGAGTCCCTTCCAATACTTATAATTAAATAATAAAACCACAGGAATTCAACATCATTTAACTTTTGATAAACACAAAAAATAAAGCAATTGGGACAGGACTAACAACCTTTTCAGTTGGTGCTCAAACTCAGCAGATAAACGAGAAACATTACATACTGTGATGATGAAAAATTCTCACACATACCAAACTAGGTTATTATAAAAGCTAAAATTCAAACAAAAATTTAATAAAAAATCTATTACTTGAATAAAAGTTAAAAAAAAACAAAAAACATTTATTAAAATGCAATTTTTATGCATTAAATATTTAAATAATTTTTAATCAATATTTCAAAAACTTAAATAATATTTGAAACATTTAATAATTGAATATTTACATTAAGCAGACACTTTTATCTGTTTATTCATCCCTTTTATCTTCTTTTTTATTTAAAAAACGTATTTCAATTGCCATTGCAACCATATTTATTGTAGTTGTGTTGCACTAAAATTTATAAAAAACTGAAACAACATTAAAAAAATTTGTTAAAGCATACATGGAAACATAAAAAATCATATAAAACATATTTCAGCTAGTTCAATTTAAACTGAAATAAAATGAATACAAATCTATACGAATGGCAAGAACATTCAACTAAAATGTAACAAAATTTTAATATAATAAATAAAAAAAAAACTAATCCAAATTTTAAAATAACAGAATAAAACAATATTGTTTACTAATACCAAGATATAGATTAGCTATAAAAATATCCTCATGAATATGTTTCGAGCTATTCTGCACTTCTGAAACTTAAACAAAACACAGGTGATGGTTATGATAGACAGACAGATATATAGAAATAGATAGATCTTAAACAGACAGACAGGCAGAAAAAGAGGTTTGAGTGGGTTTGGGGTCAGGACAGGTGAAGGATGCTCTAGAGGCCCACATCAGGACCGGTCCACAGATGCCCGTCTCCATCACAACACCACTAACCCGAGATCAGGATGAGATGCGCTCAAACACAGACCAATAACACCTCGCGCTACAGTTTCCATTCTAAGCGTCGCGTTTTTACATTTGCAAACGTCAATTAATAAGGTACAGCGGATCATATATTCACGACACGGCGCCTGATCGCCGTTTGCGCCGTTATTCGCCCCTCATCAGCGGCGGGACAGACAGATGAAGGTGTTTTACCTGCCCACTGTCTGGTTGGCCAGTTGTCGCATTCGGTTGAATTGCTTCTTCATCTTCCTGCGATGTGCGCGTGAATCCCGACGGAAGAAACACCAGCTGACATTCCTCACTTAAAGAACAACCGTCAGGAAATATTCCAGGGCTCGGGCCATGATGAGCGATCCCTCTTCGGTGTGCAACCATCACCTGTCGCGAATGAAAACGCCAGAAATCATCATTTGCGCGTTGTGCTCGTCGCTCGAGACTCGGGATGCTCCGCTGAGCGCTGGTGACGCGGCGGCGGCGGGGAGCGGGGCATCATGGGTAATGTAGTTCTGTGAAACCGGCTGGCCTACAATGTGACGGGCTGAAGGTCGCGAGAACGTCTTGGATTCAGTTAATGAGATCAAAATAAAGTTTTGAAGCTTTTATAACGGTCGAGTTTAAAAAAGAAAAAATCCAAATGAATCACAAGATCGAAATGACATTCAGCTAATAAAGTCACTGTTGTGTCTTAACATATTAGCCTTGAAAAAATGTAGACTTTACAGAATATGTCTGAATAAATAAATAAACACAAAGTAAAACAAAACCACCAGTGGGCTACTTATTAGAAATAGTTACCCTTACAATGTTGCCACCTTGTGGATGTCTTGAAGAAGTACGGCGTTGACAGAGAATCAATATTCAATGTCAGATTAAAAAAAACAGCTGTTCTCTATTTCATTCATGCCCTCCCTTATATGTTTATGTTTGAGTTTTTTATGTGAAAAACTTTATAGCCTTACTTTAAAAAACTAAACTGAAATTCTGAAACTGTTTGCCTCTCTACATACCTCATTATTATTTTTGTTATTATTACTTTGATGTATTTTTCTTTGATGTCTGCTATTTTATTCATTTCATTGGTTCTTACTCGTTTTGTTTCCCCCCTCATTGTTGCTATTATTGTTGTGAGTATAATAGGCTAATTATTCTTTAAGTAGATTATTTGTATTATTTGTGATGAATGTGCCTTATGTTGTTAGATGTTCCCTGTCTTGTATAAAATCTGCAATGATAAGAAGAATTTCAAATAATTAATAATAATACAACAACAATAATAATACTAATAATAATAACAGTGACTCTTAAAAAAACGTTTTGGCTACACATTTACACAAAACAATGTATTTTTTTGTGTAAAACCATTTATTTAATCATTTGCAGTCAGTCGCTTTCTGCTGCAGTGTCTTTGGGGCGTGTCCTCTGCGCACAATCGGTGATGTCAGTCCGCGCATGCGCGCTGCGGAGTGTCAGCGAGGCAAGATGGCGGCCTTCAGAGCGGGTCTCTTGACCCGAGCTCTTGCTAAGGCAAAAACTCCGGGAATCTCAAACGTTATCCTCGGAACAAGAGCAGGTGCTATCTTACACATCCATTCTTTCGTATTACAGGAAGATACGCTATAAAAGCAGTGTTTAATAGTATCTAATAAATGATAACCTTCATGTCAAGGCTGCGGAGCTAACATGCTAAGCGAACCCGTCATAATGTTTTGCGTGATTGTAAACAAAAATGTGATTAATTGTTAACAGCTTTGCTTTAGGATTGATTTCTGTTTTGTTTGAACACGTTATAAGTTAAATGTCGTTTTGTGTTTTTATTTCTAACGTTACGTATGTTTCGTCAGTATGTGCAATTGTGTGCTTCGGGTTGTGTATTATGTGCTATAGGTTACATGTTTTTAGATTATAGACTTAATTACTTGACGTAATTAAACTAGCTATCTAAAATAAGTTTATAATGCTTGCTTATGTGTGTTTAAGGCAGACTGTGCTGTCTGAGTTCTTCTCTTGTTATTGTGTTATGTGTAATATAACGTTATGTATAATATCGGTATGTTGTATTACAGCATCTGGTCCTTCTAAGGACACATTGCCTGGTGCGTACCCCAGAACTCCAGAAGAGCTAGCAGCAGCGGCTAAGAAATACAACATGACGGTGGAAGATTACAAACCTTATCCTGATGACGGCATGGGGTGAGTGTACGAATGAATAACGTATTTTGTTTCCGTGAAGATGAATGACTGCTGATGTATTTAAATGCATGACGCAGGTATGGTGATTACCCCATGCTTCCAGAGAAATCACAGCACGAGAGAGACCCCTGGTATCAGTGGGACCATCCTGATCTCCGGAGGAACTGGGGAGAACCGGTGAGAACAAATGTTCATCCTATAAATCCTGGGTTTTGCTTCATGCATCATCCACACAAGTTATATTTAATTGCACACATGCATTTATAAAGCCATTTTTCAGCTTTTTGACACTTGTTGCACGTTTTTCATGCCGCTCTTCAAACTAAATACAGTTTTGGAGTTTTTAGCAAAAATAATTGATGGTTGAACATGGTGAGACGTCTTGTGAAGTCAAACGCTGCATCGTTTTGAATCTCATACAAGTCAATAAAGTGAAAAAGTCCATCTCTGACATCAAAATCCACACATAAATGTAATTTGCTTGTAAATGCTGCTTTATTAGCACAGATTTCTTTCCTGATTCAGACTTTTTTTTGTTGCCAGAGAAAGTGAATATTTTGTGCTGTTTTATTTAGATGCACTGGGACTTTGACATGTACATCAGGAACAGGGTTGACACGACTTCGGGCCCCGTGGACTGGAGGACGATGAGGAACCAGCTGCTGGGGTTTGTGGGCTTCATGCTGCTGATGTTTGGTTTGGGCGAGATGTTCCCCTGCTACCAGCCTGTGGTGAGTGAAGGCACAGTAGAAAACCGCTTCATTTACAGGGTATTTCAAAGGGTAGCGTGTTATTTCTGCATCACTCGCAATCGGCGAAATTGCTTACTCTTTTATTTCAAGATTATAGAGATGCTGTTCTAGTTTTGATGACTATTTTGATTTGCTTTAGTTTCATTTGACAGTTTTAGTATTGTTTAGTGTAGCATTGTTATGTTATGAATGAGTCTTGTCATCAGTGTCTCTCTCTTTCCAGGCTCCTAAACAGTATCCTTACAACGACCTGTATCTGGAGAGAGGTGGAGACCCTGAGAAACAACCAGAACCTGTCAAACATTACGAAATCTAATGCTAGAAACCTCTCTGTTTCACAACTTGTGTATATTTCTCTCTAATAAAGTTAACTTAAACGTCTTCTGTCGGATGCATCATTTCTTTTATTCAAATGAGGCCTTAAACTGTTGGCTACTTTCAGGACATCTGGTGGCGCTGCAACCTGGACATCGTTCGCTGCATGTGGTTTTATTGTTTAAGCTATATTTATTAGTGAGCCACTCAAATGGTAATGCTTTTAGAGCTGCCCCATGCATATCAGACTGTGTTTAAAACCAATTACTGCAAACAGTTCATATCATGGCTGATTTATACCAGTGTAAGCCAGGTATACCAGGCTTTTTCCAGTATGTCAAGTGTGCGACAAGGAACAATAATGTCCTGGATAGATTATAGTAATATCGAGGAGGCTTTTAAGGCCAAAATTAAACCCACTTTATCAACTTCGGATCATAATATAGTGCATTTGATACCAACATACAAGACTGTTTTGAACAGTTGTTCCACTGTTATGGAAAAAGTATATTATAACACCTATTCCTAAAGAATCTGGTGCGTCCAGTAATAATGATTGAAGACCGATTGCTATAACATCTGTAGTTATGAAATGCTTAGAGAAATATGTTGTGTCCAAACTGAAGAGCAATGTGAATTTACTATTGGATCCATTTCATTTTGCTTATAAAGAGAGAAGAGGGACTTTTGATGCCGTCAACACTGTTCAACATTTAGAGAACTTTAATGCTTATGCACAGTTATTTTTTGTGGGTTTTAGTTCAGCTTTTGATACACTACAGCCAGATTTACTTAATGTTAATCCTTTAGTTATTAAATTAACTTTTATTTATTGATTAAATTTTAACTTTATATATGTCTTTTTAGATCAGATGGGATGTCAGTAGTCAGTCTTTCAACTAAAAGTTGTAAATAAAATGCATTTAATAATAAAAGCATTAAGCGTAAATTATGACAATAATATAATTTCTGGCTTTTTTCAAGTTTGACTTGGGGATAAAATATCGTAAATATTAAAGAAAAAATTTACTGTTGGTTTAATTGAATTTAGTTTTTAGTAGCAGAGCGGCAGTTTCGAGTCTTCATCGTTTCGTAAATATGGTCCCTCGTCGGCTGCCGTACTGAACTACAATTCCGCCCCGGACTACATTGTCCATGAGTGACGCGCAAGGAGCGCCGCTAAACTCTCTTCAACACACAAACGACACTTAATAATCACAAACAACCGTAAGTACACACTCAACACTTACTGTAATCTGACGTTTTTGAGTTTAACTCGAGGTTATGATGTTATATTGTGTGTGATCGCGATCCCATCCTTGTGTTTGTGGGTTTGTGGAGCGCAGACAGTGAGAAGCAGGTTAATGCTAACGCTAACAGAAGATGATCAGGAATAAATAACTGTGATTACAACATGCTTTTCTGCTCTATATTGGCTTCCACAAGACATGTATTACACATATAGTTTACGAGGATGACAAATGAATCTGATACGAAGTCTGAGACGTAATATATATGCTGTATTTGACACCTGTACATGAGTTTAGTGCTGCTGTTTCCGTCATTCCTGTTAAGATTGTTGCCAGTAAGTGTTTTTATTTAACATGATGTGAAGAAACAGTTTCTTTAGGCTGATCTGACGTTGTTAAAGCAGATGAGTGACATGTTCTACAATGTCACTCCACAATTAATCTGACACTATATACAACTGTTGTCTAAGACGTAATATATGCTATATTTGACACCCATACATGAGTTTAGTGCTGCTGTTTACGTCATTTCTGTTAAGATAATAGCGGGATTGTGTCGGTATCGTTTGTTAGTGTAAACTGTAATACGTAATATTAAGATACAAGCTCTTTAAACTGATCTGACCTTGTTAAAGCAGATGCATGGCATGTCAGAGCTGACAGATGGCCTCATGTTCTTGTCTCTTCAGGATTTTGGAGGAAGATGAGGGTGAAGGAGATACTCAGGACGGCGACACAGGCATGGAGTCCTGCGGCAAAGCATCCCGCATACCTGGCCTTAGGTAACTGTGTGTGTGTGTGTGAGTTGTTTTATTCAGGCGCATCCATAATGCTGGAGTAATGTGGTCTTCTTCACTGTCTGGTATCTGCAGGGACGGCAGCGCAGCAGCTGGACGCGTCCTTCAACACCAGCGCCGCTCTGGAGATCTTTGAGATGGATTTCGCTGATACGTCCATGGACATGAAGCTCAGAGGAACTCTGCCCACTTCTAATAGGTCAGTTATTCTGGAATATCATACAGTACTGCTGCTATACGATATATTATACAGCATACCATTCAAAGGATTGGGATTTTTATATTTATTTGTGCAAAATACTTTAAAATTGTGAAATATTAATAGAAAAAGCAGTTTTATACATAAATACCAGTTAAATTGTGATGTATTTCTGAGATGTTCAGCTTTATTTTCAGCATCATAACTCCAGTCTTCATTACATAAATGCAATTAAACTTACTTTCTAGAATTGTGGCTTTTACATTTGCGTAGACAATAACCAGGGTGAGTTAGTGTCCTGATCTGAAGGTATTTGTGAGTCATGACTGGGTGTGTTTGCCATGTTTATTACAATCTCGCTCTACACTCAGCTGTACAGAAAATAGTTAGTTTTGGCATGAAGTGCTGGAGTTACAGCAGTTTGGTGATGTCTCTTCCTCGAAGGTGAATTTATCTTGATAATAATAGCGTTTCCTCCCAGCAGTGACAGAATAGCAGAAATACTGGTTGAACGGCAGCTTTAGTGTTGTAACCCTGCGGAAATGAGTTCTGTGTGATCTGACACACACACACACACACACACACACACGTGTGTGAACATGTTTCTGACACTTCTGTATTGTGTGTCTCTCTCACTGAAGTGTTTTGTTGTTTTAAAAATTTACACAGAAATTATACTTACACAGGTGCAAGAAGTTTCATATATAAGTGTATGTTTGTGTATAAATAATAAATAAATAAATAAATATATATATATATATATATGTATGTATGTATGTATTTATTTATATATATATATATTACTTTTATTTATGCATTTATTTCTTTATATTCATATTTATATTATACAAAATATACTTATTATATAAACATTACATATTTTTCTTAAATATGTACATGCATGTGTTTGTATTTATATATAAATAATAAATACACGCAGTACACATACATGTATTATGTAAACAAAAACATTTATTTAGGATATGATTAATATTAATGTATTTAACTAAACCTCAGTAGTCCTTAAAAGTGCATAAAAGGTGTGACGGTTGCAGATTAAATGAAGAAGTGATCACTCAGGACCAGGTAGTGCTGCACAAAATGCTGCTGATATATTATGAAAAAAAGAAAAGTGTGGTATTTGTGCATTTATTGTTTAAAAATTGTAGCTGAAAAGAATTAAATCCTCTCTCTCTCTCTCTCTCTCTCTCTGTGTGTCAGGTTTCACAGTCTGATCTGGGTGGCGTATGAT
>JAUMHQ010000069.1:18548897-18576021 GCA_032361165.1 Enteromius paludinosus
ATAATTAATTTCATTTTAAGTTTTACCAGTAGGTGCAGCAGGCCCCTACTGACCCATATGAATGGGCTGATAACGACTGATGACGGCCAATTCAAATCGCGTGATATCACACTATTTATTAAGTCCTCGATATTACTTTTCATTAAAGGAAGCATGATCATAAATTAAAAAGGAAAATATCACAATGTCAGTTCATAGTATATAGATTTAATAAATTGTGTTTTGTAGTTCAATTGTATCAAATTGCATAATTCAGCTGTACTGGACAAAAATATAAAACTAGTTCTTCGCTGACTAATGAGTAACTTTAGTTCATTTCCATCCAGTTTAGTTAGCGCTTTATTAGCATTTTTCCTTGTAATTGTGTAATAACCAATTTTTTAGAAAGTGACTCGAGCATATAACATATATAGTTTGATCCTTTAGAGATTCGAGAGCATTTCAAATGATTTCGAAAATGCAACAAAACTGAAGTGCACGATTCACACATGTGTCAGAAAGTGTAGAAGCTTTTGCTTCAGACTTTATTTCCAGTAAATGAAACAAGGGTCTATTGTTTATTACACGCTGTTATCACAAACAGGAAAGTCACGTTAGTTTTAAGAGCCAAAGGCCTCTTCAAAACAGCATGAGAAATACCACAACTGCTTTTTGGCATCTTGAGTCATGTGTCAAGAGTAAAAATAAGGCGATCTGTCCTATGTGAGAGGTCAAAATACAGTCTTTAAAGAACTACAATACCAGATAAATTAATTGCAAGCAACTCGAAATCCAAAAATTAAAAAAAAAAAAAACACTTAAAAAAAATCTCTGAAAATACATTATGTTTGATTCAACATACAGGTAAACTAGAGCAAAAACCAGCTCAGATCACATGCAACAATGGTTTTTGGCATCTTAACACTCGTTAGCTATTATAATTACTGTAAATCCACATATACATCTGTCTGTATTATTTTGCAATAGAAAAGAGTTCTGATTTAATACAGCATGCTTACACCAACAAACGTATTAACAGATGAAAAAACACAGAACTCAACAAATAAGCATGATGTTGCACAGTTAATTATACAAAACCAAACTGTACATTGTACAGTACTAAATAATGAAGAATCAACGAAGTCCATCATTCTCACACAACCTCGACCATTCAATCCAGCGACAGATTCCTCCTGGACTCTTCAGTGACTCCGCTCACAATCATTAATGATAAGTCAACGTTAAAAAGTGTGTTTACAGACGAGACGTTAAATTGATCTCAGTCCGCAGTAGCAAAAAGACTTGAACCGTTTCACGGCGGTCTGTCGTATTTGTGCTGTGGTCAAAAAAAATAATCGCGAATCAATAATACAGATTCCAATTATTCAAGCGTTTCTCCGAATTGACAATTTGTGCAAGTATGGCAATATTAAATTATGAAATATTCTGCATCTGGTCTAGTCCAGATAAGGTAAGGTGCAGCTGTAGAATATTAAATAGATGTGCATCTTTCTACCAAAATGCACAGCTAGATTTGGTAAGGGACGCACACAAAAAGGGTAACGGGGTTGTTGGGCACCGCGTTTAGCTCCTGCATTGAGCAAACTGGCACGTCAGCGACAAGAGCTTAGACCGGACTCAAAAATATCTACAGCTGCTGTCGGGAAGAGGAAGCCGGAAAGAAAATCTGAATAAGCGCTACACAAACAGGCCGGAATCCCATATTAAAGCGTCACAGGCTAGACTGGGGGGAAAAAAAACAAACAAAAAAAACATTTGTCATCTGACACTCGTCGTCGCTGGAAGGACTGATCGTCCTTCTGTTTTGAGTTTGGCAGTTCGTTACGAGGGTCGTTAGCCAGCCCGGTGGCTGCCGTCTCCGGTGCGCCGAGCTCGAGCCAGCACAGTCTCTTTGGACACACGCTTGCGTTCTCTGGCCAGACCCAGGAAACACATGAGGTCGATGAAACAGGTGGTCAGATTGAGCTTGCAGCCGAACTCGCTGGTGGCGTAGTCGAAGGGGAACGTGTGGTGGTAGTTATGGAAGCCCTCACCTGAGAAATGAAACCAGGAGGCCATTAGTCAAACTGGAAATTAATCATCAACACAATCTAAAAGAAACCAAGAGGTCTTTTTTTTCTATTATGCTAAATAAAAGACATAATATTTTCTATCATTATTTTTTTTATTATTATTATTTAGAAATATAATGTTTAATATTTGGCACAAATGTAATTATATATACATTTATATTTCTACTAGATGTGTGTGTGTGTGTGTGTGTGTATATGAGGTTAAATATAACTATATTTTTTTATTTTTTATTTTTATATTTTAACAAAAATTAAACATTAGATTTATTTTGTACATTTTTATAGTGATTGTATATCAGTATATATAATTATTTTTATACATCGCAAATATGTATGAAAAATTATGCATTTCTTTTAAAAAATATATAAAATATTTTATAGAATTTATTTTATAAATTGATTTTATATATATATATATATATATATATATATATATATGAAATTAAAAGTTCCTTTGCAAAATCACATTGATTTTCATTGTGCATTTCTATTAATCAGTTATTTTGACTAGGTAAAAAAAAAAAAGACTAAAAAACAGCTAATTAACACAATAAAATATGATTTAGGATGAAAGTCCTAAATAAACTTTAGCTCTTTGAAGTTTTTGCGAGTTCAACTGCCTGCAGTCTATTGGTAGTTAAAGTTAAACTCGGTTTAGAATCACTAGTTACGTTGTTGCATCATTACAGGCTGTAAACCGGCTCAGAGCAGCTCTCCGTTCTCGTGGGATTTGACGTACCTATAGCGCTCAAAGTGACGAATCTGTTCTCGCGGGGGTTGATGTTGCTGTCGTACGGCCGGTTTCCCCACATGTGTGCGGCGCTGTTGATCAGCCAGGTGGAGTTGAGCACCACAGCGTATCTGAGGACGACAGGGACGAAGTACGCCACCCACAGAGACTCGCCCCACAAGTACCACGGTACTAACACCGGCACGGAGAAGCACATCAACACCACACACAGCTTGTAGTGCCTGAAACAGTTCAGTCATACTCGGTTAAAACAGTTGATTCTGAACAAACAGCCATTCTGATTGACATATATCTGTCTCTGGAGCACAGCAGCAGCAATAGCCAACAACACACTGTATGGCTCAAAATTATACTTTTCTCTTTTATGAAAAAAATTATTAGGATATTAGGCAAGATATTTTGTAAATATAAGGAAAAAAAGAAAAATCCCAACTATTAAAAGGCAAAACTATGTCTGTAAACTTTCAGATCCTCAAAGAGGACTTTTTAAAATAAGTAATAGTTTTAAAAGAGTAGCCTATTTATATAATGATAAAAAAAACAACAGACCAGGCTTAAGCTAGTCACAGACTAAAATGCAAAAAAGTAGATCAAGAGCCTGAAGTGCCTGGAGATTCCCACCCCTAGTAATATTATAATTTCAGTTCCACCTAGCAATTCCTGTGTGCCAGTCTTTTTTCTTTTTTTTTTAAGTGGTCTGTAAAACAAATATTTGTCTTTCCAGAAACGTGGAGTCTGCACATAATCAGCTCTTGTTCCTCTTCATGGCATTCATCTGCAATTAAATGCTTTGCAAAAAAAAAAAAGAGACAAAAGTCTCAAGTTTATCTGACTCTATAGGAAGCAGAACCGAAATTTTAATTGATCAAATTTAAACGATAGCCAACTCTAACATGAAGTGACTTGCCTCCTCTGAAACATGACCACTTGATCGGCCTTCAGGTCGTTGAGGTCCAGCTTGCGTCCCTTCTCGATGACGTCGGGGTGTTTGCGAACCAGCAGCCAGCCGACGTGAGCGAAGAAAAACCCTCGGACGGCGTTGTGAGGGTCGGCGTCTGTCTCCGAGTACTTGTGGTGAACGCGATGATCACGTGCCCATTCGTAGATATCATTCTACAGCAGATAAAGAAGCGTGTCATTTCCACACGACTAATGACAAAGTCTGCAGTTCTGCTGTGTGCCCATTACACTTTACATCTTGAAAGCAGAAATACATGGAAGCCCATATTCAGACACTAAATGAAAAGTTAATTGTGACTTTCTGACTTCCTTCCTCAGACGTGCAAGATGTAAACTTGATAAAGTCAATACACAATTCAGGTTTTATAACTCACAATTGAAAGAAAAAAAAGGTGCAAACTTGCAACTGTGTGGAAAGTCAGGATTGTAAGATCTTTGGACGAAACAAGCTTCTATAAAAGTCTTCCAAACTAAGGTGTACGTTTTTTTTGGTGAGGCAGTGAATATATGTAAGTCAAATGCACTAATAATTAACTTAATATAAAGAGGCTAACAACTTTATATAACTTTTATAGGTCCACTAGCAGTCAAATGTCTAAACCAGGGTTGTTATAGTTAACGAAACCATAAATGCATTACTTGATAAAAACTATAAACATTAACTGAAATGTAGAAAAATCTAATTTTTGTTAAGTTTGAGTTACTCTGGTAACTAAAATAAATAAGAAGTTATGCAATATCACACAGACAAAATAAACATAACAATAATAAAAACTGAAAAAGCATTTTTCAGTTTTTATTATTAAATTACAATAGCATTGCATTGATGCTTAAAGCAGACACAAGACAATGCCTCTCATGGTTTTAAAAAATACAAAGCTTCTGTGAATCCGGGAAATGTGTAGAGTTCATTTGCATCATATTTTAATCTTTTCCAGACCTGCGTTTGCGTCACTCTACCCTAACATGTGAAAAATATTTCAGATCACTATCACTGCGAATCTCTCAACTAGAGTCATGAGTGTTAAATCAAACTGTCTTGCAGATGGCAAGGTCTGAATCAAGATGAGTCTGTTACCTGGAAGGCCATGGAGTTTGCTAAGGCCAGAAAGATCCGGAGGGGTAAAGATGCTTTATATGACCGGTGACTCCAGAGCCTGTGAACGCCTGCGGTGATGCCCAGACCACTGAACAAGAAACACGCAAAAACTGCAAAAACAAACATACAACGTCCATTATATACACAAAACACAACTTTTTAATGAACACACACACATGAAGTCACTCACAGTTCAACACACCTTGTTTTTATGCATCATTACAATTTGTTTAAAATGCATTTCTTTAGCAAATATGCATCTGATTACTAAGTCAACCAGTTGTAAATATGAGCTTATATATGTCAGAAATGTTATACTGAGGTCAGGTAAGCAATATTAGGTCGGCTACTATCCACCTATGTGCACTGACGTTTCACTAAAGATTTTACAAATTAATAGAGTTAATGTAAATCTTCTGGTTGGATTTTTGAAAATTATCTTTCAAAGTGTAACACAGCTCTAAGTGAATGAAAACATCCTGCAGCGTGTGTAAAGTTATTGTCTCTAGAAATAGAAAAATTAGACTCAATTTTAAAACCAACCTTGAATAGTTTGACATTTATGTCAACATGAATCATTCGCATATTACCCGCCCACTTGCTGCACACTAGACAGATTTACACATTGGTCTGAATGAAAATGTAAATTGATTCTTCACCACTAGGTGCTGCTTTTGACGCATTAAAAGCTTGCAAACACTGCCTTAAAGTGCCCCTATTATGCCTTTTCAGACATGATCTTTCGTGCAGTGTGTCATGTAGCTGTATGTGAACATAAACGCCGACAGTGCACGATAACTTTTTTGTCTATCAAAAAAAAGTCGGCTCACATTTGCCTAAACGAGTCGTCAGCATTTCGAATCTTTTTCTGTTACGGCCACGAGTCACAAAGTATTATATTTGCATAATGTCCACCCACGTGTTAGGACATGCGCAATCCGACCAATCACAGCAGTGAGGGATCACGGGAAGGCGGGTTTAGACAGACTGAGTCTTCAAACTGCTTCACACGAGTCGTTTACCAATCATTTAGAAATGAAGTAAAATTTTGTTTTATTTGTGTGTTTTTTGGCCTTGCATACGTGCAAACCTGTTTAAGAGACTCATAAAACAATATTAGCAACCTTTAAAATGGCATAATAGGGGCACTTTAAATAAAATGCACCAATCACAAGGGAAGTTTGGAAACATTAATCGCTGATTAAACAAATTGTTTTGGGAGTTGAACCAGTAAGGCAAAAATGCATATTATAAGAAAATGTGTTTTTTACCTTGCACGCATAGCAACCTGTTGTTAGGGACTCCCAAAACCAAAATATGAACCATTCATCAACTACAATAGACACACTTTCAAATATAATTGAGTTTTGAATGCCATTAGAACCAATTGTGTGCATTTACAATGAGATTTAGATTTTTAATATCAATTTTGCACGCATTTGGAAGTCTGTATATGGAGCTTGGTGCGCATTTAGCTTTATTTTTTTGGACAAGTGCAATTGGAACATTCTGCTAAATATCTCCTTTTGCGTTCCACGTTAGTAAATGATGACGATGATCAATTTCCATGATGTTTAGAGGGTTCACTTCTATAAAAAACATGCATGATACTTACACCACAGCCATGTGAGAGGACGGGCAGATGGAAACAGGAAGAGTCCGTACAAAGCTCCGATGTGCAGTAAACTCATAAGAATGACGTTTCTCCAGACTATGACGATGGGAGGCTTGGGCCCTTCTTTCTCTTTGTACGTGTGATCAAACTCGTCCTCCACTCGCTCCGGTTCTGGATGCCAGATTGCAGATTTGATTTCCCTGTCAGGCATGATGACCGCTGTCGACACACATCCGGATCGGTTATTAGAACACACAAAACAGCAGCGGATGCAACAGAAGCAGAATAACGTTAGCGCAACAACACTCACCGATCTGACGCAGCTGAAGCTCTTCGGTAAAGCGGTGATGAGGCAAACGCGTGCAGCTCAACGCAAACAGCTGCCGGGGTGATGCAAAAATACCGCGCGCTGATTGGTCAGAGAGTTTGATGCCACCCAAAACCGAACGCTACGATTGGCTGAGGTTTATCTGCTGTTTGCGGTCTCGTTATTCACACCAGCATCCCAGCACAACCAAACCTCACCGGAGCCGGTGCATTTATACGGGTAACCCGCTCACCCCACCGGCGAGGAGTTTCTCAGCCCCAGCCAATCACCGAGAACCCCCGGCTTTGCCAAAAGCGCTATTTCATCATTCCTCGCAACACTATTTTCAAATCTGATTTGTCCGTGGATTATGACTTTATATCCAACCGTAATTATGCTAAATATTGATATACTGATAACAGGACAATAAGTAAACCAATTATAGTGAGCTATCAGCTGAACTACAGTTACCCCAGAGATTCCATATAATTAAGGGACTTTACATAGTGCTCTTTCCATAAAACCAGTTCTCCATCATGAATGTTATCAAACAAATAATAAAAAAAGATTTATTAAAAAAATACACTTTATTAAGTGCAATGAATTTCACTATAAAAACTACAAAAATAAATTTAATTTCTATATAATTTGTAAAAATATATTTTATATTAATTTAAAAAAAGAATAAATTATTATTTAAATATATGACTAAATGCATGGTTCAAAATGATTCACTATAATTTTTTCTGTTATTTGTACAAATTATTAATAACATAATTTAGATATACTTATAATGAGTAATCACATTCAAAATAAATATTTTTGTTTACATAATATACTTGTGTCTACTGTGTATATTTATTATGTATATATAGAAACACACACATCCAGCATATGTTTTTGAAAATATTTACATGTGTATATTTATATAAATTAAATCAAATAGCCTATAGATATATTTAAAATATAAATGTAACACATTTTTAATACTTATATACTTGCATGTGTGTATATAATAAATAAACATACACGCATTTATAATGTAAACAAAGACTTTTATTTCAGATGTGATTAATTATATATTTAACAATTTTGTGATATATGGTTAAACTATATATATTTATATATATATATATATATTTATATGTATTAATTTAAATGTACCTAGTAGTTAAACATTTTATGAAAGCATCTTTAAAATGCAGAAATGACTCTCTGTAAAGTAACACTGCAATATTTTATTATCCTTAGTTCTCTGTGAGTGCGGCAGGAGTCTCTACAGTCTCTGATTTTCTCATGTTTGTGAGGAATTCCTCAGCTGTCTGGAGGCCGATCGTCTCAGCTATGATTATTAAACTGTATTATAATTATTTTTATACTTTAAGAGACATTTTATTCTCTTTTTGAAATCATAATTTGTCTTTTCAATCAACATCTTTGATCATGTGTGGGAGTTAAACGTTTTTGTCAAAG
Source organism: Enteromius paludinosus (assembly GCA_032361165.1). NCBI lineage: Eukaryota > Metazoa > Chordata > Actinopteri > Cypriniformes > Cyprinidae > Enteromius > Enteromius paludinosus. The sequence continues at coordinate 18,557,175 of JAUMHQ010000069.1, forward strand.
CTTTAGTGAGCTTTCCACACATGTGTCACAGTCTGATAAACTGATATGAAGAAGATACCGGTGACTGCACAAGATCCCATCCAGATAATAATGATAATGATATTGACATGGCATGATGTTGAGTGATATCATTCAAACCTTTGCTCTCGATTTGCCATCACACACAGCGGAAACACGCTGCTTATTTAAGACTAAATATGTTTTTTTTAAATTGTGATAAAGTACCATTGAAAGGTTTGGGGTAAATTAAATTGAAATGGGAAATTAATATATATTTTTATACATTAAAAGGTACATTAAATTGATCCAAAAAAAAGTAAAGTAAGTAAAGACAAGTAAAGACATTTGCAATGTTCCAAAACTAGTGAATGCTGTTCTTTTCAACTTTCTATTAATCTGTGAATCCTGAAAAACAAAATTGATCATTAATAATAATCAGAAGTGTGTGTTGAGCAGTAAATCAGTATATTATGATGATTTCTGAAGATCATGTGACACTGAAGACTGGAGTAATGATGCTGAAAATCACAGAAATAAATTACACTTTAACACAGATTCACACAGAACACAGCTGCTTTACATTAGAATAATATTTAATAATTTTATTAAAGTATTTTTACTCAAAAACATGCAGCCTTAGTGAGCGTAAAATAACACAATTATAATTATTCTAAATTTTGCCCACCAGTTTAACCAGTTTACAACTAAACATTTTTGGTAACATTAGTTAACATGAACTTAGAATAAACAATATTTCTAAAGCATTTTTTAATTTTTTATGTTAATTAATGCATTATTAAAATCACAAGTTGTGTTTGTTAACACTGCACTGTGAGCTAACATGAACCAACGACTGTATTTTTATTAACAAAGATTAATAAAAAGTGTAATAAATGCATTGTTTATTGTTCTTTCATGTTAGTTAACACAAGAAATAAGGTTACCAAATGATATCTTATTGTAATATATATATATATATATGTAAATATAATAATAAAGTGTTCCAGAGTGTTGGTGAAATAAAAGAGAAAGCAGCTATAATTATATATTAATAAATCAAAAGGCATGCATGTAGGCTATTAAACACTCAGATAGTGCCTAGAGTTTTAGACCTAAAGTGTTAAAAGTATTTTATGATCCGTTTCACCAACATTTAAACGCTAAAAACATTTAAAACCAACATTAAATAAAGTGTTATTTAGAGGTCTCTGGCACTGGCGGCAGTTAAATCTCTAGCGCCATCTACTGGGAGATTCTTCAATGACAACGATATTAATGAGCCTGATGCTTTTCATTTTGGATCAGACATTTGTGTGATTTTACATGCTTTTAATGTGCCATCAAACATATGATCAGCATCATGCGTCATGAGACATTATTATTATTATTAGACTTCCCGATGCATACTGATTCTTATTTAATAAATTAATCTAGGTTTATATAATAAGAAGAGGAAATCATATTATATACAGTTCCATCATCTAAATTCACAAATACATGCTATTTCCCAGTATTCATCTCATTTAAAAGGCAGCGTTATTCGGTATATTTAGTGTTGATTTTAGACACGTCATCATTACTCGCCTGGTGAGACTGTTATCCATAGAAATAGAAAAATATGGTGGAATGGATGTTGGTACTGCATCGGAAGTATAAAATGGGAGGGGTTAATGGCACAGACCCTGTCTCTGATTGTCCATCAAAAAGACAAATATTAATAGACAATATTGGAGAAAGAAGGAGAAAACTAAAATAAATAGCACTCTAAAATCTAAATAAAGAAACTAATTTTCATATTTTGGTAATATTATGGTTTATCAAGTACTGAATACGGATTGGCATACTACACCTAACATGTATGAAATATCTTTACATGGCAGTAAATGAGGTTTGTTTGTATGCTATTCTGTCATTACTTCAGTGTAAAAATAATCCAGACCGCTGCTGGATAACGCGCAACAGAAGAGTCACGTGGAACCTGTTACATTTCTCAGCGTTGATCGGGATGAACCAATGAGAGCCGTGCTGATTAACTCAATTCTCGCAGCGATCGGATGAGTAATTTTAAACGTGTATGTCGGGATTATGGATTAGTTTAAATAACGAATTAAAATAAGTATACTGTTTACCACACGGATATCAGCAACAAAACAACACACCTCGTAAGATTTAAATAGAAAGATACGTTTTTTGGGCCACCGAGCGCCTCCTGCAGGAAACACCCGACGCGGCGCCTGAGAGGAAACGGTTTTTATGATTTTTAGCCGACAGCGTTCGTAGCTCAATGGTGCGCTCTCCGTGTGTTTATTGAATCTCCTGGCGTTTCTAGGTAGCTCAGAGATGGAGGTGAACAGGGACGAAGCGGAGCGATGCATCGAGATCGCTATCGGAGCGCTGGAGACCGCGCAGCCGGAGAAAGCGCGCAGGTTCCTGGAGAAAGCACAGCGGCTCTTCCCGACGCGCCGAGCTCAGGGTGAGCGCACTCAACGCGGCTAATCCAGGCCTGAGCGCCTCGGTTAGCCTCCTACAGCTCTCCACGCGCACGAGCTGCTCAGTGAATTGTGTAATATATGTGCAGGAGAAAACAAGCTGTTCTGTGTTGGATCCGTGAGCGGTAACGTCATGCTAACGGCAATCTGTGCTCAAACCTGCTGTACTGTTATAAACACAGAGATTTGATTGTTTGTTAGTGTTTGTTGCAGTGTGTGTGTGTTTGTGTGTTACATAGCTGCTGCTGCTGATGTAACTATTTCATATACAGGTCAGATTGAGATGTCATGTTAATCTGGCCGTGTCTCAAATCCCATTGAGCTGCCTCATTAGACAGCATATTAGGGCATGACGTTCATGTCCTGAAACTATGACGTCCCAAATGTTGTTTAGGTCAGCATCTTATCATATGGATGTGGACTAGTAGAGACACATGCATCTTAAAATCCTATGAAAGCCAAAAAATGCTAATATGCTGAAAATGCGCTCACCTTCAGGCCATCTGAGATTAGGATGAGTTTGTTTCTTCGTCAGGTTTGGAGAAGTGAAGTGTTCTGGTAGTGTCTCTGCAACGGAAGCTCTGCAGTGAATGGGTGCCGTCAGAATGAGACTCATCATCATAATCCACAGCACTCCAGTCCATCAGTTGAAAAGAAGTCTTAATGCTTTCAGCTTTTGACTTCACCATCATTCTGACGGCACCCATTCACTGCAGCGCATCCATTCCTCCAGATCTGTTGAAGAAACAAACTCATCCTAATTTATTAAGATAATGTATTTTTTTTGGGTGAACTGTTCCTTCAGTAGGCTGCTTATTTCTACGACACGCTAAAAAGGCTGCATGTTTCCTGAAGTGAGGGATCTGTCTCTGATGTTAGTTGTGTTGTTTATCAGAGCTGCTGGCGTCTCTGGAGCAGAACGGCGAGGCTTCATCTCAGAACAGCGCTGCTGGAGCCTCCGAGGCCACAGAAGCTCGTCAGAGAAAGTCAGGGGTCAGCAGTAACGGGGCGGCACCTGTCGACTCCAAACCCTACACACCTGAGCAGGCCGAGGCCGTCAGAAGGTGCTGAGTGTTTTTACATTAACAGCGTCTCACAAACATCTGGACCTCTGCCAGACAGTTCTTAGAGGAATCAGAACCTACATTTGTAGTTCCCACTGTTGTTTTGTTTTTAGTCCACTAATAAAGCTAATCAAAGTGTCTTGAACCAAAAGCAGGATTTTTGTCTTGATAATTAAAAAAAGTACATAAATACACATTACACTAATAAATTAGTGTTTTTTAAATTTATTTGTTGTTTATATAATGTATTTAATGTTATTTATTTCAAATGTTTTGAATTGGCTTTTATATTTATGTTTTCAAAAATATATATGTATATTTTTTATAATTTAGTACGTTTGTAATGTACTTGTAATTTATTTCTCTCTCTCTCTCTCTCTCTCTATATATATATATATATATATATATAATTTTTCTGTATTATTAAGTTTTGTTTCAGAATAATTAAAAAAAAAAAAAAATTATATTGAGCTTTGATTTATTTTTTTTTCCAACTTTAGTTTTTCGATTTTTCAATTTAATTTTAGTTTAGTAATTTTGTAATGTGCTTTTGTCATCTTTTGATGTTTTTATTTAGCCTTTTTCCCCAGTTTTAGTTTAGTTTTTAGTAATTTAGTACTTCATCGTAAACTTATTTATTTCATAAAATCCAAATTATTGTGTGTATATATATATATATATATAACACATACATGCAAGTATATTTTGAAAATATGTTCATATTTATGTTCCCCAAAAGGATTATTTATAATATTATCACATATAAATATTTAATATATAAATAGAAAATATTTCTTTAAAAAATACATGCATGTGTGGATTAATATATACATAATAAATATGTAAACAAAACTTAATTATTATTATTATTATTATTTTTATTTCTTTTTTTACTTAAGGTTCTTTATTTCATAACTTCATTTTATTTCAGCTTGATTTCAGTTTACAAAAGTTTTTTTATCTGAAGAGTTTTATTTTGTGTTTAATTGGCAGAATAAAGCAGTGCAAGAACTACTACGAGATTCTTGGAGTGCAGAAAGATGCTTCTGAAGACGATCTTAAGAAAGCCTACAGAAAACTGGCGTTAAAGTTCCACCCTGATAAGAACCATGCTCCAGGAGCCACGGAGGCTTTTAAAGGTAAAGACTTCATACGCTTGCTTTGGTTGCAGTAATATCAGCATGTGTTCATGAAGTGAGTGATTTATCGGAGATGTGATACAGAAGACGAGCGTGTCCTGTGTTTGTGCTGCAGCTATAGGAAACGCATATGCAGTTCTGTCGAATGTGGAGAAGAGGCGGCAGTACGATCAGTTTGGAGAGGAGCGCAGCGGCTCCGGTCGGTCCAGCCAGAACAACGACACACACTTCGAGGCTGATATTTCACCTGAGGATCTCTTCAACATGTTCTTCGGAGGAGGCTTCCCTTCTAGTGAGTCTGAGCGTGTGTTTGTGAGGCTGACAGGGATCCTGGGTAATCAAAGCAGAAGCAGACAGGACGCTGAATTGAGAACATTTACCGGCTGTAAAAGAGTATTTCACATTCAAAAGTTCACCCTTAAATCAAAATATAAGTTAAGAAATTATATTTTCATTTAAAGATTTCATTACTGTGGGAGCTTGCTTCCACAAAGAAATAAGTAACAAAAAAGATAATTCTAATATGTTTTGTTGTTCTTGCAATCCTGCTTATATTTCATAATTTAAGTTCTTTTTTTTCTTTTTTTTTGAGAATTGCAAAATATAGAATTGCAGAGTCTGAAGAGCTTCCTTTTTTCAGTTCTGGCAAACAATTAATCGCATCCAAATTATTATTTTTTTTTTACATAATGTGTTTATATTCATTATGTGCATATAAATACACACACATGCACGTATACATTTCAGGGAAAAATTTTTTTATTTATAAATATATTTATTTAAATGTATCGTTTATATCATTAATATATAAAGGTACATCCACATGTAAATATTTTTAAAATATACTCTGTGTGTGTGTGTATGTGTATATATATAAATATACTCTGTACACACACATTATGTAAACAAAAACCTGTTTTAGATGTGATTAATCACTTGACAGCACTACTTGTTGTATTCTGTGGTGGTAACAAGCTTTTATACATTATCAAATACACTGATTACAAAGTTTTAGTTGTAGTTTTTTTAATTTTGGGGTGAAGTATGACCTGGAAGGTTTTCAGAACAACTCCGAGGTTATTGTCTGGTAACTAAACCGACTGAGCGTTATTGACCGGTAGAAGCCGGTTGTTGGGGAGAGTTGATCTGTCAGTGTGTTTCAGAGCTCGTACTGCACAGATGTCACACACACAACCCCACAGTCCCTGAGGCTCTCAATAAACACATGACTGTGTTTCTTTCAGGTAATGTTCACATGTACAGTAATGGACGGATGCGCTTTAACCAGAATCACGCCGAGAGAGGAGAACACAGAGGGGTGAGGAACATCTTCAGACACCCTCCGGCTCTGTTCATTTGTTTTGCAGTAAATATAAAAACATCCATTTTAGGTTAAGATGTGTGTCCGTTTAAGGGGAATGTTTGTTGCAGGTCACTTTAGCAGTCCTGCGGAGCGACCGGTTTATTTACTTATATTTTCAAATTGCATAAGAATTAAGAAATACTTTTTAGTACACAAATTATAATATTATCATTATTATTATTAATACAACATGCAACTCTGAATATAATACTTGCAATATTTAAATGACCTTTTTTGTTTTTGTTTATTTTTTTAACATTATAATTGTTAGTTTTAAATTTTAAATATTATTTAAATAATTTATATATATAAATAAAATACTAAAATAAATATATACTTTTTTTTTCATTTCTTTATTAAATACATTTTTATAAAATTATATATTTATTTATATATATACATATAAATTACAAATATAAAAAACTAAATTTAAATATATTTCAAATTATATACAAAATAAAACTATTTTATTAATGAAGCTATATAAGATGTAGCATTTATACAATTCTATAAATGAAACTAATGTTGATTTACTCTGTTCACTATGGTGGTTGGTATGGTAGTGTTATTTGCTGTAGCTGTATTCTCTGAATGAATCAGTAGAGGGCAGCAATGAGAGGTTTATGAGTAGATCAGAGTGTGCTGGAGAATTCCAGAGAGTTATGATGATTAATGTGAGTGTGTGTGTGTGTGTGTGTGTTCAGGGTGGTCTTGCTCTTCTCATGCAGCTGATGCCCATCCTCATCCTCGTTATCGTGTCAGCACTCAGTCAGATGATGGTGACCAACCCACCCTACAGCCTCAGCTTCAGACCGTGAGTCTTGCTCTTCTTCTTTCTCTCTCTCTTTATCAGTATCTCTCTCTCTGTCACTCTTTTTTTATCTACTTTCACACTTTAAACAGCACAGTTGCTCTTCCAGTAGTCACATTTGTACATTCAGATATCTTGAACACACAAACGCTCTCGTTATCAGAATCAATAGATTACAGAAAGTTCTACGGCAGGTACATGGAGTATTGAAACTTCATTATCTACAGCGGAACAAGGCATCATTTTGTTTGTGTGTGTATATATATTATTTATACATTTTATGAAGTATTTAAAAAAAACTAATAAAATGTGTGTAAATATATATACATATATATATATACATATAAGTTGTGGGCTAATATTTGGCCACAAATGAGTGACACACGACTCTTGATTTTGGTTCGTTCCAAAGAACATCTGTTGCTTGAAGGAAACCTGACCTTTTGTCACATGATCAATGCCACTTACGTTACATGAGGAGTGACCTAGAAATCTGAACGGCCGCTTCATTTAATGTCAGAACTTTTCTATATTATATTTGTGAACACATTATAACCAAGTACAAGTGCTCTGCTACATGATTTGAAGGTTTGTATCGTTATTAGTTTCATAAAAGAAGCACGCATCAGTATTTTTATTAATCTGCTGTATTGATCGCTGATGCTGCTGAGACATCGGTCCATGCCGGGTCACCGTGAGCCACCCGGTCAATAACGGGTCTTACGCCGTGACGAACCGGTTCGGACCAGTTGGACCCCACTTAAAAATCAGGTCATTTAATTTACTACTTAATTGAAAAAATTAGTTGTGTGTATATATACAGCCGTGTGTGTGTGTGTGTGTATAAACCGCATTCTTAAATTATACATTCATTTGTTTTTTACATAAAAATATAGAATCTGGCTGCATTTTATTCTACATTAATATTATTATTCTATAATGCATATATTTATCAAAATGCCCCTCTCTTGAGTGATGTTTCTAGTTTATGGGCATTGAATAGCTTTCAATGGGAAATGTAACATTTGAACTTTGATTTTATGTAGCATTCTTATTTGAATGAAACACTGTATCTGTACGACAGATGCATTCTGTCATTCACGTGAGATCTCGTCTGATTGGTCAAGAGAGATCCGAGGGTTCTAAACTCGGTGTGAACTCAACCTTTGACCCTGAATGATCTTCAGAGGAATCATCTGGAAGTCTTGAGAGGACAGTCGCTCAGCTGCATCTTCACACTCCATGGGCATGAAACCTGTGACCTCTGACCCTCGGTGCTCTCTTTGTACAACAACCAAACTTATAGTTAACTCAAATTTATGTGTGTGTATATATATATACATGTACACACACATTATACATCCATAAATATATCCATAATGTGTGTGTGTGTATGTATAAAAACAATATACATAGTATAAAATGTAAAAAAAATATTTGAGCTATTTGCCAGGCAATTTTATTTTATTTATTTATTTTTTTGTACTAAAATAGCTAAAAATAATAAATAGGGATATTTAAAATACTTATAATACAACATGATAAACTTACACAACAAAATTCCAAAAACAGAAAATAAAATGAATCCAAAATATGAAGAGAAACTAATATTAATGGTACTAATATATTAAGTGTATACTGAAATCTTATTCAAGTTCAGCGTGTACTTGTTTTCTCTGTGTGGTTCTTTCTTATCATGTCCTTCTGAAAATATCTCTTTTCACGCGTGTGTCTAAAAGGTCAGCAGGTCACACACACAAGCGCGTGACGGAGAATCTGGGCGTGACGTATTACGTGAACGAGCGCTTCACTCAGGAGTACAGCGGGCAGAGTCTGAAACGAGTAGAGAGCAGCGTAGAGGATGACTACATCTCCAACCTCAGGAACAACTGCTGGAAAGAGAAACAACAGAGTACGACACACACACACACACTCTCTCACACACACTGTCAAGGTCCAAAAATGGCAAACAATTTGAGGTCTCGAGGTCCCATATGTCCACCACATTCGTGCAAGTTTCTTCACATGGCTCATGACTGCAGTTTACACTCGTATGCAAATATCTGTGGATAGTAAGGTTTTTGAAGAGTCTCTTCTGCTCACCAAAGCTGCATTTATTTTAACAAAAATCGTAAAAAAAATCTGTGTTTTCTATGGAATCCCGTTTCCACCACTGAATTAAAAAAAAAAAGTTATATCTTATATATACTTTATATCTCGCAGTTCAGACTGAGGGGGAAAAAGTCAGATTTGTCAGATAAAATGTTGCAATAACCTCTTTTTGTTTTTTATTCAGCAGTTTTCTGTGTTAAAGTGTATTTCTGTGATGTTCAGCATCATTCCTCCAATCTTCAGTGTCACGTGATCTTCTGAAATCAGAATACAATTAAATACAATTTCTCAGGATTCACAGATGAATAGAAACAGAAAAGCTGTTTTGTAACATTATTAATCACTTTTGAGCAACATAATGCATGGACAAAAGTATTCATTTATAAGAATAATTAAAAAAAACTGAAATCCCAAACTTTTTGAAAGACAAGCAAACTAATTGAGTAAATCATAAGTGAATCATACAGGTTAGAGTAAAGGAAGACAGAACTGTTTTTTTGGGTGGACTGCTGCTTTAAGAGCTTGTAGTAATTATGTAATCATAACTGAGCGAGTTCAGCCGGATGATTCCAGACTAGATGCAGAATCGGGCGAGTCTCTCTTCATGACTCACATGTCTGATTCTCAGCTCAAGCTGATTCGTTCACTGAGAGCCGGTCAGAACTGGCTCCACATTCTCACTTCCTTTAACGTCAGTCGCCTCACGTTCAGTGAATCAGCTGGACTTCTGGAGATATTCGAGGGAAGTTCACACCCATTTCACTGATGATGTGCTTGTGTTTATTCCCATCTGAGTCAGCTTATGATTTACTGTGTTTAAACTCTGTTATTGTTTGCTGAATTAAGCCTATAAGTGACCGGTGCTGGCAAAAATGAGCAAATATAATAAAAATAAAAATAATAATCACAATATAGCTATTTTTATTTCTTCTTTGTTGTTATAAATTATAAAAGATGCAAAAAGTGCATCAACAAGTGCATTACCTTCTTTTTTCATGTTGCATCAAAACAAAGTAGTAAACAAATAGTAAAATGGAAAAAAGTGTGTTTATGGAAAATAAACTGGTTATTAAAACTACAAAAAGCAGTTCAGTCAAGCAGTGAAGGAGTCCCTTTATTCTTTTATCATTTGATTAACATTAATGAGACAGACGCCTGTATATATTAAGATAAAGTGTAATGCACGGATCTAATATAATGTTACACATCGAGTGTTTCCCCCAAACCTTCACCTAAGATACAACAGATTATACTAACAATAAATATACTTCAATATATTTGTCCTCCTGTAAATATGTGTATGTATCGCTTCAGATGTAGCCTTCTCAGATAAAAACATACAAATAAAAATATCTTTAGATCTTTGGGATCACTAGCTGAAGACGTTTATAAACCTCAAATTTGCCCAAAAGTAACTTTTTTCCCTCGGAGCTCAAAATGTGCATTCACACTTATTTTGGCAGCATGGCTCATGTGTGTGTGTTTCTCTCAGAGGAGGGTCTGCTGTACCGTGCACGGTATTTCGGGGACAGTGACCTGTACCAGCGGGCTCAGAGGATGGGAACCCCGAGCTGCTCTCGGCTGTCTGAGGTTCAGGCGTCTTTACACGGATAGATGAGGCATCACTGCACTACCTGGTGAGCACCGCCTTCCTCTGACCTCTGACCTCTGAGGTCGCTCACACACACTCATCTGGAAGATGCTTTAATCCAGAGCGACTTCGCTTTCAGTTCATGCCTTCCCTGGGAATCAACCCTAGAATACCAACACGAAGATAGAGTGTGGTGTCTCAGATGAACGTTCAGAGTCAGGCTGGTAGTTTGAGAGCTTTTAGGTCATTATTTAAAACGTGTTTTGTTTATTTGAGCTGCCTGACACAACACCGCTGTGTTTATTTCTCAGCCGGTGTCAAACTGTGTGTGTGAAAACTCTTATTTTCTTTGCAGTAGTGGAAAAAAAAAGTTGGAACAAGTAAAATATCCTGTTTATATTCTTCATATGTTATATATTTGTTTATATAATACATGCACGCACACACACACACATATATATTTATGCATATTCACAAGAGTACTGGTTGGTTTGGTTTGGTTCAGTGTTGGTGAATTCCCTGTGGAGGGAATGAATGGGAAGAATTCTTCCCACACCACTGCTGGAGAAGCTACACCCTTCAGCTCCGAGCAGAACTATGGTTTATGAACATCTGCTTGGTGTTTAGTGCATCGTGGAATGTTGCATTTTCATCACAAATAATTATTTAAACAGTAGGTTGTTCAATTAATATTAATCATGCATTAATATGTATTTTCTGCACAGGTTCCAAAAAACAATCTCTCCATTCTGGAATATGGAAGAACGCCATACGGATTGTAAATACATTTGTTCGAAAAACAGGGCTGAGCATTGCAGCAACTCCTGAACTTGACTAGAAGGACTTAACCGAGGGCTGAAACTGTGTGTGTGTGTGTGTGTGTGTGAGTATAGATGCATGCTAAAGACCATGTACGTGAGCAAATGTGTGTGTGTGTACATGCCTACTAAGGATCATGTGTGTGTGTGTGTGAAATCGGAGCTGGTGTTTTGGACTCCTGTGGATGAAGGACGTTTCCTCGCTGTCTGAATGTTCTGGCCTGGATTAAAGTTCATGGTTTCGTTCTCTAAATTCAGCCCTGGCTAATCAACAATCTGGTTCTGCATTAGGAAACCGACTGGAGATCCAACCACAATATCTGCATATATTTATTTGAGTTTGTTTAGATCCAGATCATGTCTTTTTAATGATTTATATTTGTATGTTTGAGATTTATCTATGCAGGGATCCTACTGATTAAATTATTGCGTCTGACTTTAACTGTCCTGCGTGTTAGGAGTAACTACGGCTGCTGTACACAGGTGATATTTATTGAAGGATCGAATAGGAATATTTATTTCATATGAAGTTTTATTTTCTACATGACTTTAGTGGAACTATTTCATCGCTGACAGACTACGCTGCAATTATTTCACTCTGAATACAAATAAAGATTGTACGTGCCACTGTCCGCCGTGTGTGTGTGTGTGTGTGTGTGTGTGTGTGTGTGTGTTCCACACGCAACTGAGCTGAATCATGGCTTTCTGCACGTTCATAGTCACCCTTCTGGAGAAAAAGGAAACCGGTGTGTGGAATGTTCATCACAACAGCTGAGAGAAAGACATGCTCTTCACTTGAAGGAATAGTCTACTCAAAAATTAACCGTAATGACTGTATTAATCAAAAAATGAACTATTATCAATGACAGGACATCCAAGATCAGGATGAGTTTGTTTCTTCGTCTCTGCAGTGAATGGGTGCCGTCAGAATGATAATAATCCACAGCACTCCAGTCCATCAATTAACATCTGGAGAAGACTAATCTAGTTTTTTTAACTAAAAACATGATCCAAAATTACACTTCCTCCAGTGAAAGTGCTCTGGTCTGTATCTATTTGTCATGGATTATGGACTCTCTTTATAGATCAAAACGTCTTGATGCTGGATTTGTTTCAGTTTTTGTCTTCTCTAAATGTTGACTGATGGCCTGGAGTGCTGTGGATTATTGCGGAGACACTGATGGAATTATATTCGTTGATTTGTTGAATTTGAAGTTGGTTGATGGTCATATTTTTTTGATACCGTCTAAAAGTGGAATAATGGAACAGATATTGTATAATAACTGGTTGCCTTTGAGATCATACTGTGCCTCATAAGGTGCATTACAAAGCATAATTAATTAACTTTATAACGCTATAATATGCAGTTGTTTTATTGTACAGCACTTTAACTGTCAGTACTTCCAATCACATGAATTGAGTCATTAAAGCAGGTTTATGGAGTAAAAAAAAAAAAAAAAACTCTGCATGGAGCTGCTATTAAGATACTGTTAATACAGTCAAAAGTCATCTTCCTGATTCCCAGAGAATGCATGTTTCACCATTAATGCAATTCAAATTACTTTACATAAACATCTGTTGAATGTCTAAAATCTAATGGGAATGTACAACTGCAGTCACTGGCCTAATGCATTTAAAACACACACACACTGAATGATTGTTTCTTTAAAAAGATAATTTATTTTCTGCATTTCGTTCAAGTACAAAAAAAACAGAACAATTTCATTTGAATATCAAATAAATAAGATGCATGGAATATGCATATGATTGTTTAAAAAAAAAAAAAAAGGAGAAAAAAAAAAAAAAAAAAAAAAAGCATCTCCTTTTGATCTATGTGAACAATAACTGCATCCACATACATCTTTGAACAATCTGGCACTTGAATAACAAAAAACGTCAAGTTTGTTACATGGAAAATAGCTGCCACATTTGGTTTCCATGAACCTGAGGTAAACATTTCAACAGCAGCCTGAAAACTCCTGCTTCACTAGAACGTCAGCAAAAGTGCAACATAAAACTGTCTTACAAAAGTCTTTTTTCATGTACCCTACATTGCATTACAAATGCCCTGCGAGCTGGTCATTCACTGCTTTTAACAGTCATACAACAATCAGGCCTCTCTCGGGAGACCACACGGCTTCGTTTTAAAACCTAATAAAAGTCTGTGACACATCGGTCTCAGCATTCTTCGATCAAAAGCTCTTCAGAGCTGTACAGTTTTCTTTTGATAACTCTAAATCCAGTGCTCAGTTTAAGTGCACGCCTAACCACCGGAGACGCAGGCGATCTGCCAGCGAAAAGCCCCTGGATTTTTGGCCAGAAGCCCTGGGAGTCGAGCCTCAGCACTAGTGTGAGCTGGAAGGTGGGCACTAGATATGGGTCAACCGCGATCTGTCCCACAGCTTCGCAGCTGCCATCCTGCTCCACGCAGAGGTCAACGAGAGCCCCGCGGAGGCCACAGGGCTCGCTGACTGACAGATGCACCAGCTCCTGACCGATGTGCTCCAGGAGTTTCTCGGGAATTAGCAGCTTGGAACAGTGCAGGACGCCGTCTTTGGCGTCTGTCAGGTTAAGTGCGATGAGCTGCACCACTTCTTTGCACAACGCCGCTTCGGCCGGGTCAAAAAACAAATCTGATTCGGACAGGTCGGCTAGGGATATGGAACCTGCAGGAGACAAATGCATGCATGCATTAGACTCGAGAACTTGAAACCAAAGTTGCATGCAATATATGCAAGCAAGAAGTGCGCATTTACCTGCATCTGATGCATCGTCTGTGCTGCTGTGATTGTCTGAATCGGAGTCCAGGCTTTGGCTGCTGTGCAGTTTCTGCATCAGTTTGCTCCAGGACAAGCGTTTGGATGGAGCGTCAGATGTTGGTGTGGATGGGAGACTCGAGTCTTCAGATGAAAGGCTGGAAATCAGCTGCTCCTGCATTGTTGTGTCTCGGAATGACTGTAAAAGAGAAGATTTGGTTTTATTATTAATGCACAAAACACAAATGCAGCTGGTGCACTGCAAAACATAAAAATTGCATATTTATCTTTTCCAGGAAAAATTTGCAATCAAGATGCGTTTACAAGCAAAATGAATGCAGGCAAGTCATGCATGCTTTTGCATTGGAAAGTTACTTCATGCATAAGAATCTGCCAGCAGGGTGAGAAAAATTCCTTCCCCTTTAAATTAAGATATATTAGATATATAGCTGTTAACCTCTAATAGGAGATATAATAAGCCATTTTGCTTCTCAATGGATAATCGTACAGGAAAACAAGACAATACTAAGCAAGGAAATCATCACTGCAGAGTAAACAAGTCATACAACAAAGAATTTCATTTTAACTTGCGTCAGCCAGTTATTTGACTAATTCTGCAGTGCTGATGTAATTGAATAAAACAGTGATGATCAGAAACGCAGCATACTTTTGTCTCGCATTGGTTTGAATGAACAATGAAGACAATACATACAGCGCTTGTTAAACACCGACAAATCATCAAATAAGCCGCTTACCGGTATTCAGTACTGTAGATCTTCACGTGTGATGAATTGTCGCTAGTTTCGCGCAGATGTAATGGTCCGTAACAAAGACCAGCAACCAACAAAGCCGTGTGAGAAGTGGAATAAGTGCAGCAGCTGTTCGTATCTGCAGTGAGTTCTGCAAACACTGACGCAACCCTTTCTACGCCTGCTTATATACCCGCGGCGCCGGACACGCCCCCCGGGACTTTTCAGCCAATCGGCGTCTATGTCACGTCTTTCGCGTCCCAAGTTCGCCTGGTAACACGCAGCAGAGCTGATCAATGAGAGCGTCGCTATTGTCTGCGGTGGAGGAGGTGCGCTTCTCACATCACCTTTTGTCTTCAGCACAGGACATGCAGTGGCGAATCTCACGTCTGCGCATTTGTTTGTGGTTTGATTGGACGATTTAGTGATTTGCATTTCGAATCGAAACAGAATTGTGAAATACTGACTCCGTAGATACGTTTTCATTGAGTACGTGCTGAAGGAACCACACAATGACTGATGATTTCAACTAAATAAACACACTGAGAGAGATGCATGAGGCCAAATGCTTCCTTATCCAATAATTCAAGCCTGCTGGGTTTCATCTAGGTTGCTGGCATGAAATACTTTTGGAAACGCTGATATATACTGCATTGTACATTTGATTGCCTACTATTGTTAGCATGTGAAACTATTTGACTGGTTAGACTTTATTCAGAGAACTAAATAAACCAACAAAAGTTTTATGGGTTGTGAATTAGAAATAGTTGACAGTTGCAGTTTGTTACTTTTTTTGTTACTTATAAACACTTTTTATAGTTTATAAGACCTTCAATGCAGAATTTTAAAGCATTTTTTTGGTCACAGAAGTACAGAAGTAAAGTGCCAGAAGTTTATTTTAAAGGGGTCTGAATGTGCACATGTGTACTTTTGATGATAAAAAAGGGTTACACGTTATAATAAAAAGCTAAACCGAAACCTCTTAAAGAACTGGTTTTGTTCAAAGAGCTGAATAGATTTGCATACCAAATAAAGTAAAATAGTTACAAATTGCAGTTTAGCACTTTTTATAGTTTATAAGACATTAAATGTAAACTTTTCCTTAGATTTTGACCAAACCAAACCAAAAGCACCAAAAGTTTATGTTCAGGGTCTGAATTTTTGGGGAGTTTTCACGTTTGTGCTTTACTGAATGGTGACTAGTTAAACTAGTAAAAACAAAAAGGTTAACTGAAAATAGAAACATCTAAAACAACAGTTTTTATTCAAATCCAAAAATAATTCAGTCTCAGAATTAACATATTGTACAGAGAAAACTCGAGTTTTATGGGTTAAATAAAAGAGTAATGCTTTTCTATGTTTTTTCATCCAAAATAATCACTAAAAAGGACACAGTAACCCAACCAAAGTGCTAAAAGTGGATTTGTTGGGAGTTTTCACCTGAAGCCCCTGAAACTAACACACATTAGGAAGCTCTGACAACCTTAAAAACTAGTGTTCACTGGAAAGAGTTCGCAATTAAGTAAGATTTAATTTGATTGAGACTTTGTCTTTAAGCTAAAGTGGCTGAAATTGGGCTGTAAAGCGTGAAGCCCTGCAGTCGGGGGAAGGTTAGGGAAGGGTTAAAAGTTTCCTAGTTTAGAATGAAGGGCTGTTGCTGGTCAGCAGAGACCGTCCCACATGGACAGGCGCATTCCTGTCCTCTGTTTGCTAGCCAAGGGTGTGTTTTTCCTTAAATCCTTTGCATATAATGCATTTGAATCAGTTCAGCCGCGTGAATACACAAACATTAATGGGCCTCAGAATGTCTGTCCGAAGAGTTTTTCTGCGTTAAACCAGTCTTTATGTTTTTGTGGTGCTTTTTAGAAAGGCCTGCTGTTTTTTTCACACCTCAGCAGAACTGAAGATCTGACCTCTGCCAAATGTGTCTTAAAGACACTTGGTGAATGAAAACAGCTCCTCAGTCCTGAGGAAGGAAGCAATTTTAGCATGTATTACCACAGCAGATGACTTTTCTGAGCATTAAATGAGTCACCTAGTAAATACATGTTAATACATGCATGATTGATTTTCCTTTATTTCTTATTTACAACATTCAATACAAGTTTTATGTTGTGTGATTCTGACCTTTGGTCTCATGTTCTGATTTTACGTCTTTTGATTCTGACTTTACATCTTGTTATTGACTTTACGTCTTGCAATTCTGACTTTTTGTTTCACAACACTGACTTTATGTCTTGTGATTGACTTAACATCTCTTGATTCTGACTTTATGATTTTGACTTTACATCTCACTACAACTTTTACAAGTTTATGTTGTGTGATTCCAACTTTTTGTCTCATATTCTGACTTCTTGTTATTGACTTTATGTCTCACAATTCAGACTTTAGCTCGTGTAATTCTGATGTTTTGCCTCATATTTTGACTTTATGTCTTGTGATTCAGACTTTACCTCTTGCAATTTTGACTTTACATCTCCCAACTCTGATTTTATGTTTCACAATACTGACTTTATGTCTTGTTTATGGCAATTCTGACTTTAGGTCCCTAGGTTTATGTATTTCTATCTAGCAGATACACAAGGAGTGTCATACGTAGTGTTTGTTCAATCATTATTGCTCATAAACAGCATCATAGAGATTTAAGTTACTTTGGGAAAAATACTCCTCAGTATTTATCTGAAACTAGGACGCGAGTTTAATCCTAAAACATGGTGAACTAAAATTAAAACACCAGCTTGCTTTGGATCAAAAACATGTTGAGTAAAACTCATTTACAGCCATATAATGATCCTTACGACTTCTACGAAATCCTGCAATAATAGCTGGAAGGTTTCCTGGTTAAAACTTAAAGCCGTTTGTCTATTTGAATGAAAGCCTTTGACCACCTCAACTGTGAATAATAAACCGTTCCTTCAGGACAAGGAATTAAGCAACCAAAACAAATAAAGTTTCGAAAGCTCTAGAAATCTATTGCATGAAGTTTCAGTAGCTGGACTTTCATTTAAGTTCATGCACGCATTCTTATGCATATAATGCACTGGAGGTTTGTTGGACGGAAGCCAAACTTCACAGATGTACTTCAGCAGAGGAGGACAAACAGTTCCCTTCGTATGTAGGAGGAACCACAGAAAAACAAAGACACGTGTTCCCCGTCCATGAACAAAACATACCGTCCCACTTCATTTACATCTCGCTCTGCTGAGGGTCATATGTTTTCTGGGCATTAAGGGAATGGCCCAAATGTTGCCATGAAATCGACAACAGAACCAGTCTGTTATTCTACTGAGAAAAGAGCAGTGTTTGGGTTACTTATCTCATACTAAATACAAACTCTAGAAGCAACAGGTTCATAGAAGTAAATATAAATTATATTTATATGATCTATGAAGAGTTAATTTGCACAAACAGATGACTTTTTACACTTTTTTTCATTGTGTATTCCAATTAATAATCCAAAAAATAACAAAAGAATACTAGCTAACAATAAAAATACACATTAAAAACATAATAAAAGAGTAATCACATGACTCTTCAGACACACATATCATTCCTTGTCTGTACTGCCTTTAATTTATCATTAACAACAATGTATTCAAATGAAAATACAACAGAGATCACTAATTGAGAACGATAAGAATGCATTTTTCACAAAAAAAAAAGAAAGGAAAAAAGAAATGCATTTTTCACAAAAAAAAAAGAAAGGAAAAAAGAAATGCATTTTTCACAAAAAAAAGAAAGGAAAAAAGAAATGCATTTTTCACAAAAAAAAAAAGAAAGGAAAAAAGAAATGCATTTTTCACAAAAAAAAAAGAAAGGAAAAAAGAAATGCATTTTTCACAAAAAAAAGAAAGGAAAAAAGAAATGCATTTTTCACAAAAAAAAAAAGAAAGGAAAAAAGAAATGCATTTTTCACAAAAAAAAAAGAAAGGAAAAAAGAAATGCATTTTTCACA
>JAUMHQ010000069.1:18591159-18602824 GCA_032361165.1 Enteromius paludinosus
ACTAGTTACTTTCTCCAGGGAGTAATAAAGTAATGTAGGGCACTACTATTTTTGAGAGTAATATGTAATATGTAATACATTACTTTTTTGAGTAACTAGCCCCAACACTGTTAGTATCTATCTATTATCTGACTTTAGAATCTGACTATTTCTAACTTTTAGACTGAAAACTTTAAACAGAAACTTTTCAAACTTTTTTTAACTGCTTAAACTTTTTTAACTTAAACTATTTGAAACTTTTCCAACTTTTTTAAACTTTCAGCCACGGCTTTCTCAAGCCAACTTAAATTTTTCTCGACAAACTTTTCTATCTAGTTTTAAAGTTGATACGCTTTTTGCACAAACGTAGGTTAAATGCAAATGTCTTGTATTTATTATATACTGTACCTGCTGTGTGATGAGAGAAGCTGCTGCTGCACACATTCAGGGTTGCTTATTTATTAAATGGTTTGCGTGTTGGTGGAGCGGTCACAAGTGTTTTTTTTTTTACAAATGTTTCTACTGTTGTGGATGGGTGCCGCTGTGTGTTTGTGAAGGTCCAGCAGTGGTCAGATGAAGTCCAGCTCCTGACTGAACACAGGTGAGTATCTCATCATGAGTCTCTGAGGCTCAAAGATTCACTGCTTCATCTGCTCATGCTTCTCACAGCTATTTAACACGCTGTCAGTGACTGGAACTCGTGCAGTCGAGTTATAATCCACTTCATCAGTATACTCCCAAGTGTGAACACTTATCGTAAAGGAGTTCTGGAGGAAAGTGAGCGGAACTTGTGTGGTTTGACTTCCTCTTACAGAAATGATCTGTGGGATACCATATCATGAGTCCTGATGAAATCAGGAGCTTTATGTGTTCATGCTGTAGTTGAATGTGATGTTTGTGTTTCATCAGGAGCGATGGTGTCAGAGCAGAGGTGTTCATCATGTTTGCAGTGAGCTGTATTCAGTAAAGGATGTTTCTCGCTCACAGATACTTTTATTTCATACACAGAGACAGTGAACTCCAACCTGATTTCACATCTTCCCACTCGATAAATGAGCGCTGAGTTAAGGCCGTGGGCTTCTTCTGCCCACCTGCAACCTCCAGCGCTTCTGCAAGCCTTTCTCGTTTATTATATTCAGACGTCTTTGATGAAGTGCAAGCGCTTTATAGTCACACATCATGTCACAGAAAATCTGTTTCATTCTCAGAGAGCTGCCGAAGTCTGCTGGCTTGAAATATGATATTGTGGATTCATTGCCAATTAGTGAAAGAATAATTGAATAGCTCACAAATACAAACATTGCTGCGTTGCTTTGTTGAATGCAATGCATTCCTTATTTTTATAAAGTTGTTCTTTATTTAACATCTCAATTGAAATGCAGTCAGGTTTACTTGAAATATACCTTCATTTGAAATATAGGTTAGATCATCGATCCATATACTGCCAGCTGCAGAAGTGATCTCTGTCTAATGTTTCATTAAATTCCATTTAGATTTTTTTTTTAGGATTCTGCAATTCATTGTTTATATCTCCTCCTACTACTGAATTCAAATCTTGTAATTTTGACTTCATATCTAGTCATTCTGAATTAATGTCTTGTAATTCTTTGTTTATATATCACAATTCTGAATTAATATCTCTTAATTTTGAATTCATATCTTGTAATTCTGAATTCATGTCTCGCAATTCTGAATTCATATCTCGAGTTTAGTTCTCAGAATTCATATTATTTTTAAATCACGAAATTTTGACTTTATAAATCATTATTCTAAGTGTATACATCTTGCAATTCTTTATATATTTTGCAGTGTTGACTTATTTTTTTAGAAATCTGAAAAATAGTTAAATTGTGAGATTTAAAGATAATTGTCAAATTTAATTTTTCATTTCTGTGATGGAAATGGGTTTCTTTATAAATATGCTGTGTAATCAGACACTTGAACTGCAGAATAATCATAATGATCATGATGATGATTCGTTTTTACTGTATTTTTAATCAAATAAATGCAAGCTTTGGACTTATCTTATTAATACTGGAAAATAATACATTGAGATTGGGCTATTATGTTAAATGTCTAGAAAATTGTGTTGTTATTATTGCTACTTTGCATTTTAGATAGTTTTTCCTAAACGTCAACATTGATGCTAAATCGAATTGATCTGATCAAAAGCAACAAAACATTATATTACAAATTATTTTAAGCAGGCTAAATAGCGTTATTTGCCCCTTGTCCATTACAGAATCCTGATGAAATTGATCACGATCAGCTGTAATTAATTAATTGCATTGCGTGCGGTCAGCAGCGGGAGCGCGCAGATGCATTTGACGCAGCTCTCTGTCTCTCTCTCTTCAGTCCGCTCGTTGCGCGTCACCTGAGCAGACATCAGACCGTCGGTTCTCCGGTGTGATTATTCGTGAGAAGCGGCTCATGATGAGAGGTTTATCCGTTCTTCAGCTGCTGTTCGTGACCCTGAGCGCGAGGGAAGCGCGGGAGATGGGTGGCGGGAATTTCCTGGAAGACGAGCAGCACTGGCTCTCAACGGTCCACCGCCGCACCGTCACACACTGGAACCGCTTCAGAGACGTGAGTTATCCGTTTAAAACCACAACTAACGAGTAATCTGACTTAACTACAACATCACAAGGGCGTGTTTTTGAAGTAGGTTTTTTTATCGACCAATATGGATATTGTTTAAAGTACTGACGACAAAAAATGCCATTGAACGTTTCTACCGTTACTGACAGGAATACATATTCCGTTCGTTGACCCTTAAAGCGGGGCATGTTGTCACAGTGAAAACCGTTTTGGAAGTGATTTGAGAATAGTTCTATTTTTGTGCGTGGAACAAATGCCAAAACATGCGAATTTGTTATGTATTTTAGGCTGCCAGAACAATGTCAAACTAATACAACAGTTATAAATAGGAAAACAATAAATAAGTCTGCTAAATGAATAAATGTAAAGAAGTTTCTCATGTTGTGTTTTTTTTTAATAATTTTAAATATTTTTGTTTGTCTGTCTATTAATTATAGTGTATGTCGAGCAACAAATCAGAGAGAACCTGTGCAGATATAGCTAGGTTGTGACAACTAGCCCCAGTCTCAGCTTTTCTGCTGCAATGCTATCTATCTAAAATCAAATAAAATATTGATTTGAAACATTGACCCACATATTTTACTTGATTAAATCAAATGAATTTGTTTTCATTTGATGGAAGTAACGTTAGCAATAAAAAAAAAGGACTGATATCTGTCAGTAATGAATATTGCTGATGCTTCATACCGTACGACGAAAATACTTTAAATGTTACTTTATTAGAGTAGATTTGTCCATCTTTCAAAATGTCCATAATGCTGAAGCAGCGTAACTATTCACTTTAGTTTTTAATGTTTCTTTAAAAGATAAAATATTTATTGACCGCTGTTTATTGTCCATAACGTGCCAATAATTCCAACTTTAATCCATAGAATTACATTTAGTTTTGATTAGGGTTCTTTACGTTAAGCTAAAACTAAAACCATAAAAAAAAAAAGTTTTTGAAATAAGCAATAAACATTGACATGAAACAAATTTTTTTTTCTTTCAGTTAAACTAATTAGTAAAAATGTAAAATTACTGTATAAAACAATAACATGACTGTAACACTGTAAGAAGATCACCTCACTGTCATTGAAGATGTTAAACTCAGTATACGAAATATTGCAGGAAATGGATGCAAATAGCCTTGTTTTTGCAAACGTTATGATTTATAAGCTGTTATTCTGAAAATAATTTTTCTGGCCAGAGCAGCGAGGAAACATTCCCTGCTCTTTTCTGTAATCTCAACTCCTCTCTGTCACGCTGTTAGGAAGAGAGAGAGAGAGATAGAGAGAGAGTGGTGAGAAACGACAGCTGAAGTCTCGTCTGCTCCCTGAGGCTCTGCTGTCTGTATGAGTTAGCGCACAGGACGTTGTGTGTTTTGTGTTTATTTATTTGAGAGAAAGACACCTTGGGAACCGTCTGTCAGCGCAGGACTGACTCGGGTGACAGAGATTGTGTGTGTGTGTGTTTAGAGTTTTGGTTTAGGCTCTGAAAGTCGGTCTCTCATCAGGTTAGCAGCAGGGCTGGGTACCTTGCGTTCGATACTGGTTCCTCAACAATATTTTTTTTCTATTCCGGTTTTATGAAACTAGTCTTAACAAAATGACATTATCTCAAAAAACGTTTTTCCAGCTTGCTGACGTCGTACAGACTCAAAACCTCATCTCCTGAGCCACTGCATGGAAAATAATATATCCAACACAACCAATCGGTGCAAATTAGTTTTAATACACATCTGTTATGCTACCTTTACATTAGTGCAGTATTATTTATTCTTACAATAGCCTTTATAATTGTTTTTCCCCAAACATTTGTCTTTTAATTAATGAAGATTTTATATTGCACTAATTTTTGTAGTAGCCTATTATGTACATTCTGCTGAACAATAGTAATATATTTCTGCTGCCGTGTCCGAACCGAACTTTTATTTTGACGCTTGCTATGAATACCGTTACAGTTCTGTGTGTACATGATATGAGGATAGATTTAATCAAATGAAACGGTCAAATGCTCTTGAATTAACCCTCGGAGCAGTACTGAAGATGTTCTTGCAGTCATGTAAATGATATAAATAAGGCTATTTTACACCCTTCTGGTCAAACACACTGGCTAGTGCTGCAGAGATGTTTTTCAAAACTCGGTTGTATCGAGGCAATTCGGTCGGTACCTAAAAAGTATCCAACTCGAAACCCAGCCCTAGTTAGCAGTGATGTGATTGGTTAACTGAAGGATTGCGTTGTGGTTCTGGCATCGACACACTGCAGGTTTTATTATCTTCTTTGGGTCCATGCTTGTCTAAAATGAGTCATTCATAGAATCATTCTAATGAACAGATTTGTTTCTTTAGGATAGTTGCTGAACACCATTTTAATTTTAGAGAAGTCATAAAGACAGGATGGAACAAATCTGAAACTGCCCTCAGGCCATCCGAGATGTAGATGAGTTTTACTTCATTAGATTTGGAGAAATGTATTTTTCCATCATTTGCGCAGTAATTGATGCTCTGCAGTGAATGGGTGCCGTCAGAATGAGAGTCTGATTTAAAAACATCTCAATCCACAGCGCTCCAGTCCATCAGTGAACATCTGGAGAAGACAGCAGCTGAAACTAATACAGCATTAAGATGTTCTAACTGAAACACGAGTCTGTAATCCACTCTGAATGAGGAGAGAAATCTGCACACATCAAGCACAGTTTACAGTCTAAAACAGCTCAAAAGAAATGTTGGGGTGGATTTTGTTGTGTGAGATAACAGGAGATGCGTTATGGATCATAGACTCGTATTTTAGTTAAAAACATCTTAATGCTAGATTAGTTTCAGCTTCGGTCTTCTCCAGATGTTAACTGATGGACTGGAGTGCTGTGGATTGAGTTGTTTTTCTCATTCTGACGGCACCCATTCACTGCAGAGCATCCATCTCTGAGACATTCCTCCACATCTGATGAAGAAACGCACTCATCTCTGATAGCCTGAGGGTGAGCACAATTACAGCAAATGTTTTTTTTTTTTTTTTAACTACTCATTTGCATGTTTATGAATGTGAAAGATTTATCAAGCATTACCAAATTGCTCAAATACTAAAATACAAAATGAAAGTAACAAAGATACCAGATGACTCATTTATGTTGCTTTCTAAAGTACTCTCTGCCGCTCTATAGATCAGAGAGATAAATACTCAAGGATATGGTGGTGCACGATGAATGTTGTATGACTAAATGAACCTCACATCTTTCTGTTCAGTTTTTCACGCTGGTCGTAGGTAAAAATAGGAGTGTTATGAGGTAAATTATGAGCTGATGGATTGTGACGCATTCGTCACACACTTGCCATACATCAGTCTAGAGATGTGTGTGTGTTCTGTGTGAGATGTTTATTCACACTCTAACACCGTAAACAATTTATTAGCCATGTGCTAACTCAAGTAGTTATCATGTGCTTCACATCTCTAAAACATACTTCCAAAAGACTCCACGATGAGCATTTGAGCACATGGGATTGTTGCATTTAACCTTTATTACGGTTAGGGCTTAAAATGAAGTTTTTGTCACAGTGCCATTGGTGGGCAAATGAAGTATTTCTTACCAGCCAGAAAAATTATTTTGCATGATTTTAATTCATGCTCTTATCTTGCAGTTTCACGAGTTTCTCTTTCTCATTAATGAATGATAAGGTAGATATTTGAATAAGCAGGTTTGGCGTGCCGTCCGGGAAGCGAGCCGGTAGAGCAGCGAGCCCCGAACCCTAATGGGCCGAGCCCTAGTGAGGGCAAGGGTTTGGTGCTCGGCTCTGCCTCCGACGGACCCCCTGGACAAGGAAGAAGGTGACGGAGGAGCAGGCGAGGGGGAGGCATTGCAAAAGAGCGAGATGCTGGTAGGGAGGAGACAGGCTTATTTATAGTAGGAAGGTAGCTGATTAATGGGAGGAGATTAATTAGGGAATTGGGAACAGCTGCGATTAATTCGAATTACCGCTCCTCCCGAAACTTGGTTATTGTCAAAACATGCACTTAGGGATTTAGGTATTTAACACTCACTTAAAAATTATTCATTGAATTTACTAAATTTAGTTAAGTGGTTGCAATCAATTTTAAGCTACATTTTAAATGAACAACTAAATTTATGTAAATGTAGCGAAAATAAATTGATTGCAACCACTTACCTTTAAAAAAAAAAGTGCTGCAGATATAAAAGAACTGTCACCAATCATGTTATGTTCAACGTTACGTTCTTTTAATGTTATTCTATGTAATTTAGTGTTGTTTAGTTTTATGCTGTATTGCTATTTTTATTATTTAATTTTTTTGCGCAATCATTTTTGAAAATGTTCCTCGTGTAATAATTTAGGCATTCTGGATAAGATTCTGACAGAAAGTTTTTGTAGACTTGTCGATTTGAACAACACCTTACATCAGTGCCACGCTCAGAAGAATGGCTTATGTTTACTAATGCTCTGATGCTGTAGGACCTGTTGGTTAGTTCTCTGTAAGACTAGACGAGTGGTGATAGAATGTCGTTTAGTGAGGTAACCAGCAAAAACTAAAGCGGCCTCGCCCATGATGAAATATCAGTGATGTTTTGTAGCATGCTTCAGAATCTAGGCTTAAAAATGACCCTGGATTAACACTTAGCCCATATATGGTAAGCGGGTGAGGAAGTGGGCGTGTCTTGAGCCGCTGTGTGTAATTGTCCTCCTCAAAGCTTTACAGGTAGGTGGGGGTTTATTTTACATTCAGGGCACATTAACATCAACACAAGAACAGAAATGTTGTATCTGTCAGAGATAGCTTTTAATATCTTTTTATAAATTTTTGTATTGATGATTTCAACAACACTGGTCTCTTACATCAGTGACATGGTCAGATTGTTATTTTTACAGATTTAAACCATATAATACTGCATTTGTCCAGGCAACTTGCGAGTTAACTCTCTTTTATTTCCTCTACAAGCCAAAGCCAATTAGATTTGCGTTTTGTGCTTGCTGCATGCTGATTTTGAATCCTGTGTGCTGTACTACTTTTTTTATCCTATGCTTGAAATGCAGCAGTATTTTGAAATCTATCTGCTTCAGGTGATTCACTGACGGAAAACATTGACTCCATTAGCAGCTGACTGATGTTCCTGTCATGTTATCTCCTGTTTTTGCATGATGTGATGCAAATCTCAAACTTCAGAACAGATTCCAGCACAATTTGCTGAAAGGAAGTGTCTCTGAAACGTTACGGCATGGACTGAGTAATATCTGCGCACTGAAGCAGTGATTGATTAATAGCTCTGCAGCACGGCATCATTGTTATTAATAACAGCGCTATTCCTGAGACAGTCATTAGGAAAACAGCGTCTCATCACGATCAATTATGCCAAGAAGAATTGTGTTAGCTTGCAGTCGTGTTTCAGACAGATTTCTTGACTGATAATGCAGCGTCTTGCACAGATGGTTGTTTTGCAAATAAATATGGGGAATATGCTGAGAATGATTTGTTGCAACTGCTGTGAATAAATTAGATGAAGGGTATTTTGTTGGATGCAACTGTTTAATTCATGGTATAAATACTAGAGAATATATTATAGCCTAACTGATTTAGGCCATTTTGGTTTACAGTTAATCTTCTCCTCACAAAAAAACATGTAAAATTACTTTTGCAACCTACAGTATCTTGTTTCTGAGTGAAATATCTCAATATCTGAGAAAAATTAACGTTTGAGAGTTAGAAGCAATTCATTGAACAGAGATGAGGGTTAAAAGACTGTGCATCATTTTGTACAACATTACAATTAATGGATTTCTGCTGGTCTTAATTCACTCTTCCATAGCTTAAGGCCTAAAAAGTCTTGAATCAGAGCATACATTCATAAAATTAAATGTTGTACTCACTACCAAAAAAAACCAGTACTTGTTTATCAAAATAAATATCTCCGTATCCCTAAACCATCAAAATTTGATGCATAGTGACATAAAATCTTGTTTTAT
This sequence comes from Enteromius paludinosus, assembly GCA_032361165.1. Lineage (NCBI taxonomy): Eukaryota > Metazoa > Chordata > Actinopteri > Cypriniformes > Cyprinidae > Enteromius > Enteromius paludinosus. The sequence continues at coordinate 18,599,690 of JAUMHQ010000069.1, forward strand.
GAGATTAAAAAAAGAGTTTTTGATTAAGCTAAGAACGAATATCTGTCAGTGTGATATTAAACCGGTTCTCTTTTAATTTATTAGAAATTTTTTTTATTTTTTTTTGGAGCCCAGTGGCTAACATTTGTTCTTGTTTTAATCATAAACTCACATAATTTTGATCATATTTCTTATAAAAAAGACGTATCTTATGGTCTTTTGCTTTATTAGACATTTGCACTGGAAAACAAGACAAGAACAGCTTTTGTGAAATCAGTTGAGAAGTGATGAATGTTGTGTGTTTTTAAGCTTTGAAGCATTGCTAGTGCAGACATTTACATTCAGAGACCATACGGTGTTCGTTCAACTCTTGCGAAGATTTTAAAAGCTCTTGCGTTTTCTTTCATCAACCTTTAGAAACCTGGATTAATATTGTGGGATCGCATTGCTCATTCGTGAGTCTCTTTGTATAAAATTTGGACAATGGGTTTGAATTCGGAAAGTAATTCACGTAATAGTTCTTTTTAACTAGAATATTTTACAAGAGCGTCTTTGAATGTCGGCTTGGCAAAGGCTTGTTTGAAAGTTTCTGAATGTTTATAGATCAGTCTGTTGTGTCCGATTCAGATTCCAACTTGTGTATGAAAAAGAACCCGTTTAATTGTTGTGGCGTATGAAAGAGAAGAGCATGCTGGAATCGCACTGATAGAGACGCAGATGTCTTTCATCTGACGTGTCACAGTAGGTCTTGAAGTCTGTGCATTTGGGTTTTGTGTGTGTTAATGAGAACTCGACGGCTAAAGTGAGTAATTACTTCAAGCTTTATTGTCTTTTAGTGTTTGCTGATTTAGTTGTGACATGAGATGACTTTAATTTGGGATCACGTTGGCCTTTATGTCCTCATAATCTGCTGGCGTGTCCTGATGTTGTTTATGTATATGTTCTGATGTGGCATCTGCTATAAACTGACATCTCTGCTCAGAAGAACAGCCGTTTACTAATAACATCTCTGCGCCCCTAAGCGGTTTTCTATTATCCATCAAACCTGTGACAATGGCATTTAAATAGTTTACATAAAAACAAGATCCGCATGCGCAAAATAACCATTCTCGTGAGGGAGCATTTCTTCACCACTAGAGCACAGAACACGATGCAAAATGCGCTCGCTCGACCCTCTCTACGCTCTCTCAGCTGCTTATAACACAGAATACAACTATTGAGTGTAAATGTTAATTTGAACTCGCATTATTAAATGGATGCCATTGTTGACATCTATTGGGAAGATAAAGGCCTCCCTAGGCCTACCCAATACTTTAACTTTTTCATTAATTCTTTGTTTTTAATTCAAAGTAAATACTTTTCTGATGCTATAATGTAGAAATTGGGGGAGCATGCTTAGAGGGGTCTCAATGCAGAACCACTGCTGCTGATGCTGTAGGACCTGTTGGTTAGTTCTCTGTAAGACTAGACGAGTGGTGATAGAATGTCGTTTATTGAATCAATCAGTAAAAAACTAAAGCGGCCTCGCCCATCATGAAATATCAGTGATGTTTTGTAGCATGTATAAGAATCTCAGCTTAAAAATGACCCTGGATTAAAGTTTTACCCATATATGGTAAGCGGTTGAGGAAGTGGGTGTGGCTTGAGCTGCTGTGTGTAATTGTCCTCCTCAAAGCTTTACTGGTAACTGGGGGTTTATTTTTCATTCAGGGCACATTATCAACAAAAGAACAGAAGTCTTGTAGCTGTCAGAGACAGCGGATGGCCTTGTCTTATCTTTTCGTTGTTATGGCAACCATAGGGATGTCTCAAGTGTTGCAATTGTTTAAATAGCATCACTTTATAATAAAACCAAATGCATGCATTAACGAGCTATACGTTTCCAGTATTTATTAACCGTTAGTTAACAGCTAGTTCCTGTTAGCTGAGGTTCATTAAATAATATGGCAACTCTTTACAATCAGGTGTACATTAAAGTTCTTAATTACTGTACAGCATAAAATGACATAAATATATCAGTTGTCATTCTGCAGTACATCTTTAATAATATGAGATTGAAATGATTCAAACATATAATGCAATGCAGTCCAATGCTTCTGGAAACAAGCGCTCCTCAAAATATCCTGATGATCAGATTTAAGTGGCACTGATTTTTCTAATAAATGATTGCTGGAGAATCAAGTAAAGCCCAGCTGCTTCTGTCCAGCAAGTGTTCATCTGGGAATATTACTAACAATTGCAAACTTATTCTAAGTGAATAATAATTTGCTGTCAGACAGATGGTGTTTTATTTTTTCAGAGTCCAAACCGTGTTCTCTTTAGGTCCACAGCGTGCCGGTTTGTTCGGGGCGTTAATGTGGATGTAAATGCGTAAACTCTTGCTTCGTGGCTGCCATGATGGTGCTTAATTCTTAATGATGCATCTGCTCTCAGCACCTGGCCGTTAAAGCTTCATCGTCAGGAGCCCTTCGCCTGTCTGCTGCTCTCAGAAACCAGCACACACACTGAAGTTGAGCCGCAAGCCGTGTTTGTCCTTCTGCATATGCTTGCAGTCAGACAGCAGGGGATTGTGGGTAATTGCTCTCGCTCAGGGCGATGCGGCCGATGCGTCTGCCCTCCACTCGTTTGCTGCACTGACGCAGGTTAAAGGACGCTTTAAAAGGGACACATCCTGGTTTCAAAGATAGTGTAGATAATGCACATTAAAGCATGTTTTTGCCATTTTTATGCAAGTTTATGTCTGTTATTTAATTATTTTTGAAACCTAGGATTCATTTACTGTAAATAAACGATGTAAGACTAATGCATCTGTCAGGGTTTGGTTGGACGATGAAAACAAGGTCTTTGATGAAATATTATGCATGTTATTTCATAGCAATGCATGCATGTTTTTTTTATTTAAGTAATGCATTCATGAGTCATTCATAATAAGTTCAGAAATGTCAAATGTAGAAAACGAATAGGATATGTTTTACAACTTAATTTAATTTTTCCTCCTGGTTTTGTGACCTCAAACAAATCCAGTTATAAAATTCAGTACAAATGACTCTTATTCAGAAATTCTTTGTAAATTTCGTAACTACACTCAACAAAAATATAAACGCAACACCTTTGTTTCTGCTCCGATTTTTCATGAGATGGACTTAAAGATCTAAA